>JAOPTO010002094.1:0-428469 GCA_033822845.1 Tetrapedia diversipes | reverse complement strand
AGAGAGAGAGGGAGAACATACGAGAGAGGAGCGTGGTTGGAGCCAAAGTTTAGTCTACGGGACGGTGCACGACCACCATGTGTCCCCCATCGGAAAACATTCAGAAGAGGCACGCTGACAAGTTGTCAGCGTTGCGACCACGTTCGAGGGCCAACGAGACGTCAAAGCGGTGCAGTGTAAACACAGGAAGCGATGACGATGTGGAAGCCAGCAGCAGAGCAGCCCTCCAGGAAACAGTGACCTCTCACGATCGCCAGTTCGCTCTTTTTCCTGCCGTTTCTGCGCTCCTTCGATCCCCTTCAACCAGCGTCGCATCGATGATGATAATCCGCATCTGCGGCAGGGTGCAACCGTTACCAATTCATTCCACGTGTCTCGTTTCCACGTAGGGAGTGAAAAAAAAAGGAGAGCAAGAGATGGCGCGGGATCGCGTGTTGGTGGAGAGGTATATGTAGCTGGTGACACACCGACCGACTTGGAGCGCGCCGGTCCTCGCCTAATTGCGGCTGACGTGGGTGCTGAAAGATGACATCGAGCGGACCGTGAGACTCCGACCGGCGACACTCGATATCGTGTTTTGGATTCTAATGGCGTTTACCGGCGTGTCAGGTTGAGAGCTGCAGGGAGCAACAGTTGGCGTCAGTTACGCGCGCGTTAACACGTTGTTGTTCAAAACACTATGTCTGTCCGCCGATTTGTTTGCTCGTTCCATGTCCGGGATATTTGGGGGGGGGAGAGAGAAAGGGTTCCGGTTTCGATGTTTGCTCTTGTCTCGTTTTGTATCGCCGTTATCGGGGACGTTCCTGTTTCGATTATTTGTTTGCCAAATATAGTTTGCTGGCTGGTGCAAAAGTTTTGCCGGACCGTTTGACTCGTGCATAGTGTGTACCATCGCTTAGAAGTTCAGACTTGTGTTTCCTTTTTCTCTTCCTTTATTTAAATGTATCGATAGGAAAAGCATTAAACCGGTTTAGCAGTATTATTTACAACAAGAATACACAGGTATTGCATAACTTCGAAATTAATTCGTACGAACGACAAAGGTGTACGAATTTGTAATAAAAGGAATAAACGTGTTTAATGTACGCGATGTATTTTAATAGAATGCAACAACAAAATTTCCCAAATTTCATATTTTTAACACTCACTTCCGACTCTCACTCGTGTAATAGTTCATTTAATCGCCGCTTTCTATGCACACCAAAAATTCTACCTTCCCGAAGCACGTCGTAAGGTCTACGGTAATCGGCGTGCATACACTCGTAAAACGCCAACGTAACTCGGTTAACTGTATCCTGAAGATGAAACAATAGCCAAGTACCAGGTCCCTGGTATACACGCGCAGGCGATTGCCAACGCCTTGGACCGATAACCTAGCGGAGAAAGTACCAGCATACTCGCGAGAGAGGGAAGGTACGTCGATTTTCGCGTGGAACCGCGCGAGTCTCGCGGTGCAGATGGCAATCTCAGATACAGACCTCGTGGCCCGTTACGCGAAACACGATGAAAACCTCGCGAGCCTTGCCTCCGTTACAATCTGCTACCCATCGTCCATTAAATCTCTATTACACCCGCTGAAAATCTCCAGCTGCAACAGCCCGAGCTGGCTAGCTGGCGTTTCGGAGTCAGGGGTCGCGCGATACACTGCAACCTAACCTGTGACCTCGCGCTTCCCACGCAGTTATACACACACACATACATCCATACATACATACACACGTGCGAAACATGCATACGTGCATACATACATACATACATAGATGCATACACATACACACAAATACATACCTAGACACATGCATGCATACACACGTGCATACACTCAAACACGCAAATACATACATAGGCATACATACACTTGCGCATACACACACACACAATACATTCATACATGCCTGAACAAGCACATATAACCGGGCACGGCTGTCTGTCATCACGGTTTCGTTATCGGACAGCTTTCTCACGACCGATCTCGCCTCGGCTGTGTTCCGGCCTCTCCTTCTTCAGCCTCGTGCTTCCCGATATGCATGCGCCGTGCTGCGAAAACACATCGTATTCCAGGCTGCCTGGTTGCCCGACACGAAATCACCGGCCGCGATTGAAGGGGTTCGCGTTCGGCTAGATCGTGCCCGGATAAAGAGGAGCGGCTCGATTCGATTGCTGTAGGTGTCTATTCGGATGTAAAGTATAGAGGGGGATAGAGTTGTCGATGACCCGGCTAGATTAATTGAATCGAACCTCTCGATATGCCGACGATCGCGTTCAACGATTCTGTCCGTTATTTACGGTATTTACGTATTATCGTGTTTCGTTCGTCGGTTATACCCGTGGGTTTTTCAGCTAGACGAATGGTGCTGCGTTTTGCAGCTTGTCGCTGATTACGCGGGTCTTGAAATCCGTCGCAACGGCTGAGTCAACTTCATTATGAATAATCAGAGGAAATACAGAAAATCCTCGTGATGTTTAACTTGCCGTTTCAATTACCGCGGCTCCGGGCTCCGAGTTATTTTTGCGGAATTTCAAACATTTCAGTTCGACGAGCAACCCTCGTCAGCGAAACGTAACAATAACCGTCCGTCCGATGAGCGCTTTTCGAAAACGTTTGATCAAACATATATCCGGGAAATATGATAAAACATCGAAATGACTTTATCAATTTGTTTCGTCGTGAAAATGATAAAATATCGAGGACGGTGTATAAAATTGTCACAGAAATTAGCGAGCACGGTTTAAATCGTTCGCCAAAATAATTCCCCGAAATACACGAATATAAAAGTATTCTTCTCTTCTCTATAATCCCTACGATTTATCGTCGCTGTAATTTATGCTTGAAATTTTTATCTTCCGTCCTCAATTCATCGTACATTTTTCAAAACCGTTCCTTTCGATTAAAATTATGATCTGTACAATACCGGGAAGTATTTCGTTCCATTTGGAAATCAGATTACCCTCACGGTTACGAAGACTCGCCAAGTTTCCTCGACGCGTTGATTCCTCGTGACAGCGTGTATCGCGTGCCCCATTGATTTCGCGTCGATATTTTCCACGAAGAAGGAAACGTGGGCGGATAAGCCTGGAAGTGGCGCAACCGGGTGTGATAGAGGCAATCAGAGAACCCATTATGTCGCTGTCACGGTGCTGAAGAGGGTAAACTCGCGCGGGACGGCGATATTACTTATAAGCCTTTTGCTTCTGATTCTTAAACCTTTCGCTTCGACAGTTCAGTCCGCGTCGAGAAACACACGTCAGAAATGTGCACAGTGCGCGTGGTTTTTGAGTATACGTTTCTTGAAGTGTTAAATATATTAGAAATTTAGTTCTATTTTTTACAGGCGATTGGTTTTATTATAATCAACTTTACACTTTAATTATTACTGCACATGACACATGTTCCGAGCGAGAAGTGAAGCCAACTCAAAGACAATAGACTAATTAGAAGACCACGTGACTAAAGTGAATACAAATACATATTTTACCTAACAGATGTCCTGGTTAGTGTATTAATGACATATATTTCAACAAAATAATAACTGTGCTTAATAAAACAATCATTGCTGCAATTGTTGACATTTTTAATATGAAAAAATTTATACAAAGTTATATTAATTATTCTAAATTACAGTATAGTTTACATTTTTAATATGAAGAAATTTATACAAAATTATATTAATTATTCTAAATTACAGTTTACATATTTTTATACATTTATATATTTATAAGATGCCGAATACATCCGGCACTCGTATTCACAGGTCGTCGCGTGGATGTCGGATATATCCGACGCTCGAAGCGAAAGGGTTATCCCTTTGCACTCCGTTGTCCCCTCTCAGAAGACATTAGAATTTATTAGTGATTCCGGGGAATCAACTTATCCCAACGCAACCTTTTCAGAAATGCATGTTTCTGTGAAGTTTTCTACTAAAATGGCACAAGATATCAGATCAAAATATGGTACAGTTACCAAGATATATAAAAAAAAAATAGTGATTTTGAGGAACCGAGAATACGTCCATCTAATACTTTCAAGATGACGCCGAGTGCAAAGGGTTAATACGTTATCGACGAAGGACACCCCGCTGCCCTATCGATTCCGCGTTGCAACGAGGCTTTCGCAGTGGCCATGAAACGCAAGCTAACGCGAAAATAAAGCATTCCCCGAAACTATTAACCGACGATCATCGATCGCGCGGCGGACGTTCAGCGGGAGCAGAAAAATGTTTCCATTTGGTCGGAACCGGTCACAGTCGAACTGGCTGGCTCGCAGTTGTACGAGGCCCCTGCCGATTTAAACATTCAACGGGGGGCTGGTAATCAATGAAACATGCTTGTAAATTTGTTACGGCCGCGCACGGCCGCCGATCGATCAGCTTTATTCGACGGGCTTGAAATTTTGAACAGGGCTGAATTATACATACACCGGCGACCTTTATGGAACACGGGAAAAATTCAGAAATCTCAACGGGCCGAATTCGATGCAGCGAAAGATTATTTGGATCTGTTGGAAATTGAATACAGAAATACTACCAGCTTTCTCTTAACGTACTTTCTCAAGGGCTTCTTGCAAGAACCTAAGCCACATCTGGTATTTTAGAAAGTTCGAAAACATCGAGAAACAGAACAAAAGGGGCTGAAGGACCCGGACGGGGTTGTAAGAATTTCGACCACTGCGTTCTGCTAGTCTGGTGACAAAACTCACTAGGTGCGGTCAAAATTGCCCTTCCTCATGCTATGTAAAAGTATTAATAAATTATCAAAGTATTATTTCACAAATAAGAGTTCATTTTATTTAGCAATACAAAACCCCATTCCCAATAGGATCTAACGACTTACAATTCACTTTACGCAATAGCACCTGCTTAACTGTGATTCTGTATTCGCATGAGTTTTTACCGTCTAAGGATTTTGAAATCTGAATTAGGTTTTTATTGGAAAATGGATTTTGAAATTTGAATTAGGTTTTATTGGAAAAAAAGAGGCCATTCTTAGCAGGCAATTAGTATTCCTTGGGAGTCATACATACGCATATATGTACACAAATATACGTACACATACACACACGCAGCAACCCATAGAGTCAAGCAGAAATATATTGTAACAAATAGTCTAAATCGGGTCTTTGCACAAATAACATTCAAATGTATAGAGCACTCATTATTATCAGGATACACTGTAAATATTAAATTAACATATCCACACCTCTCACAACCTTAAATCTCAAAACATTTCTATACATCTGTTCGGCACCCGCTGCTTTTTATCTTGATTTT
Organism: Tetrapedia diversipes; assembly: GCA_033822845.1. Classification (NCBI taxonomy): domain Eukaryota; kingdom Metazoa; phylum Arthropoda; class Insecta; order Hymenoptera; family Apidae; genus Tetrapedia; species Tetrapedia diversipes. The sequence continues at coordinate 423,202 of JAOPTO010002094.1, read as the reverse complement.
TAATATATTCGACAGCATACAAATCATAGGAAAAACAGGATTAGTGATTTCTGAAAATCTTCCATTCCCCATTGCTACGATAATAAGATTTCAACCCTGTCGCAGCTAAGTATGCGCTGCTGTATTTACCCTCATTTGCTTCAAGCTTTTTAATCCAATTAAACGAAGGCGTTTATACCAATAAATTTATATCAATTTTACAGTATTAAAAAAACAACTTAATTGTGAATATTAAATATATTCACACAAATATTATATTCAATATTATATTAAATATATAATATTTGCATCGTCTAATTATGGCTTACAAGAGCAACCAACAGAAAAGTGGGTACGTTCTTTACTCCGTATGTGATATTTGTCTAATAATAAATATTAATTTATTTTATAACAAACCTAGAAGTAAAAATTAGCCAACTCGATGCACCTTGATCGAAGTATATTTCTGGAAAAGATTTAATTCTTGTTGCGATGCGCGTGTCCAACAGAGCTGATCCACGCGTCGAACGAACCGAGGGACGTCGGGCCATGAATAGGTAACCGAGGTCGAGCCCGATCTCCCGATGTAATCCGAATGCCGCGGTCTAGGGGTCACGGGTTGCGGGGTCAGGTCGTCGCCAGGTGTGGGCGCAGGTACACACAATCAGGGGGTGGACCGTAAGGGCGCAAACGCGAGCGCCCCGCAGTCGAAACGGGAACTATCACAACTTAATATCGATCCTGTAATACTCGCGGTGCTCCGTTCCTCTCTCTTATTCGAGTTCCCTCGGTTTTTCAGCTTATTTTGCCTCCTTTTGCCGATCCGTTTTCCATTGAAACGTATATGAAGGGTGTTGCCGAAAAAAAAAAAATTGTCCGAGTCTCGTTAAAAGATTTTCCGAGGTATACAAATTGTTGTTTTGGAGGTGGGACAGTGGAACAAATTTGAAGATCAATTTTTTTTTAAGTAGAACATTTCGCCTTTTCCGCATTTTCCATTTTCTTGAAGTGGTAGATGTGCAGGCTGTTTCTCCGTATCTACAATTTCTATAGAAACATTCAGTTTATTTATAGACCGCGAACGTTTGCGTATTTATGGGCAATTTATATGTGAAAAGCAACGCTGAACATTTGCAATATTAAAAAATATATAAAATGTTCAAAACGAAGTTATTTCAGAAGGATACAAAACATTCAGAGTCTGCTTGTGAGGTCTTTCATCATTTTCGACTGAAGTACACGTTCTGTAAATTCACCGACTGACAACTTGTTCAATTTATAAGTTAAAGTTTAGTCATTCAACCGAGACGCGTCCACTATTTAAGTCCGTAGCGTGTACAACGGTTTCAGTGGTTGGATCCTTCCGTCGAGACTGCTGGGATCATCGTCGAGGGGTCCGTTGCTCGGTCGGAACTTCAGAAGTGCAAATTTCCAGCACGAAAAGGAAGTGGTCTCCGGAACGACGCTAGCTGCAAATGCACGGCTCCCTCGAAAACTGGGTTCCCCGCGAACTTTCGTTTGTGGGATCGTTCCACCGAGAGCACGGCGAAACTTGGACGAATTTTGGCGACGTTGCTGTGCGGTATTTCGAAAGTCTGGGTCAATATCTTAGGAGGACGTCGTTCTATAGGTGTCCATTCAAAAATGGGTCACTTGGAACGCTGTCAGAATCGAACGCAGTACTTCAAAACTTGAAGTAAACTTATTTACAAGCAAACTTTATTAACAGACGTGCTGAATTTATACTAAATTATGTTTCTATATCGCTTCACCAAAGGTTATCCAAAGAATACATTTGAATTGCGTTGACCACAATATCACTGTAATGAATATACACAGTTTCCCTAAAGAAAATTCGATAAATTTCGATTTATCCTCAGATTGTTTTAGGGCTGAGACAATCAAATAGCTAGAGGCTACAAAACTTCAGTTATAAACATTGCAGTACTTCGCAATCTCCGTTTACATTCTTATAATGCAGAACAATGTATCCTCCTGTATAATCTTTAGTGTTACTTTTATTTTTATTTTTACCACATTGCTTCTTTGTAAAGGCCGTTTATCCATCAAATAAATGTATAAAAACGAAACTGGTCAATATTTATAAAGCACGCCTATTTGCAAGCTTATCTATGACCATTTTTACGCTACTACGTTACCGCTTCCTGTTCGCTCAAAAACTAACCCCGAACCGTTTAGACAACCTAGAACGATACTAGATTTCGAGCGTGAATCGTTTGGAACGGTGCCAGCGGAAATCGACATCGCGTTCACCGTCTGGCGGGTTCGATCGAAATCTGGAGCCGCAACGAGACGTCGAAATACGGTGATTAGCGGCGGGACCGGGCACGGAATTTTATCGATCGTGCTACAGATAGGCACACACGCGCGCCTAGCGCTCGCCTTTAGGCGGTCCGTGTAAACGCGCGCTTCCGGTTGACGACCGATAAAGCGCGGCTGATTCGGATTGCGTAGCGCGCCGCCGCACGCGCGTTCACGCACCGCCTGGAATGTTGATCGAACGCCGATAAATAGCTGAACACGTACGCCCGCTCTCAGGCGGTTGGGCTCGCTGAAATTTCGAGCGGACCGTCGCGATCGATCGATCGGCCTCGTCGAATTTCGAGACATTCAATCGGGGAACGGCGGACATAATGCGATACATTAGCCCCGGTGATAAATGGCAGCGTTGCTGTTGCGGAATTTCTTGCCGCAACGCGAACACTCGGGATTGGAGATATTGTATTAAGCGTGCATTCGTTAAGAGTAATTGGTTCAAATGTATCACGTTCTCCTGTTTCCTTCTTGTTTCCTTAATTGCACAGCTCTAACGTGGTATTACAGGCTTACCACCGTAACTACCAACACCGGTCAAAATGACCAATTCGTAATTTTTCATGGAAATTTCGTAAATTTATTGCGATACCCACAGTTTTGGAAATTTACTGTGATTTTTACTATAATCATTAGGATTTGTTTCCCTTGTACTGGGTACTTTTTAAATATAATTTTCAATTTGATTTCTTCGTCACAAATAAGTAATACCATAGCCGGTCGATAGATTTAGAGTTAAATAATAGGAATTTTAACGTAATCGACTGTCATCGGTTGCGGTTAACAGCTGAATAACAGAGTGGTGATCGGAAGTACGTGCTATCTGTAGAACATAGTACTTCTACCATGTGAAACTGAACAGAATTGGCTTGCCGATTACGTGAAGGCGACCCAGAAACTTAAGATTACGCAATCGAACTTACCTAACCAACGCAGTGGCATTCGAAAATAGTCCCCTGTGTCTATTGGTGAATTGAAAGAGTGGTGAAGGGAAAGGAAAGGGAAGGCGGTGTTTCGTCTGGGGCCTGCTAGTGAATTCATCGCTAAGGCTTACCTACTTAGCCTCAGCAATAGGAAGGGTCAGGTTGGAACTCGTAGAGTTCTATAGAAAGAAACACTTGTGAAAAAGGTAGTCGGTGAATCCCTCCTAGTAGCGAGGACAGGAAGATTGCCACCGTGTAGGAAAAAGGATATATTTCCAGCTGCGTATCTTATATATCCAACAAACCACGTGTCCTATCGATTACAACAAATTTCACCGTGGTCCCCAGCTCGCGTTCCTTATCGTCTTCGAATTCACGAGGGCGATGGATCACGGAAGATCAAGATCTCTCGGTGGATTAGTGGCGGGAAACACGAAATAAATCAATTAGCTTGACGCGTCACGCTCGCGACACATCAGCTTCGTCTTTGCTAAATGACATCGTCGCTTCTTTTCCTTCTTCGCTTCGTCGCCCCGCTGATCGCCCATGGCCGCCTAATAAAAGCCACGGCGAGATTTTCTTGTCACTGGACAGCTAAATAAACTTACGAACGTCGCGCGTGTGTATACACGGCGAGGAACGACTTGCTTTTTGTTTAGTCCGGTGAACGTGCTAGGAGATCGGCCGGACGTGTCGAGAGATAAAATGACGGGCCTCTGCATCGTCATCCGCGATAATGGCGGCGCGGGACGCGTTCGAGGCGAGGCTGAGTTCCGACTGCACGTTTTCGCTGTCATTCCAACGCGTTATTGTTTTGCCAAGGCGGCGGGGTCGGAGAAAAAGAGGATAAAGTATAGTTGGAAAGAAAACACCTCCGATCCCCTAATTCACGGGTCTGCGGGGACGGAATTCGTCGAGCACGCACGCGATCGTTTAATAATTCAGCGGCTGCCTCTAATCGATGCAAATATACCTCCCCACCCTGCACTGTGAGACCATTGTCAGCTGGGTATGGTTCATCCTATTGCGAACCTTGCGGCCGTGCGAGTTTTGAGTGCTCTCTGCGACAAATAGTACACCTGAACTTGGATGCATTCGGACCAAGTCTTCTACACTAAAGATAAACAACCTACTCTGAACTGTGAACTTCGAACCAATTAAAGAAACTATCGACAGTTACAAATCCTTACGTTTATACTCTAAGAAAGTAGCCCCGATAGAATTTCTCTATATTATCGATTCTAACAGTGAACTCTTCACGCTCAAGAGGTAACAGTTAGTCGTCTAATAATATTAACTTCACAGATTTTTAACTGCAACACATTTACTAAGATTCGCTTATAGTAAACTTCATTTAGTTTAGTAAAGTCATACACTAAAATTTACACGTACAACTGTTTAACCCCTGGTGTAATTAATAAACAAACTGACGAAAATCTGAAAGCTTGCGAAACTATCGTTTAGCGACCAACGATCGTTTCTCGAGCGTAAAGGGTTAAGTTGATTCGACGTAACGTTCCTAGTATATCATTCTCGCGTCCCTTTAAAAGTCTCCATCCGAAAACCGATTCCCGTCGACTCTTCCCATCGATCGAAGGACAATAGCCTCGGCCGATCACCTCTGGACACCTGGAGATCGTAATTAACACGGAGAGCGGGCGTGTTAATAGCCTCTCCGAAATCCTCGACGTCCCCCCACGAGTAGGGGGCGTGTAACGCGCTACGTAATAACAATGGACGGCTTGGCCACGCGAGTCGTGGGGATCTCAGACAGCGCTTATTGTAACAGCACCGGAGGACGACGCCTCCGGCGCGGATGGTTTTCGTGTTATTTGCAGATCGTGCACGCCCGTAACCGTGCAACGTGGATCAATTGCGATGCAGCTCTCGCAGCTAGAGAGGCAACGCGACCGACGGAGGGACCACACGAGCCGGGCAACGGAGAGACGACCCAGGAAAGGGTGTTCAGAGACGTGCAGATGCGCAGGCATCGAATAGAGAGGGACGATCGGAAGGAGCCAGGAAAAGGGGAAGGGGTCTCTGGATTGGCGAACAGATGCGCAGCACGATCGCGAAGCCCGATGTATTGCGTTTGCTAATCCCCAGCATGGCTGACAGTATAATACACCGCTTTGCAAACAGCAGCAACATCGCTGGTGGTGGTGGTGGAGCCGCTGCTGCTGCTGCAGTTACCTTGCAACCCCTTCGGCACCTCTCTCGGGCCACGTAAGTATGCGCGTATGTACCGGGAACGGCTAGATCCTACGTGAGAGCGCGCGCCGCACTTGTGCCCGTGTATACAGGGTGTCCTGATGTAACCTTTCCACGCGATTAGCTTCCAGATTGTTTGCCATTCGAGATAATGTTTTGAATAACGGTTATCCTCTGTCGGGTACATTTTAATAATAATAACAGTAACGATAATGTTTATCGTGTTAACGGGCTAGACACTTTGTTGCAAACTGTTTGATGTTGATCAAACGGGGCAAAGATATTAATACAGAAAACTAGTAATAACGAAATAATAAAAAATAATTAGAAATAGAGTGAGACAGACAATGATAGTAGTAATTATAAAAATAATAACAATAGTAACAATAATAGAAACTGTAATATAAGAAATTAGAAAGAATTAATAATTAAGAACGGTTGCGAACAATAGTGATGGCAGAGTATTTGAATGAAGTAAGAAGATTACAAAAGAAGCTGAGAGAATGACAATAGCGATTGTCAATGATAAATGGACAATTTAAACAATTATGATAGCTATATGGCTGTATAGATGTGCTTCTGCGAGAAAAAGGGGTGAATGTCTGAGGTTGAGCATTTCAAGAATTCGAGGAATTTATAGTGGTTACGAGATTGGCTAAGTGAAAGTGGTTCCGAGCTGTGTTCTGTATGCGATCCATCTCGAAACGAATCCATTTGCGCGTATTTTGATCGTTCAAAATGTGCGCTCGATTGTTCGCACGACGTGTCCAAGAATCGAACGCACCGTTTCCCGACATTGTTCTTCGACGTTCGACTTGCCCCCGCGAGACGCGTTCCCCGTTCGAGAAATCCATCCCCGGGTATCGCGGACGATGACTGGATGGCTTTTTGTTAAATACGCTCCGTAGCACGAGCATTTGAAAGGAACGGAATCGTTCGACGTCGCTGAAACATCGCGTCGAATGGAACAGCCCGATTAATTCTCGCGAATGCCTGCCTGCTCTCGTCGAGCCATCCCCGTGGAGCGAGGGGCCGAAGAAAGGGAATAAAAACAATCGACCGTGAACTTGTTCGTGCCCATGGAATCGTTCAACGATCGTCCCTGAGCCATCGCGGGAGAAAGACGAAAGGTATCGCGCGGCGGGAGCAAGGAAAAGGGAAGGAAGAAGAAAGAGGCGAGCAGAGGAAAGAGAGTCTGAAAAAAAAAAAATCGACGACCAAACAACCCGACAACCATCACAAAGACCCAGCAGCGGAGCGCCCGGCGTACCTCCGCGGGGGTAATTTCATTTTCCTTTTTCTCCCGGGGGCCAGAGACGTGGAACCGTTGACAAAACCCGTGCACACGTAAGCGTGTTTCCAGGCTGGGAGCCTCGTTGATCGTCCTGAACGCGCGCCCGCCGGTTCGAGTGCCCGGCGAATCAAAGTAAAATGGACGACATTCGGAATCGCGAACGCACAAAGACGCGAACAAAAGCGGCTATTCAGAGCGGGAATCGAGCTGAATGTGACCCGGTCCTGGGACCTCTCGATACACGCGCGCTGCGTTACCTAGTCCGCTCCATGGTCGCTGGGCCTGAATGGAGGACGAGGCTTTCCTGGGAACGAGATAATCTCGCTTATAGAGCCACCGAGCTCTCGAGCGGCCGGGCCCCTCGAGCATCGTCCCTCTGCTGGCTGATAGCGAAAAAAAAAGAGGAAAAGGAAAAGAAGGGGGGGCGAGGGGTGGCAAAAAGAAGCGCGTTCTTCAAACGTAGAAAATCTCGGGTGAAAAGGATCGTCCTCTTTGATCTCGTCAGGAAATGAATGCAAGGAGTGTTGACCTTTTTGCGGCGGACACGGTGAAACGGGGTTAACGCGTATTGCCAGACCGGCGTTTCCGTCCCTCTTTCGCGCCGCGCCGGGCAACGCTTTGCGACAGAAATTCTCCTCGAGATCTCGATCCATCCGGAAGCGTCTTTAAGGGTACCCTTTTTTTTGTGCTATCGTTTGCTCATTTCGCTTCGATGAATTTTTGAAAGATTGAACCTAGGATGCGGGCGCATGCAGCCAGGTTTGATTAATTTTAGTTATAGGTAATTTTTTTACAAGGGGGTAGTTGGAGGGAAAATAAAATTACGCTGAAATGTGTGCCGTTGATGATACAGCGGGACCTCGATTAATCCGGAAAGTTCGATTATTTGATTACTCTGACTCTAATTGATTGGGTTAATCAAGATTTCACTGTAATGAATTATTTATTTAAATAATTTACGTTAGTGTACATATGTAGAGGATGCAGTTCAAAACGGAAGACATTATGTATAAAATAAGAACGGAGATGGACAGTATTTACAACATAAAATAAAATTAGATAAAAATTATTATGACGATTAACATTTATGGTAATTTTAATTGTTAACAGTTCCATTTTTTATGATTCTATAACCGTATTATTTAGGAATCACATGCGTTTAATATTTAGTTTAGAGTATTTATTGAAAGTAATAGGGTAAGTAGATTTTTGCCAGGAAGATTAGGCGAGCAAAACCCTAGATGGCGAAAGATCTAACGACGGCCCTGACAGGGTTACTTCCACACGAGTAAATCGTCCGATTCGAGCAACTACCGGGTAAAGCACGCGATTCTTCTTTTTCTTCGGCTTCTCAACCTCTGACGTGCATTGTCTCCGATTCAAAGGCGACACGAAGATTGCCGGTTGATAGGTTATCTTCGGGCGGACTGGTTTCCGTTGGAAAAAAGCCTTCACAGACGGGAGACGTCGAAAGGCTTCGATTGTCTTAATTTTAAGAGAAGGATGCCAGCCGCACGATTTCACCGAGCGAAGACCAAAGAAAAAATTTCATTGCTCCCGTTGTCCTTTTTGTCAATAAAACATCGTGTCTCCCTCCGTCGTTTCGCATCCCTTGCCCCTATTCATTCGCTTCTCTCTTCTCCATTCGTTTAAGATTTTAATTTAATTCAATTTATTAATTATTGTAGCCCTATTTATATACCTATGCAATAGGTTTATTACAGTACATACAGGACATTGAAAAAAGTTTGTATAAAGGGAAACGTTAGAAACAAGAAATACAAAGAAAAAGAGAGAAAGAATAGTATTAAGGATTAGAGAATAGACTAAATAGGCATGCTTAAAAATAATTGTTGCTGCCACAGAAAAAGTCAACTCACATAAAAAAATTGTTGACTAGATCACTGATTCTGTTGATTGATTATTGAATAATCAATCTTTCTGTTGAATGATTATTAATTAGCTAGACGTTTTGCTTAAAAACACGAAAATTCGTTCCTCAAAATTGTGGAAACCTTTGAAAATGGAAATAAAATATGTCCTAACGTATAAATAAAGATTAAACTCTTCGAAAAAAAATATATACGTGAGGTCGAGCTATACGCTGAAGAGGTTCTAAGAACGGGTAAAGTGTTTACATCATGCTGTATATAAGAATTAGAGGACACGAACAAACTGTATCTCTTAGCCTCTTCTATTCATTCGAGTATTGCCTTTCGTTGCGTAAGAAATCTAATACAAAAAGACAGACCTTCCTTAAGAAATGAATTAGCTTACAATAGAAATAAATTAGAAAGAGAAGAAATAAATTAATCTTATAAAGAAACTTATCGTTACATCTTCCTTTGTTTACCCATAATCTCCAATACAAAATAATAAATTCGCTAACATTCGTTATATTCGAAAACGCACATACAGGGCAGAAATTAGACAAGGCCCAAACTTTTCATTCAATCGCATAGTACCGCTTCAAAGCGGCAAAGTGATTACCAAAAATTAATTATCCCTGCGTCTGGATACTTTTAACAGCCGAAAAAGGGGAGGGGGTTGGGGTTGGGGTTGGTCGCGACACAAAATTCGTTCATTTAAAAATAAAAACGAGCTGAAAGTTGCTCGCCAACGCGGGTTGAACGATCGCCGCGCTCGAAGGGCAAGGTCTCTTCCTCGTGCAGGCGCTAAGTGACTGATAAAGCCTGGTGAAATCCAATTAGGAGCTTTTAATACTTATCGGGGTGTCGGGCCGACACGAGCATCGCCGGGTCACGACGATACTTTACGATTCCTCGAGGTACAGCTAGGACCCCGGTGATTGCTCGCTCGCCCGCGATTTATCGGCCGCGACGCGAATGTTAGCGCAGAATCGTTCAATGCATTCGTGAGACGAGCTGGCTCACAAAATGCCATGCATCAAGAATTTTCTAGAATGCTGTCAACGGAGGAAAATTTGAATAAAGGCGGCAAAGTTCAGCCAGAGGTGGTAATGAAGAGACGGTTGATATTATAAAAAGAAAAAGAAAAGGAACAGAAATAAATGTAACGTCGAAGGGGTCAGACGTGTTGTCCTACTCTTGAGTTTTATTTTAATAGTCAGACGCGTAGTCTTGTTCTTCAGTTTTTAATTTAATTTTAATACAAATGAACCGTTCGAGAACGAACGAGAGCGAAAGGGGGTAGACGTTTCTGGTTCGCCAAACACGCCGCGTATTGCACGCGCTCGGCGTTTCTGCGAATCGAACGGAGATACGGACCGACGCAGAGAGGGGAGCCATCGTTTGATAAACGAACCAGGCTCGAACGATGAGATAATGACCGACCGTGGAGAGCGATAGACCCTCGTTTCGAGTGAATCGTCCTGTTGATTCCGTTCCGCGAAGAAATATTTCGCGCGATACACGGCGCCCAAAGAACGCACGTCACGTGTGGCGAGGAAGCGCGCTTGGATTGGTGTTTTGGTTTTATCGAAGGGGATGGGTGCTTTTACAGCGGCACAAGGATTATGTTTGTGACGAGAGATAACGAGCGAATAAGAGTATGCGTAAACATTTTTACAGTCGCTTTACATCTGCTTGGATGACGATTCTCGATTGCTTTATTTGTTCAATACGTGTGATTAAATTTCGCAACGAAGTACAGGTTATTTAAAGGTTCCATGCAATGATCGTCATAGAGGGATTCTGCAACTTTGAATAGAGTGGAAACCAAACTATTCCTTAACACGTTAAGCGCCACGCCAGTCCCTAGGGACCGACGCTAGACTTTCCGTTCAGGCGTCGTCGGTCCCTATGGATCGGCTACAGATTTTTCGTTCTTCTATCGTGGAAAAGCGCATGTTTCGGCGTACGTGTGAGACTGAACATTTAAATTATGCGATATCGGTTTTTATTTGGTCAATGCTTCAAGGAAAAGAATATAATACTTCAAAACATTAATGTAATTTATTAAAACTAAATAAGCAAAGGTGAGGCTTTTGTGTACGTTCTGGAAGTGTTCTTTCAGAGTTCCCGGTGCTCCCCTATTTCGCTGTAGTAGGCCATCGTGAAGGTTTTAGTAGGTAAAAATCCTACATAACTTCGTCACCCCCCCCCCCTCAGGGTGACAGGATATCTTCCGAAGATTTCCTCCACGGAAAAAAAAGAAAAAAAAAAAAAAAAGGTTTTTGTGTACGTTACCCGACGTTTGTTTATACTCTGGCCCGCCTGACGGCTAACTGTGGGTTGAACGGAACGGCACAGAAATTCGGAGTGGCGCTTAACGCGTTAATTGTCAAATGACAGAATTTTCATCGATCCAAAAATGTAGAATCGCGCTATGACAGTCCTAGCAAATAAATTTGTGAATACCCTGTTTACAAGATTCTTATATTTGATCTCAGAATCGATAAGAAACGTTCCCATTTATTTTCTGCAGTTTCATTTCGTTCTATATAAAATTTTCAACGAGGTGTGAAACGAACGTTAAAGTTGAGCACACTCTCGACGCACGGTTTCCACGACGCGACGCGATGCCCGACGGTGATGGGGTCGGTGTTGCGCGAAGAGCCGATAAGCGAGTGAATGCTAGCCATCCCGGGCAAATTTCTTTCGTCATCTGGCAAGAACGTTCTGACGTGCCCGCGATATTTTTGCGGCCAATTTTCACCGCACCTGTTGTTTCCCCCCCGTTGTCCACGAGATTGCCATTTCTCCCGTCTGTAATTGGGTACTCCGCGCGGAGACCCTGTAATGGGCTATTGTCCATTAGAATACATCTCCCATGTTCCGTGAACCACCAGCCCGCGGAAGAGCTTTGCCCAACGCCGATGGGTCGGAATTACCATACGCTCGATTTTATGAAAGGAACCTGGAACTTAACCACATGATCATCATGTTGGTTTGAATCCAACCTGCTACAAGGAGAAAGAGAAATAGTAAATTTTTATTAAATAATAAAATAATTTTAATCGATGCACAGGTTTCTTGTACTCTCAATTGTAAAAACTCGCTGTAATATAAATTATAAATAATGATATTTACTGTAATTATTACTATTAACCCTTTGCACTCGAAAGGTGACCGTTAGTCGTTTAATGATACTAAGTCAAAAATTTTCAAGTTCGAAATATTTACTATGATTCACGTATATTAAACTTCATTCAGTTTAGTTAAGTCGTATATTAAAATTTAAATAATTTAGTCGTATATTAAAATTTACTGTCATTTCATAAAATTTAAATAGTCATTTTAATGACTATTTAACGTCCGGGTCTGAACTAAAGTCTGAAAATTTGCGAAACTATCATAAGCTAGGATTACGATGTCCCATGAGAGGGGACAGCCGAGCGCAAAGGGTTAATCTTTCGGTCATAATTGTTTCATTGTCTACATTTATCCGCATACGTTTCTAAATTTTTTGTACTCAAGAAATATAGTACCAAGCTTTATTAATCTTAGCTATTACAAATATATAGCCTTATTTTAAAGAATGTCGATAACCTTTAGAAATTTGACCTTCGGGAAGATTGTTTGCATACATCAGACATTCTTTCCTATCATCAGAAACAAGCGAGAGATTTGAGATTGTTCGTGTTATTCCGGATCGTTGTTGCGGATGAATTATAAACTGCTGAATGTTGCTACTTTAGAGTGAACACGGTAATACTGTCTCACCTCCACCTTGTCTATTTACGGGCACGAATAACGACCAGCATTGGTAGTTGTTCCCAGGTGAAGGTCGATCCATTACAAATTAACGAACGGCTTCCACAGACGGCACGATTAAATAAAATATGCAGGTATCCTTGTTCGAAACGGGCGCGAACTAACCACGACTCGGGGCACCGCCCCTCCCGCCCTTTGTGCAAGCGAATTGAACCGTCGAGAAAACAAGAAATTTCCCGAAGGACCTCTGCAACACCGGGATCGAAGCTCGCTACGCAAATACACCCACAACACTTGTACGTTGAATCTTGTATACTGATCCCGCTGTCGAATCCGAATTTAAGGTCTCGCGTTTTTTCTACCGTCAACATTGTCTTCGTGTCCCGACGATTTACGTAAACGGTTACGCGGTCTGTTCGTTTGTTTTCTTGCAACCTTACCTTACAAGCAGCCCCCATACCTTATAAGAGTATCATCAATCTTACAGTCTATTACGTCATTAATTAACCCTTTGACTGCTAAATACTCCCGGTCGAAATGTTCCGCGTGGACGGCGCTCTATTAGCAATTGTGTTGCTCTAAATGGGAGTAAGGAAAGATTGACAAACGCATATACACGTCCATAATCCACGCGAGTAAGTTTCACTAGAGACGCATATACGCGTTCATAATCCACGCGAGTAACTTTCGCTAGAGACGCATATATGCGTCTATAATTCACACAAATATCATTCGTCAGGCACATATACGCGTTCATAATCAACGTGAGTAACTTTCGTGAGGGACGAATATACACAACCATAATTCATAAGAGCATCTTTCGTCAGACGCATATACGCGTCCATTGTTCACGCGAGTAAGTTTCACTAGAGACGCATATACGCGTTCATAATCCACGCGAGTAACTTTCGCTAGAGACGCATATATGCGTCTATAATTCACACAAATATCATTCGTCAGGCACATATACGCGTTCATAATCAACGTGAGTAACTTTCGTGAGGGACGAATATACACAACCATAATTCATAAGAGCATCTTTCGTCAGACGCATATACGCGTCCATTGTTCACGCGAGTAAGTTTCACTAGAGACGCATATACGCGTTCATAGGAATCAAAGGGTTAATTGGCCGATGGAAAGCGTAAAATGTATCTTAACCTTAACACTATTCCTACCGACACTTCACGTATACCTATTCCTACCGCGACATTTCCACGTAAGAGAGACTACAAATTTTTCTTAAAAAAGAAGTAAATATTGAAAAATGTATTATAAGTATATTTAAGAAAAAGTCTAAAGTTTAAGGGCGATTCAATTAGGTTGTATCTATAAAATTCTAATCAAAATTTCAAAAACGGTCATTTGACCGGTTGTGGTAGAAATAGTGTTAACACTGCGTCCGCGATACCGACAGCATCGTTTCGTCATCGCGCGACACAATAATTCGATATCCCGTTCATCGTACGACTCATCCCGCCCAACCACAAGTGCCTTCGCCTTTTCACAACCTTATCAAAAGTTTCTAACCACGCGCGTGTGTATACACGTGCACGCGGGGCAAACGTCCTGGGACCCAGTCGAGTTGCTAGTGCCCCAGAGGGACTCGTGTCCCTGTCCCTGGCAATAGACGCAGGATATTACGGAAGCAGGTGTGTACGGTGCTTAACAAACAGGCGGTGATTAATGGCAGCCCCTAGTCGGTCTCGATAACGCGTTGTCTTCCTCCTGCGACCGCCGTCGTCCTCAAAGAACGCAGAACGCAGGACGAAATTGCCAGTGAAACAGCAAGCCGGGGTGACCGCCGCGGACGCCAAAATAACGGAACAGAGAGAGAGAGGCGAAACGTCTGTAATTACTCGAAAAGGGCCACACGCCAGACGGACGAACGTTTCGTATCTCACGTTTCAGATCATGGACCAACGGTCCCGCGCCGTCGACGATTACCGCCCCGGAGGTTGCCGCGCGATGCAGCCGGGGACTGACGATGACGACCGATCTGGAATCTAGTTGACGTCCCGGAAATTACGTTTCACCGTAGGCGCTGCGGTAATGGGGGATGCCGGGCGCGATAGGCTGCGGATTTCAGCGGTGTGTATTTCGCGGGGATCCAGGACCGTGGCGACGGGGTGTGGGGGGCTGAACCCGGGGCAGGGGGAAAGAATGACTACCTTGTTTTCGATAGAGGGTCGATCTATCATTCGGTCTGTCTGATACTCTTGTACTCTTGTCATCTTGAAGGTCTTGGGGAAAAAAGAGATCGGCGATAGGGGGATGGGATGGGGAAAATAGACGTCGCTGATGTCGTCTGAGAGAGGAAAGGGTAAAGCATAATATCGATTCGAACGTAAGTTCGGTAGGGTTGAGAGATGTATGCATAGTTATCACCGTAATTTCGTTTTTCCGTATATCTGTACTTCTAGTAAATAAAGGAATAAACGGAACAAAGTATGTAAATTGGTAGGTGTTGTCCATCTGAAAGCGCGAAAAAAGGGTTCGAGATTAAATATCGATTGAAACGCCGCGTTTTAAATCCATCCGGGAAAGCCACGTTTCACGCCAATCGAACCAATCCCTCGTCGATCCTAGGAGAGGCGACATTTAATTCGACCAGCAATTTAATTTAACGAACAATCGAGCGCGACGCAAATTCATGACGATTACAACGAATCGCGAATCGTCGCGTGTCGTATTAAAATCACGGCCGGCCGACGCGACGCGCGACGTCGTTTCACACGCCCACCCCCAGTTTCCACCCCCAACCCCATGGTGCTCGCCGCTTTCTTTCCATTAACGTAATTGTTTATTTTCCGAAAATGAAGTTTCGATGACACTCGAGCGACGCTGGCCGGCGTCGTTAAAACTTTTGTGGACGGGGCCATAGGAAAATTCTAATGAGACGCAACTTCGTCACGTTTCGCGTTCCTGTAACGAGACGTTCGGCACGGAATCGCACCGGTTGCGACGGGTCAGCCGGATCGATATGCGGCCCGTGTAATATACGGCACATCAAAGGTAATAACAGTCGGCCCCGGTGTTTGCTCTCGCATGCACCGTTGGCCGATCGATCGATTATCTACTCTCGCTTTTCAACGGATATTGAACTTCATTATATTTGCCTGTTTAGCCGGCGCCGTTCAATTTCGCGGTCAGCCTTCCGTCCCGCGGACACGGCGATCCTAGTACCGATTCCCATTATTGCCGCCAATTACTGTTATACGCATACGTAAAAATATACGGGCAGTCGATTAAGCGAGGCGCCCGGTATGCGATACTTGGCTTATAGAAAATTATTGGACTCCTTCGTTTCGAACCCTGTTACTTAAAATAGTAATAAAGAGAATAATTTTGGAAATGGGTAAATTTAGACAATACAATCTTTCTTTCGTTTCGAACTCTGACAATATAGTGGGCGCCGATACATTAAAATAGTAATAAAGAGAATAATTTTGGAAATGGGTAAATTTAAACAATACAGTTTTGCCTTTGTGAGGTTTGTTCGCTTTCTTTATAGATCAACTCCGTATAGGATTTTATAGCTTAATAAAAAAAAAAAACAAATTTAATTTCTCATTTAACCACTACAAGTACGTACAACGTGACGTATCTATCACATTCATTATTATAGCCAATTTGTCCTCTGTTACTATTGCCATTTTATTTGATCATTTCTATATGTCACAAGTTAAGTCCTTTATTCGCTCGTGCACATTTGTCCTTCTATCGTGCGAAATATTTTTCCGCGGCATTTAAAATCGTTAAGAAACAACGAAACATCTGCGAACATTCGTAATCGCTCGAATACCACCTCGAGAACATAGCAATCTTCGCCGAAAACAAGCCACAAAACTTTATGCAGATGCGCTGTGCTCTCGAGCCGCGCCCCATGTCGCGCATAAATATGTAAATGCGTTCGGTGGCGCAATTGCACGGGGCTGTATAGTTCCCGAAAGGCCACTTAAAAATCAATTCGACCGTGAAGCGTTAAGCGCTTCCAGCGCGCGACCCACGTTGGCCGTGAAACAGCGATCGTCTCAGGGCCGCCCGTCTTCCTCGCGTCGCGTCGTTTCATCCGGAAAACGACGGCGACGCCGGCTAGAGGGAAGCGTCTCCTGAAAGAGACGATTCACCCTTGCTCGTAACCCATGGGGGGACGCGCGGGGCGTCGAGGGTCGTCGATTCGAATTCGCGTCGATCGGCTCGCGCCATTAGCAGATTGTGCCGCGCGCTTCTCTGCCCTTAATTAATTTCCAAGTTCCACTGACCCGTCGACCGCCGCGCCAATTACGGGAATGCATCGTTTACGTCGATTGCCGATGACACGATTTGCTGCCGACATTGATTCCACAGACGGAGACTTATGAACCCGACCGGCGCAACCCTTTGAATCCCGGAAAATCGACACCGATTCCCGTCGAAAACGCGGGGCAGCTTTGATCATTCAATATTATTACCGCCGCGTGTTGTTTGTGCTCGATCATTTGATGTACAATTTTCGTACGAAAAACGCGACGTTGTGACGAATAAACTGAAAAATGGAAGTGATCGAGAGCAATGCAATTTCGTTGAGAGAAAAATATGAACAGGCAGGTGTGTATAATTGATACGTGGAATACAGGTGATACGAATATATTGTGTTTGGTACAATGCTGCTTGATATAAGATAATGTAATCGTGAAAATAGAAATATAGAAATAATAATAATTATTTTATTTAATGGGCTAGTAACCCTTTAACATCAGTCGAGAATTGTATACGATGTTCGAGAGAACTTACAATGATATAGATAAAAAGTTGATATTATCACATATTACTTGATTGAAGAGAAACGTTGATGCACTACATTTATACTCGACCTATGAATTAAGAATATTATGATATCACAAATTTATTATACGTTATTCCAAGCTCTCGTCCAGCATCATAAATTCGATCGCGTCTACTCAAAGGGGTTCTTAACATGCTCAATCTGTCGATCTCACGAATCATTCCCTCCCGCCAAACCGAACGCAGTAGCGTTCGATCGTTCGCTTCCAGGAGGCGTGAAAAACAGCCTCGCGAACCCTCGACATGGCGTTGACGCCTGAGATCGCGGGGGGCGGTTAGAAAAATCCACGCTCGAAAGTACCGCAAATCGATTACCGGCATTCGAGGAACAGCGATATCACATCCAGATCATAAATCACTGTCGCGAGGCCGGGTAATCGAGCGCGGAACGTTCCCGCGAAGCCAGTCGATATTAATTCCTCGATCGGCGAGGAGGTTAAAGGCAGAGGTCGCCGGACGTGCCGCGGAAAGAGGCTCGCGCATTTCCATGAGCCCTTCCTCCTTCGAGCCCTCAGTTTCACCGAAAAAAGCTCGCTCACCCCTTTTTCACCGTGTCGTCATCCCCTATGCGCTGCTCCAGGCTCTTTCTTTACCTTACTCTTAGCGACGTCGAGCAACCCTGCCTCTACCCTTCCGGGGACTCGCTAAGTGCACCCCGTCTCCGGGCGCCCCTACTTTTCCACTTCGATATTCCTTTCCTCTCCCTTCGAAGCCAGTCCAGCGCGATGAAAAATTCTTGCCACAGGCAACGCGCGTCCCCCTTCAGCCCTTCACTTCCAAATCCCGCTTCTTTTGCGCGTGTTCGTCTCCCTTGGACCGGGAATAAAAGTTCAACAAGTATTTTTAAGTTTCGATCGCGGTTACCGGCTCAGTTCTCACGTTGCGCGAAGGCGAGGGTTCCTCTGGCGCGCGAGATATTTATGTCTACCTTGGATCCCGTCGAATGTTGTCCTGTCCTCGACTGGGCGAACGCGAGAACCTGCTCCCAACGCGTGGTAAATAAACTTCGTAAGTAAGGTATCGAGGCGACGCGTGCGAGAGCCTTGAACTTTCCTTGAACTTTCCTTGAACTGACCGTTTTTTGCCGCCGTACACAGGCTGGAGCTGGCTATTTGACGGGAGCAGCGGGAATGCTTGGTAACCGTGCGTCAGTGAGCATCGACCATGATGATCCTTGTATAAAGGTCCTTACACACCCTGCCAGCAATCGTTCATCGTGTAAACCTGATTCGTCTCTGATACACGCTACTACAGACACCTTGAAATAACCTTAATGTCCCCAGAACGACTTCAAAGAGATCCAAACACTTTCCAACGCTGTTATAAAGTTAAGGGCAAGCTGTTCACACGCGATGGCCGACACTGTATGGGCAGAAGATGCATCGGGTAAACCTCAGCATGGATTGTACCGTGTGTGGAACCCTTAAGGATAATCTTGGCCGCTTGGAGACGATCCAAGTTGAACAGGGTCGCTGTTGTGTGCCACTGGCATCGGGCAATGGGCCGTGCTAATCGTTCTACTCAGAGCCCCTTTGTCCCCTCCCTTCTCGTGATCCTCTTTCCCTGCGTAAACCTCCCCCTTTCGTCGCCCACCCCGTTTCAACGCCAAGGTCTTCCAATGTTCCTCTGTCCCTGGAATTGCGCGAAATCATATCGGATCCACCCTGAGCGTGCCATACTTTCCTAACTGCCGACAGACGTCTTCGGCCAATGGGAACGCCCTTTCGGCATTCGTGAAAAGTTCCGTCGATCCGGCTGGAAGTTTTCCCGAAGACAATGCCACGCTTCGCTTGCTCGCGCTCGTTAATCGACCACGCGCCTCTCGTTCGGCCGAATTTTCATTTTCGCTCCTCAATAGCGAGGGAGGAAAAGTTGGTTCCCGCTGCTCGTCTGCCTGCTCCCGTTTCTTCCCGGTTTTCCCGGCTGCGGGCTACTGTTTTTGAAGAGGATTTTCCTGGCCGCTTTGTCTGGGAAGGGTTCCCGAAAATTTTAAGAGGTGGCGAATGAGCAACGAATAATTATTCCCAGCAAATAAACTGGATTTATTTACTTTAGTTAGAAAAAATTAAGAATTAAGGAATTTAGTGAAGAAGTTGGTGATCTTCGATCTTGTCAATTTTTAGACTAAAACTAGTAATCTAAAATTGAATCCTGAGTACTTCGGAAAATCTTCGTTAATTCTAGGAAAAAACTGATTCTTAGATCTTCCATTATCTGTACGCGTTCAGTTATTTACAGTGCTCTACGGAGCCCTAATATTTTTCTGTTTCTCCGTCCATTTCCTTACAAAACCCCAAATTCGGGGAGACTTTGTTTCTCACGGGCCGAAAGAAAGAAAGGGAAGGAAGATCAAAGTTACCCGCGTTTTACCTGCCCGATCGAATCAACTCTGTCTTATTAATGATCAACCCTGAAGGGGCACTCGTGAAAAAGGGAACGCGTCTGGCGAGCTTCCTTTCGGATCGCACTGGAATTGCCCGGAATCGGTGAGCGGCCTCAATAATGAATAAAAGGTGCGCCTATTCGTAGGGTAAGAGGGACTCGGCCGGGCAACGATAAAATCGCTACGGATAAATTGAATCGAGGCAGAGCCCCATCGATCCGGGGCCTCCTTTGATCTTCGAAAGGTCAATCCTCTTCGTGGACTCCGCTTCGATGGGGGCTGGCTAACCTTGCGGTCGTGGCAACCGTCGCGATGACTTCCAGAAATCGATGCACCCGTTGTAGCGAACCCTTTCCCTTTGGAATGGGGGACGGTCTGGGATTCCTCGACCCTTGTTCAGGAACTTGTCCCCATCATTGTCGTTGCCGTGTAATCGCGCGGAAAACGCGGGCATAGAACTCGCCGCTACTATGCGACAACACAGTTCTCGCGTTGAGTTCACGCTGATTCGTTAATCCATGTTGATGTGGGTGTTCACGAACAGTGGTTGCGATCTAAGGTAAATCTAAATACAAGTATGGTTAATTTTGATTGAACACCTTATACATGTTGCGTAGCATGCACGTGAAGTGCATGTTTAAAAATATATAAGTAAATGCATGCAATGCTTACGTTAAATTGCATTGTTGCATTAAATTTAACTACAAGCTGATGAATATTCTTCTTGGTATCTTCTGATCCACTGTTGTCTGTAAAAATCATAAGAATTCATTTTACATTGATGACACTTTAATTACAATTCATGCTTATTTTGTTATTAGGCAGGTCATTTGTTATCCTGCATGAACTTTTGTTTCTTTTTTTATTTTTATTTTTTCTCTTTACTTACGAATATATGTATGCATAAAGAGGCTATGTACGTTAAGTACTAAATAAATAAATAAATGAATAATTGACTAATTATTTGTCAATTTTCGAGCAAAGCGACGACGGGACAATGTTTGATCGATTGCTATGCGTTCGTCCGTGATCGCATTGAATAGACTGGAGTAAGTTCGTTTGCGTGCGTATGCGATTGAAAATTGACGGACGGAAGTACGTACCCGGAGTAGCCGGTATCATGTGCTGGCAATTAGATGAAGAGCCGTCTGGGTGGTCCAATTGGAATGGATTTCACGCATATAATTGCTTAATGGCGCCAGCATGTTTAGGCATTATTACTCACGGCAAACGGAAGGGTGGCGCGTCGGGGATAATGGGGCAATGGTATTGTAACAGTTTAGGGCTCGAATTATTAAAGATTAAATTGTTAGTTTTACGAGTGTATTGTCAGCTTTACGAGAACGTACTGCCTGATAATCGAGGGGGTCGTCTCCAGGGAGGACCGCGCATAGAGCACAGTTTGCATAGTTGCTAGCTGAAAGTAACGTTGAATTAAATTCTCAGCCGGATGAAGAATCACGAGGGACGAAAATTAGGTCACCGAGAGGAATGCGAATTCGAGAGCTAATTTCCAGCCATATTTTCCTTGACATTTCCGCCGTCTCCTCCAAAATAATTAGCCGGAGGCACGAAAGAGGTCGGAACGGAGACGGGGGCGGTCGGTATGCGATAAAACATGCGATCGCGATAACAATTCCGTCGAACGAAGCGGGAAGAATAGCGGGCAGGGCAGAAAAGCCGCATAAGTTAATGGGTCATTAGGTAAGAGGTCCTTCCTCCGAACGGAAACTCGGGCAAGAATGGTAATTAAGCGAACGTTCGCTGCCTTTATGTATCCGCAAACCCTTGAATTAAACATAAACAACCGGTTTAATTGGGTCACCGCGATTCCCAACAGTCTCTGCGTCGAAGACTCTACTAGCCGCTAGGATGGCAAACAAATCTCTTCCCCTCTGTGCCATGCAAATCCTCCCGCGCTCGAAAACTCTAAAGGCACTCGTCACAGTCGCTTCGCGAGATCTATTCTGTCTATACCTTCTTGATCTCCCGTTAGGGAGGCGATCGCGGGAAAATCGTAATGCCAGGCTCGGAAACAAAACTGGTTACGATCCTCGGGGACGTTAACGATGAAAAATGAAGCGGTTGCACGCGAAAATATCGATCGGGCTCACGGAGAACAGAGGGAAGTTAATGTCCCCTGATTCATGGCGTTCGATTCCAAAGGGACTCGTTCCACGGCGCCGCGGCATTAACAATTCGCGGCAGCACTTTGGGAGATACTTTCGGGAAGGAACGCATTACCCCGCGCAGCCCGTGCTCGATGATTAGTGTCGTTTTAGTTTTGAGTGCCAGCGACGACGGCGTCGTCGACGATGACGAAGGGGGGGGCCAGGAGGCGGTTGGTGGAGGAGGACAATCCATCCCCCTCGAACGACGCTATTGTGCCCGTCGGGGGAAGACAGTGGTGGCTTTGATTACGACATTGTGCGGAGGAGAGTCCCAGACGCGGCGTGACTTTACAGGCTTTAAGCTGCATTCACAACACCAGGCGCGTGCAGCGAGAAATCCGTCGGCAAGGAGAGACAACATTGTCTCGCGAGCCGCGTAATATAAACGACAATTTGTCGAGATTGCTCTAGCCTTTGTCCCGACGGCGCTTTTAATGACGTCACAGCCGTGCCAGACGTTTTGCAAACGCTCGAGCTTTATCAAAGTTTCATCGCCGTTGTGAGCAGTAGGCAGAGGTACCTACAAGACGCGCTCGATGAAAGTGGATAAACGTTTTGTGAATTCTGCTCGAATTGCTTTGGTTTACTTGCTTTCGCTGTAAAAGTGTACACGTCGATCGATCCTAACAATCCAATCGTGCGAGTATTTAATATTTATTCTTAGATAACAGAATTCGTGTAATAGACTACCGACCTCTGCCAGTTTTACGAATTCGAGATCTGGCAAGATCTTTTAACTTTTGCCAAAATTGCAAACGCTAATTTTTAACCACTTTTCTATCTTGTAATTAAAATATTGTAATACTTCTCTTAAGTTACGCTAATTTGTTTGAAACAAATAAGGGAAATATAAAAACGTACATGTTTCTAATTCGTACTCAATCAGTCGAATGATTAATTACACAGCGACTCTAATTTAAGTTTACCTATCTACGGTTAACAATAGTTATACGTTGCAACGTAAGTCTTTGTCTTGCAATTGCTGCAAACTCTCGTTACAGAACGTATCAATTAGAACGTTATTATAAATTTCAAGCTCACTCGTTTGAAATTAACACCTCTGATCTCTTTCAAACGATAGTATTTCAGTTCGCGCGACGGGAAGCCGTGTACGAGCCGTTAAGTCCGGATTACATCTGGTCTACGATATCACAAACGTTGACGTCAAAATTAAAAACCCCACCGGATTAAAGTTATCCCCCGGCCAAGCTTCTAATTAAAATTTCACGCGCAGACATCGAAGAGCCTCGGCCACGTCAAACCTTTCATCGCGCTCGTCGATCCTGAACGCACACCTGGAAACGCCGTAACGCGAAATCGCTGGTATATTATTCATGGAGCATCGATCGGCGTTCCGCCGGTCAGGCAGCGGTTCACCTGTCCGCGTTGCCTGATATAGATCTCGAAATTCGCGTAGAAGCACCTCCACGGGAAGTGGTCGCAGACGGGGCGAGAACGGGGATCGCGAAAGAAGAGGGGGGAAAAAAAAGGAGGAAAATAGGACGGCCTCTCTTTCACGCAATTACGTCGAGCAAAATTGCGAGAGCCGCTCGTTTCCGATCGGGCTAAATCGATCAAAGGCCGCGGTCTCCGCGCGACCGGTAGTCTACCGATTGGGAATTTCGACAATTTGACGCGGCCTATTCGATTTCCCCGAGTGCCGGCTTTCCCCTCTCGCGAGGAACACGAGGGGGGGAGGCAGAGGGAGGAGAGAGACGTCCACGCGATCCTGTGTGCAATAAAAAATCGGACAAAAGAACCGGCGATTGTTCCCGTGCTCGTGAACACGGCACTCGATCGTGTTTGAAAAGCGAGCGCGGACTGTGCCGTCGGTTGGACTGGTCTATGGGTATCGTCTTGAACGTTAATGACCAACAGATGCAACGTTAATTCATCGTATAAGTAAATAAAGCTCGATAGATTACTGTCAACCCTTTTGCACTCGAGAAATGGCTATTAGTCGTCTAATGATACTAACTTCAAAAATTTTCAAATTCGAAATATTTAATAAGATTCCTTTGTATTATACGATATTTAGTTTAGTTAAATGATATACTAAAATTTACGTACACGACTGTTTAACCTCTGAGACTGATTAATAAACAAAGTGACTAAAGTCTGAAAATTTGAGAAACTATTAATTGGGGACTAACAGTCTCACCTCTCGAGCACAAAGGATTAGCATAAAGTTAGGTGAAAAAGTTTTTCGTTTTAACACTAATCGTTCTGCTGCTTCACACATACCTATTCAAAATAAAAATTACATTTTTCCGAAGAGAATACAGGTGATTGTCAGTTTAATATAAAAACAGTGCATAAAGTAATTTACATGTTTTTATTCTTTTCAACACATAGTTTGTGTGTTTACGCATGGATTAGCGCATGTCTCGCGAGTGTTTATTTGTCGATTATCACATGTTTTGCGAATTTTCGACAGAATTCAATAGAATTAGCGGAGCATAGGGAAATTAGGAAGAGTAACAGAAAAGAAGAACGAGATGGAACAGAATTTATCATTGGCCAAATGCCACGGGGTTCGGATAACGGCGATGGTGGCAATTAGGTGCAGCAATAAATTCTGTTCCATTCTATTCTTCACTTCTCTCATGCTCGTTTAATTCACCGGATGTAATCTAAAATGTCCAAGAACAGGTGAACGCTTAAAAGGAAATCTATATTGAAACTCGAACCTTGTTATCGTCGTCATTAAACAATGATAAACAATGAATTGAATTAAATTAAATTAAACAACGTATATCTTGTGTAAACTGAAAAATAGTATTCTTCTTTCTGAATTCCAAATTAAACCTCGTTTAAACGAAAATTTCGCTGATCATCCCCAACGATTAAAAATACCACCCTCCTTAAAATGCTTCATGCTCTAGAAAGAAACAGCCGGGGAAACTTATTCGGGGAATTACCCCTCAGACAGTGTATTTTTTTTCCAAATTTAATCTAATTCAGTGTCCGTCAATTTCCAACAACCACGTCCGAGCAGAAGATCCATAAATCCAGCGCAAGGGTGGCGGCGGAAGCGAGAGAGAAGCGCGGTGCATGCCTATGGTTCCGCAACATGGACGTAACCCCTTTCGTCGGGAGTATTTCCCACAGGATCGAAGGATGCCCTTTTTAATCCAAACGGACCTCGAAAAATTCCAATTCAACCGTTCTCCCCGACCGTTTCCGAATCCGCCCGGAACCAATTTCCATCGGCCCGTCTCTCGTTCACCCTTTTTCCCCGGTATCTCTCTTTCCTCCGTGCTGTCGCGAGTTTATGAAACGCGGGATCCGCTACGAAAAAAGAACGAAAGAAAGAAGAACCGAGATGGTATCGAGAATGGACGAGAATGGACGAGCATGAACGATAAAAAGCTTCGCGCCACCTGTCCACGGCGGAGACCGGCTGGGACACCGGGACGGAGCAGTGAAGAGAGGGAAACGGAGAACGGGGTGGATCGCACTCGAGGGAGCGGCGGAAGCGATCAAGCTCGAGAAAATTACCTTCGATCGGCCGACCTTGAACTCGATCGCACCGGAAGCAAAAACACGGGGAAAAGGAAACGGGTGTCGGCGTCGAGGGATAAGGAGGAAATAGCTAAGAGACGGAGGAGTCGCTAGTGAAACTCCAGGGAACTGGAGAGTTGGACGAGAGAGCGAGAAGAGGCGAGAGAGGAGAAGGAAGAGGAGAGAGAGAGAGAGAGAGAGAGAGAGTGATGCGAATGGATCGTTCCCGTGGGACGTTCGTGTGGTAGCCGTGTTCCATGGCGTGCCGCAGGACGTGTCCATGGTGTGTTTCGTGTCGTGCTGCGGTACACCGTGGTACGAGGGAGACGAGGTTGTGTGCCATAGGTGCGGCTAGGTAGACGTGCACGGGTGTACGCGTGCACACGTAGTCGAGCAGCTCACCGGTGGATAGAACAGGCATAGAAATACTACAGCCGCCAGCATCCCCACGGGACCATCCTCCCTCCCTCCCTCCTGCCCCTGGCGCAATTAGTGGCCTGGTCGCTGAGAGTCGGCCAGCTCCTTAATTATATCTTTTAAAATATCGGGCTTAAATTGAAAAGTCGCCTCCTTAATTATATTTCGGATACCGGGTATTATGTACCTTGAAACACCCTCCGCGAGCAACCCCTTGCACGTTCTCTCTCTCTCTCTCTCTTCCTCTCTGTTCCTCTATCTGTTTCCCGTTCCCTGTCTCTGTTCCACGGACCACGGCCCTGTACCGATATTGATTTACGGAACCCTCAATTATCCTAGCCGGCGAGGAATCGTAGCGACGACGCTCCTCTTGGCCCGAGGTCCCCTTCTACTTCTAACCGAGCTCTCGTACCTTTTCTTTTACGCGAAGGCCGATGTGGATACAAAGCCGATCGTGAATCATAAGCTCCGGGCTTAACGAGCCGTGCCTTTAAGCGGCGAGCCGGTTCGATGATGAATTTAAGGATCCTCTCCCCCTTTCTGCTCCGTGTCCTCTTCTCTAATAGCTCGTCGAAGAATTTGAGGAAGGAAAGCTGAAGGATGCTCGAGGACAACGTAAGTTTTGGGCCTCGTGCTTGCTGTCTTAGGAAATTATGGCTGATCGTGTGTGGCGATGGTTGGAAAAAGGTCGGGAGGAATTTTTTCGAACGGAATACGCTGGAGCGTGTTTTAAATACGCTCGTGGGGAGATTCACGGGGAAATTTGGGTAATGTTATTAACGCGAGCTGCTCTTCTCGCCCTCGGAATCGGCACTGTTCATAAATAAAATATTAGGCAGCCAATTAGAAACTCCAGCTGGGAAATTAATGAATCTGGCGTCGAGGCGCTGGGTGTCGGGCCTTTCGCCTCATTATTAAAACACCGTGCGTACGGAATTTCCGAGAGGTCGACGATGTCGCCCGAACGGGGGTGGAATTCTCCTTGCGTGAAACGTCTGATTTTCTTGCCATCGAACTCCCCTTCCGTTCAAACCGTGCAAATGAAACCGGTAATATTCCTCGTTGATTTTGAGGGTCGACCATCCCCAATCTAGGGAAAAATAATTGTATTTGTGGGATTCCTAAGAGGTACTAAAAAATTAAAAATTTCGACGTTTGAAAAGGAACTTAGTTTTCTTAATATTCCTAAATTTTCTTTACGACGGATCTTGATCTTTCATCGCTCAATTTCACGATTTTTTAACAATATACATACAGCTATACCTATCCAATACAATTAACCTTCTCGCGTACAGAAAACTAACGTCCTCTTATGATTAATGACAAATCTATCAATGCACTCGTTTTGGTATCCAAAAAACGTCCATAAAGATGGACGAAGCGAAAAGCCATCTCATTCCAATGAAAAGAACAATAAAGAAGTTGCGTTATAAACCCTCGACCAATAAAAGGAGTGGTCAACAAACGTATTCCAATTCGTGCAACTGTCATTAAATTTCCTTGTCCAATAAAAACTCCGCATCCATCATAACTCGACACGCTTCGTTGACGCTGCAGCCATCGCTCGAAGTCGCGGGTTCCGCGGGTGTGTTTTAATAACCGAATTTTCCGTCGGAGGACCAAGTTGCCCGGGAGTTGCCGCGAAAGTTGAAGAACAGGCGTAACAAGATTCCGTCCTGTTAAAAGTCCGCTGAAAGTTCACGGTATAAAAAGCGGTGTTAAATACGGATACACCGAAGGCTTGGTTGAAAAACAGTAAGTGATTAATTGCGGCTTCTTATTTAACTCGATGAAAACTTCTTCGAGAATTTCTCGAAGTCCGCCCTTAAAAGGACCATGGAGCAGCGAGAGAGGAGTGACGGGGGAGGGGGAGGGTGATGAAGGCTGGCTGGCTGGCTGGCTGCTTCGTTATGCAAATAATAACAGCAACGCGGGACGCTTCTTTGATGCGTTCCATTTATCTTCGTTCAACCAAGACGCCGCTACAAAAATTGACTCTCGAACGGTATGCTCGTTTTAATCAACGGCACGGGAAATAATCGATGCCGGAGAAAACAATCGATTGTCGCGTTAGGAACGTGTGCAACAATCGTCGACAATCATTACGTCGCGTTAAATGAAGATACAACGTTGTGCAATATTGTGTTACGGTGTTACGATAAAATTTGAACACCCGGTATTAATTGATACAGTGCGCGCGGATCGAGCACTACCGATTTTACGAACAAACGTATATACATTAATTCAGAGATTGGTTCGCGGCGCTCATTATCGGATGCAAACGTTTCAATGCGAGATGCATCTCGTCCGACGTGGAATAAACATTGCGCCGTAAACATTTTAACGTGGAATTAATGGCAACGAGAAATTCTCTTCGTTAAAGTAGTCTTCAGCAGCGGTGAAAAATGTATAAAACAGAAATCAGAATTTGTTTATTATCATTACGTTCCATGTAGAAGTGAAACGCTTTAATTGAAATAATTACTCGTAGAATTATTTTATTTTAAGTAAAAACCACTTTTTTAGCAATTACATCCATTAAACGAATATTTACGATGACTAACTAACGCTCGAAAAATAAACAACGATGAAATCGCACAGCGTTTTTACCATACATATGAGATGTAAGTGCGTGAGAATAACGAAATATAACAGCAAGAACAATAACAATTTATTCAACGATTTAAAATATAACGAAACAACAAAATATAATGAAATAACAAATAATAAACATAATTGAACAGACCTGATATCGCTATTGGAAACTGAAGACTTTGTGTCTCGTCTCCGAAAAAATGGTCTTTTTATACTGTAGCTCCCCCCCCCCTCGCCAAGGGCTGTCTGTATTTTCGGTGGAGGTGATAGTACCCTGGAAATTGTCGAAGGAAACCTGGGACTTCGCGCGGATAAAAATGGTTGCCCGCTCGGACCCTCGGTGTTTGAGGCCCAAGTAAAACGGAGTAGTAAAAAAGTTTATTGATCGTTTTGAAATTAGTCGATTGAAAGTTTCAATTACTACATTTCCTTCGATGCTTTCCAGGGTACCGCCAGACATACATACACAATTCATCACGAATGTCTAGGTTACACCGAATGATCCCTCGTCACGATCTCTCGATCGCGCAGTTTTCCACGAGGATCCCCGACAATGGCGTACAAAAGCGTCCACTTTGTTGAGCCAATACCGGGATGACGGTGCTGTCAAAGCTGTACCGGCCGCGGATCCGACGTGTCTCGAGGAGATTCAAAGAAGCCTGGGCCCGAACGTCTTCCAGGGCGATCCCCTTTGTGAAAAAAGCAATTGTGCCCGTTGATCGTCGACGAAGATAGGCCCCCGTCGAAGAGTCGAATCTCGCGTCGGCGTTTTCCCCTCCGGACAGAGGGTATCGGCAACGGATCGATTATGCCTAATCTGACTAAAACCCTGCTCCCTGTATACGTATATACCTGCCGCTAAACGACGTCGATGCTTCCTCCGGCTCGCCTATCTGGTCCAAGCGATCGTTGCCGACGTGACACCTGCTACCTGCTACTCGCTTATCCGGCCGGGCCTTAAAATCGTCCCACGCGCCCCGGTACGCTCGCGCCCGTGAGGCCCGTGGCCAGATGGGCCCGTTCAGATAGCGTTATTCACTTTGTCGACGTTCGATCACGCGCTCTCCTTGTCGACGAGATGGGGGAGGAGGGGGGTCGGATCGCTGTCCAGTCGAGGTGAATTCGGGAGTGGGCCCGGTTTTTGTCGACGAACAGGCCCACGATTATAACGAGCCAGTTCTCTTTGAATTCTCGAACGTCTCCGCATTGTATTCGATGGATCGACCGACACTTTTTGCCGGGGAGATCTTCGATGCTGGATACTTCGAATCGGATACTTTGCACGGTTAATACGACGCCTCGCGACATGGTCCCACGACAGGGAGGTTTTGGGACCGGAGATGGGACGCGTTACACTCTGCTCCGGGTAGTTTTTGCTGGAGTGTCTTGTCCGAGGTGGAAGACAATTGGATTGGTTTGTCTTGGGGGTTTTTGTCGAGGAGCGAATGCGAAAGGTGTATTCGAAGTAGAGTTAAAGGTTGTCATCGATTTTCGAATAAACTTGTCAATTATAGTTAACTGTGATCCCTCTGCAGATACGAATTGCTTGGTAATTATGTTCAGCGACTTTAATTTAAGATTTTTCAGCAAACCGATTACTAAGAAATACATTAATGTTTCCTAATAGGTAATTACGAAATTAACGAATAATATAAACAGATCATGGAAATCTAAAGACTCTAAATGAACTGGAACGCGATGCAATAATTGTGTAACGCTCAGCTTCACAAAATTACTCCCCCTTTCGTTTCACTCATTTCTATCAGTCGCACTCGTGACCCGTTGTCCAAGGAACATCCGGTGCCCCGCCCGATAAAACGTTCTTCACAGTTTGAACGC
The DNA here is from genome assembly GCA_033822845.1 of Tetrapedia diversipes. Taxonomy (NCBI): domain Eukaryota; kingdom Metazoa; phylum Arthropoda; class Insecta; order Hymenoptera; family Apidae; genus Tetrapedia; species Tetrapedia diversipes. Next base: position 393,089 of record JAOPTO010002094.1, on the reverse strand, counting down.
GTCTCAAAGCGATCCTCGCCGCAGCGATTAACGCGGTATAATTGCCGGGGTGCCGTAAGAAAAATACACGTGGAACGTTCACAGGCCGCTAGACGTCAGGAAGACGGATGCCGTTGGGGCCGGGCATAAACATATTCCTCATGGTTCGCAACACGGCGAATATTTATAGAAAGAGGTATTGTTGCGTGCGGCTCCGGAGCACGATCGCGTCTCTCTATCTTTTCCCTCTTTTCCGGCTTTTTTGTTCTCCGCTCGGCGCAGCGGCTCTTTCGCTCGGCTTCACGGTAAAACGGCAAAGACACGGCAGCGGCTGGCTCTGCTATAATTACGGCCGGGGCCTCGATAAGTGATCTAGGCTGTAAAAGACACTGCAAGCGACGCGGCGGGGCCCGATTATGCACGCCATCGATTCTGGTCACTTTGTAATTTCCGCCCCGCGCCGATGCCGGGTTCGTTGCTTTCACCGATTACGCGATTACGCGCCACGTTACGATCTATCTGGATATTTTCTTCTTTTTTTTCAATTCCCCCCCTCCCCCTCCCTGTTGCGCCTCTCACTTTTATTCCTTTTTCTTCGGTGTGACTTCGCTGCTCAACTACCGCGCGGCCACCTCCGATCGCCATCTTTTTGTCCCCTCGCTTATCGGCGAAACGTTTTCTCGCGTGAGCATGGATCTCGCGAACGATCGTCCGCCCATTCCCGCAGATACAGTTTCAACCGTGCTTATGGCCAGTCATCTTGACCGATTATTAACTCCACGGCATTTCAGGCCGAGGCCTAACGTCGTATGGTCACGCTTTTGGTCGTCGAGCTGCAATTAGAGAAATGTTTAGAAGTAACTGGTGATAGTGATTTGGGGTCGTTGATATTGAGAACGGTTTCAGAGGACTGCTTTAGGTACGGTGGCTTGATGGTTAGCTTCGATCGAGCTTCTTTTCTTTCGTGTTGTGCATGCCTTTGAAAATTCAATCCAAAGAATTTTTGCTACATCGAAGAATGTACACATATTTTACTGGAAAATATAAAAAGTTTGGAAATGTTCTTTCGTACAGTAAAATTATGTATCTACGTGTGGGAATAAATTCTTAACGATTCGAAGTGAAGGGTTTATTTCACATTAATAAATGCGTCTGTTCATCAATCGTAGAATGCCAAATACAATTGAAGTAGATATAGAATAAAATTACTATATTAAATTAAAGCATTATTACTGAAGGTTTGGTACAGTAAGAATTTTGTTAGAAATATTCAAGTAACCCATGAGCTACGGTCAAAAATACGGTTACTATTACGAACAGCACGGACTGGTGCTGTTGCGTACCTTCTCATGGATCCACGGCGAATGCTTTACGTATTTTATTAGAACGGGCGGGCAACAAAATATTCCGCGAAAGTTGCATATCCGATAGTCAAGCAGCTGTGCAGCTGCACCTCCCTCTGAATATTTGATCCTTCCGGTTGGCGCATCGAACCTCGATGCAACGCGCCCTAAATGGCTCGCTAAACAACGTCCAATAATGAGTGTTCTTGGTGCACTTATCGGGCCAGACTTCGAGCAACCCCACCCGCCGTAGTAGTATCTCAATCGACGGGGACGATTAAATAATACAGCGTCTTTCGCGGTGTTTCGCATCGGTAAAAGCGTTCTCCCATCGGCCGCGACACCGTCGAGTTATCGGCCAATTAAACGTGCCACGAGCATGAACCGCGTTCGTTCGACACCGTGACGAACGATAATTCCACTGTTCCGTGGAATCTTCTTATTAATAACGCGCAACCGATAAACGAACGATAATGGCCCCCGAAGAATCGAAGAGGCTCTCGCGGTTTATCCGCTGCCTTCGCGGCGATTATTAACACGTTCGTCGCCACGTCGCTCATATTTGGTTGACGCTCTTTTTCTTAAAGTTAAATAGTATTTGTTGGAAATTGAATACAGAAATAGTACGAAGCAAAAATTAACCATAAACCAGCTTTCTCTTAACGTACTTTCTCAAGGGCTTCTTCTAAGAACCCGAGCCACATCTGGCATTTTAGAAAGTTCGAAAACATCGAGAAACAGAACAAAAGGGGCTGAAGGACCCGGACGGGGTTGTAAGAATTTCGACCACTGAGTTCTGCTAGTCTTGTGACAAAACTCGCTAGGTGCGGTCAAAATTGCCCTCCCTCCTACTACATAAAAGTGTAAATAAATTATCAAAGTATTATTTCACAAATAAGAGTTCATTTTATTTAGCAATACAAAACCCCATTCCCAATAGTATTTTAAATTGGAATTTTAAAAGGAATTCAATGGAATAAGCATTGAAGTATAATATATATAAATATAAAATACATGATATAAAAATGAAAAGTTAAAACTTTTGCTGTTTTTATATTTTTTCATCCCAGTTTTCTATGCAATCGGATTTGGGCCCAGCGAGAAACTCAATCGAATCACGCTGGGCGACGAACGTGTTAATGCGCCCTGCTCGACGAACCCTGAAATTGCTTAATGAAATCAATTTACCTTACTCTTGGGTTTTATTTTAATTTTAATAGTCAGACGAGTAGTCTTATTCTTCAGTTTTAATTTAATTTTAACACGCGCAATTGTTACGTAGCCGAGCAATTTCGAAACGAGCTCACCATCGAGCGCCGTTTATGTGGCTCGGCTATAAATTCATTCCTCTTGCGCCGCCGTTTTGGCCACCCGTCTACCCTCGGCCAGGGAATAGTCGCGAAAAGGGGGTGGCGTTGGTACCGTTGGCCTGCAGACGCGTGGGTGATGGCGGTCGCGGCCACCTTTCGACCCTTGTGCGCCGCGGCTGATATTCCGGGTATTGATAAAATAATGAGCGCATTATTAACTCCGGCTTAGCCGCGTGGGGGATGGCTGCTTAATGTGTGTTGGCATGCGAGCACTCGTGTACACATACACACAGGGTGACGGGGAACGTTCCTTCGAGCACGCGTCCACCGGGTGTCCGTAATGTAGCCGCGTTTCTGGCGTTGTTCGGCGACCGGCCTGAATGTTAATTTCGCGGCTGCGGAGAACCGAGTGCCGGAAGAGGGAACGGGAGTGGCGGGAATTTCGTGGCGTTGATTATGTTTGCGGTGTTGATTACGATTCGAGTACCTTTGAGTGGGGTGGGATGCTTTTTTTGGGGCGGGGTATAAATGTTAGCGCAGGTAATTACAGCTGGAGTGATTGGAAAGAAGGTGTACTGAATTCGATTGCTATTGTTGGAACAAAAGAACATAATCGCGACTTCATTGCTTTCAGGCAGATTCTATTTAGAGTACGTAACGTAAATAGATGCACGTGTGGGTGTGTGCGTGCATGGTTTACCTTATCCAGAGCGATTATCCTTAGGTCACCGCTGTATTGCAAACCCTGCCTCAAAGTGTATAAGTGTAAAATTAAAAAATAAAATTTGATATAAAGAGTAAACCATTGGCACGTTATTCGTCTGCCAACAATTATTATACAATTAAACTTTATTAACACTGAACGCTTCTACGGAAGTATCAGAAAATTAACTTTCGACAGTTTCCATTTAGAAACAATAATACGGTTCCTGTTACCGTTCTAAAAATTTGAGATTTAGAAGTTACGCTATCGTACTCGATGCCAAGCTAAAGCATTACGAGAGTAAAAGAATCCGCTCGTAAAAAGCCAAACAGAATGCCTGGCGTTCAACGCGATAATTCAATTTCGAAATCTTCCATACCTCGCTGAACGGTAAAGTCATTCGAATACCTGGTCTTCCGGCTGGATTGACCCTCTCCGTTCCCATCGAGGCGAAAGTAGACTGCACCGTGAACACCCTGTACGTGTGCACGCACGAACGCCGCCCCTTTCGCACACTTTTTCCTTTCTTTTTTTTTTTGGGTGGATAGATAGCGAACGAAGAGCGGGGAGGGGCGAGGGCAGGTATACGTGAGGATATGCGTGCACGCGTTATATTGATCTTATAACGGACGAGTGCGTGTCGGCAGGCAGGTAGGCGCTCACGCATCGAACGAACGCACACCAGCGTTCGATCGTTCGTACGTGTACACTATCGTCCAGGTACACGATACCGCGGATATGTGTGTACACTTAGGGTGTTCCCTGCTGCTTGGACGTGGCAACGTTTACCCACCTTCCCTTGGCTTTTGCGCCCACGATAGCTACTTCTAATTCGCGTTGATAAGCAAAAACTGCGCGCGATAATTCATTGATCAACTGATACCTGGCGTACACGCTCGGGTCTCTCTCGTTGTGTGCCTGGAAATTTCACGCTGCCTCACTTCGATCGCCTCAAAAGCCACCCCCCCCCCCCCGTTCTGAGTTGCGTTGTTGTTAATCGACAAGGGATATTCGGCGAGCTTCGACTCGTCGCGGGGAAAAAAGGAATTAATACATTTCGTAGCGAATGTTATAACAATCATAGCGACAGAAATCTGTGAGGAATCTGCGAAGACAGAGGTTTCATAGCAACGATTTATCATAGAATTACACTTTTTCGATTCGTAGCAGCTTGGAGCTAAATAACAGGTTAAAAAGCTTCTGCGCAATCTTTTTCCATCTCGAGGACTCGAGAATTACCCTGCTACAGCTCAAAGCTGTGAATCCATCGGACACCCATCAAACTTTCAACCCTAATTCATCCATTACACGGTCACTCCTACACGCTCCTACGCCCGAAGCTTCCATTCAATCGCAACATCCGCTGTTTAATGCTCCCGAAATGATACACGCCCGAGCGAGCCGAAATCCCGAGGTCCCGGTACGGATTCCGGTGCAAATCCACGCATAAAATTCTCGGGAAATCACTTTCGGATCAGCGTGTTGCAATTCGAACACCATGGTCCCCCTTCGATCGCCCGGGTATGGAGGATTAACGAGGCGCGTGGGGTCGCGGCGCGGTGTTGTTTAAAAACGCGCTATCCCGTGTGCATGCGAATCCCGTCACGTGGCCTAGGTGGCTGCACAGGTTGAATAAGCGGGGGTGCAAGGAGGGAGAGAATGGCGGCGGGTCACAGAGGAGGCTGGATACGTAGGCCAGCTCGACGTAGACGCACCTGAGCCCCTTCGTTTCTCCGAGCTCGCTAATTCCCACAGACGGGGCTCTTTAAGCGGCGTCTGTGCCGCTCATTGTGCGAGCACGGCGGCGGGAAAAACGAAAAACGTGGGGTATCCCGGCGGAAAAAGAATATACATATACGTGGCACGGTGCAAACGCGAGCTCTCGTGCAAAGGGTTGTGGGTTTTTTCGGGCCGCGCAGCAATGGGCTCGACGGCGCAGAAATGGCGTGCACGGGGCGTTTGTGGCATTATCGCCGGGGGAATATTTAAAAATCTTCCCGGACGCTTCATCAGGACGGCAGGGACGCCCTGTTGCGTGTACACGTATATTGTGAACGGGACCGCGTACACGGGAGGGCATTGTGAGCCATCGAAAAGCGTTCGCAATCGTCGTGATTATCATTCGTACGACGGCGTCCCGACGTACGTGTATGTTAATATATCGCGCCGGTGATTACGGGGGATCGCGTTCGGCGGGATAGTTTCTCGAACAAAAGGGAGGGGAACAAATGACGACTAGCGGTATACGTATTGGTGCAGAGACGCGGTTCAGTTCGACCGTTGCAAACGGACGGAAGATTTTAGGGTTGCTCGAGCGCATAGTAGCAGGCAGATCAAAAACCATGTTCAAAATGCTTAAGGATTACATGTTTTACTACATCTGCAACGATCGTAAAAATACTATGGAATATTAGAAAGCGATAAACTCTCAGCAAAAGTTTCATCTACGCGCATCGCTCTTTCGAGAATCTTTCCGTTTTCTTTTGAAAGCGCAACGACGTCGCGTCTGAAAAACGAGCGGCGACGCTGAAACGCGATCGTTTACGCTGCGCCAGACGTACGGGGGCACATGAAAGAATACACCTAAGTGGCGCGTTATCCTTGGTACCGCAAAGAAATCGCCACGGTGCTCGCGGATCCTTTGAACAAGAGATACAAACGGCCAGCCGATCGGCGGCTGTTCCGAAACATCGTTAGTCATCCGCGGGGACGGCCGAGAGGAACCGTCAATTTCAACGTTCTCAAAGGCCAGTCCCGATTCACTAAGCCCCGTTCGCGATTCGCCGCCGGCGAATGGCCGGTAACCGCGATAAAATTATCGCGCGGGGTCGGCTATGCGAAACCAGTCGAAGCGCTGCCACGAGAAAGCAAAAGGAGAAGGCGTGGAGGAGAGAGAAAGAGAGAGAGAAGGAGAGTGGCACGGGCAGAACGACGGAAAGAAGGAAGGACAAAGAGGGTGAGGCGCGAAAGGGGGATGAAGACGGGGAGAGAGAGAGAGAGAGGCTCGCGAGGCATCAAAGAGCTATAATTGGACGTCAGGTTGTAAGGGGGTCTATATTTAGGACGATGCCTGCGAAACCGTATGGGAGGCCGAACGGCCACCTTCTCGCAGGGCCTACGAGCGCAAAGGGCAGACCTCTTAACGTCACGAGAGCCACGAATTATTGCGCCATTCCGGTCACTTAGGGTGCGACCGGCCCTTATTACCGGTACACCCGCCACCCCCTTCGCTTTCGCGTCCTCCGCCACGTCCGCTCGCCACTTTCACGGTGGATCGATCTGGAAAACCTGTCGGTTCTTTCGTTTTCATCGACGATCTTTCTTAGACGTCCTACGCTTACGGACGTTTCGATTATTTAGCTTATTCAACGAGAATACAAGGAATGCAGAGAGCGCATCATTTATGGTGTTTCTGTTTTTCTAACGAAGAAGCGCTTTCTCGTTTGTTGAATAGTTCAATGGTCACTTTATTCTTGTTGATCATTTTTCGTGGTTGCAAGTGGAGCTTGATTGAAGCATTTCTCTTGGCTGAGAGTTCGAGAGGTTATAAATGTCGAATATTGGAGAGTCATTTTCTTTCATTTGTCTTGCTCTGAGGAGCAATGAAACACTTTGCAACCTGTGGCTGAATAATTGATCAGCGTTGATTAAGCCCAGAAACTGACGAGGAAACAATAATGTTCTTATAAGGTAGCTTGCTAAAAGTACAGTATGAAACATTTATCGAAATTTTCGCCGAGCACAAGATAAACTATGCCGAAAGAAACGTCTAACCACGTCGCTTATTAAAAATACGAGATATTAGCGTCGCCAGGCAGTGGATGCCACCCTGTTTTTCAAGGGGCGCCGCAGAGGGGTGAATGAAATCAAATTTTCGGGCGAGAACGAACAAAACATGATTAATGTATGTCACGTAGTCGCTTGGATAGAGGAAAATGAGACGACCCACACGTTCGGGGCTGTTTTTCAACCGAAACCACCCTTAGACCCTGAATAATATCAGAAATGGCGAGTAAACTGCAAATTTCCCCGGTACATTCATTTCCAGAGTCTTAAGTTCCCCGGGATAATACGAGAATACCTAGCTCTAACGAATTGCCAGTCGGGAGTTACATACATAATATTTCTCCTCTCCCCTTCCCGATACCGCGGGCAACATTATTAAAGGGATCTTGTATTCAATTTAGAGAGGATTTCGAAAGGACATTTTTTTCCCGGACAGACACGGTCCCCCTCCTTTTGCGGATGGAAAAGAGAAACAAGAGAGGACTCGTAAGCCCCTGGTAAGCTCATCAAAATATTTACCGGGCTCTCGTTTCTTTTCCTTCGTAGCCGGCCAACGGTGTAGTATTTTAATGCGGATCGATGAGGTACGCAGATGCGCTTCCGAAGTTCCCGAGACCCCTGGCACGCGACGATCCGTGTTCCTTGGAAATCGTTTATTGGATCGGAATACGGTCATTTGGGACTTCGGGGAACCACCCGAAAGAGACGCTCGTACTTTGAATTTATAGGTGTAATCGTAATTCATGACCTGTTTTTGAAAAACGAAACAGGATAACATTCCCCATAAATAATGAAATAAACAAAATTAATTCGTTTCTTTTTTTTCAATTTTGCTTTATCTTCATTCATTCTTCCATTTCTGGAAAATAATAACTCTTGACAATTAACAGCGATCGAAATCATCCATGCGTGTTGTAAAATAGCGCAAAGAGCGCAAGTAATCGAATTAAAAAAAATATATAATTGCAAGTTGTCGTTAAGGATCGTTAAAATAAGTGTTCAATACTTATGTGTACACACAACTGTGTATGAAAGTAATTGGCACTAAAACTCATTGGTTACAGTGTAAATTTTAGTCGTTGAATCATTTGCTTAATTCCCGACTCTTTAAAGTAGCAAACACCAAGCGCTTCTTCGAGCTAACAACGTTCTATCAATCGATCGGGAACGAAAAAAATCGCGCTCGAGGGACAGTCAATCACGCGTGAAGAGGAAGCTAGAGACACAGCAGGGTGTATTGAACCTTTAGAAAAACTACGTCCCACGTTTAATTAGTGCAATTTATCGATTGGCCGTGTACACCGGCACAAAAGTGTCTACATATTCTCGAGCCGACAGGAATATTGCTCTCCGATCAGCAATTTTCTGACCCGAAGTACCTCGAGTACCTTCGACCCGACACCACCCTCGAAGTGCTCGAGCGTTCATCGAGTGTTTCCGTACACCCTTGGGAAGTCGAAAGGGTAGTGCTTGAACGCCGGCTTGAGCAGCTTCGTCTCGATTTCCGTCGAGCAGTTAGTAACGCGATCTGTCGTCGATTTATTTTCCTCCCCCACATTTTTTCCCCCTTTTTTCCCTTTTCTTCCCTCTTTACACCCGTCATCCTGGCCCCGTTGCCATTTTTCCCGCCGCCGCTGGGTCGACGAGGACTATCGGTTCGCGATCCAGCAGAAGGTATTATTAGAACGCACGCCAGACGTCGTTTACTGAATAATTAACAGAGTCACGAAACGTTCCGAGTCAAATCCTAATTGCAATACAAGACAGGCGGCTCGCTGCCCGACGCTGCGGTTTAAGCATTCACAACGACCTTTTGGATTTTAAGCATTGGGTTAAGCATGGGTTCTCTTAAAAGATACCTATACGGTTGCGGAACGAAGGAAGAATTTATTCTTGGAGGATCCGTAAGATTGAACAAAATAACGTTGATAATCAAAATTAATCAAAATCAAAAATAATCAAAAAATTAAATTATGAGATTTGAAATTCGTGGAATACGGATAACATCAAGGGTATTTAAAGTTGTAATAATAACCATAAACTAAAATAAAATAAGAAGGCAGCATTTACTTCTGACACATTTATATAATAGGACATTGCAATTAACAAGAAATAAACTACCAGACTTTAAATTTGTCAATAAGGAAGACGTAAGGAATATTTGTGATTATAATAACAAATAGATAAAAGATACCGCCTTTTACAATATCAGTCTTACCTCAAACAATATTCAATTAGCCCACAGTCACGATCCTACGATCCCGTCAAGCGTTGCAACTGAAAATCGGTAAGAACGTGATTGTCCGGAGGGTGGTCGGGAAATATGCTAAACGCTCGAACGGCTGGCCAACCCCTTCGCGATCCCTTCCTGGAGGATTAACGGAGTCACGGGGTGCGGCGCGTAAACACACGTTCCTGCGGCGGGTCAGGATGTGGGTCCCGGCCACGAGTGACAGGGGGCTGAAGACGGCTCCATTCTGAAACGGGATTAATGCCGCCGCTAGGAATCCGAAAAAGCAACCCTTGACAGCTTAATGCCGATCAGAGGCCTAAGCCGGCCATTTAACCGCGGAGATCGCCTCGGTCATGCGCGCAGCTGATTCCTTTCGGCCGCCTTATTTGCCTACGAAAAGTCTCTTCACCCCCGTTGGTCGTCTCCCCCTTTCCGTTTCGCGGTTAAATCCTTCGACTTGCTCGTTGAAAAGCTTCTATAAGCGGCTGTTTTGGGTTCCTAGGAATTTCGTTTGTGTTCTCCTGTGACCCTTTCGGATGAAAAGCAGACTTTCTGTCGAAATAAACGGTGAATAGAATACGACGGTAGATTTTGCTGCGACTTTTTTGAGAAACTCGACACAGTTGTGGAGGTTCGCTTGTAGTGAGATGTGAATTTAATTATTTATTACGATTGTTTAACGATTTTTAAATTCTGCTGATTTATGAATACATTCTGGATGAATAATCCTGAGGACAATACTGCTAATTAATCTCATCTCGCTATTCAAGCTTCTACGTGAACAAAAATGGTCACGATGTTGCAACTGGTCTCGTAATTAATTTTACGAAAGTTCGTTCACTATTTTAAATCCTTTTGTCCTTTACTGGACGCTTTTTCTTGTACCAAAAGCCACTGGTCGTTTCCGGGTAACGTTGTTCCTAAATTCGTTTCGTTGGATAAAAAGCGTTTTTGTAGCGACGAATTCCGTGAACGCTGTATTGTTCATTGTTGGCCGACGCGATCGAAGGTTGCGAGGTACACGTGGAGACCCTTATCGGACACAAATACGCGGAATCGTGGAAAAGATTCGTTCGATGACCTTATTGCGCCGCCTTTGTGCCCGTAAGGTACACACAGCACGGTCCGAGGGATCAGTTCGGATAAGATAACGAAAAAATAAAATTAGTCATCGTTTCAGCTTAACGTTTTGTGTTCTAAAGCACGCCGCAATCGTACATCGTCCTTCGATTTTTACGACGATCTTTCGAAACGAAGGAACGCCCGTGTTTACAATGTCTAACCATTGCCGGCTTTATCTACTTGTCGCGTCGTATCATCGTTCAAAATACAACTTTCTTTGTTCTTCGAGGGATCTAATAATATTGCTTTTCAACCGATAATCTCATTTCGTGTACCGTTAAAACGTTTTGTAATTTTCCGTCTAGACAGAGGACGTTAACCTGATACGCGAACCTTCTGTATTATTTGTAGCACTACTTCCGTAATGCTACAGACTTTTCACGGGACTACAAAATTCGCTACATTTTTAATACAATTATCTCGTTTCTACTGCAGGTAAATTTTATATTAATAATTTTAATTGACGCTTAACTGATTAAATCGTATTACAAACGTGTCCGTCGTGACATCGTATTACTTTGGACATATTACATTTATCTTTTCAATAGCTATACGCATCCTTCATCCTTTCACCTAATTAAATTTTCCACAAACGCACGAAACCTCTCGATTGTGTTCTATGAAACGAATATTCATGGATATGTTTGCGAAACAAAATAATAAATTTTACAAAATTATCATAACCGATTAATTACAAATGATCCAACGCTACCAATTTTATTATCTATACACATCCATCACAACAACCATAGATCAAAGGTATCTTTCAAAACATGCATGGAATAACACCGAGAGGATTAACCTCGAGCGATACACGATTTTATGAAACGAAAACAGTGAATGTCATCCAGACCAGGTCAACGTCACCTGAAATTCTCGCCGGATCCCAATGGTAAGTCGCAGATGGTGACGTTATACGTCCGAAAACATCGAGGCTGGCAGGCGTCCGCGCCGCCTCTGGTTCCCCTGGGATTTAACGAGGGATGGCCAGGATCTAAGCTGTACCCGAGGAGGAGCCAGTCGGGATATATAGGAAATAGAGGAGCGTCGATCTCCCGGCGCACAGCAAAGCCCGCGAGCTTACCCACCTAAGCTCCTTCCGACGAGCAGCTACGGCCATCTTTCGCGCTCGAGAAGGCTTCCGGCAAATCTCGGACTGCCAACAATATTTCTCATATTCACAGGGAATCGGGAACGCGTGGCCAACGATTTTTATCGTCGAATCAAGTTTTCATCTGTTATCCATACACCGAAACAGCAATATCGTTCGGGATTCCGAATTAAATTCTGCTTTCTTCAGGTTTCTTCCAATAAAACTCGCCTTCGGGCAGGCATTTCTGTGCACAGGGTGTTCGGTGTAAATTTTAATTCTCGTTTTTAGCTTTAGTTTAATGCGCGGGAAAATTTGGACGCCTTTTCATAATTATTAAAACTACGGAACATAATGCGTTCGATTATATCCAAATGTGTAGTGCAACCTCGTTAATTAAACGTTAAAATATCACGTATCAAATTAATATTAAACATTGAATGCGGTGTCTGCCACTGATTTTCGCATCAATTTCAAATGAAAACGGTGTGTGTATCCGAACGATTATCTAAATACTGTTTATACGTCCTTCATTAAATATTGATGCTCTGGTAAATGTACTGTTGCAATTAAGGATTATGGCCGCAGAGAACAACAAAGCGATATATCTGTTTTCCAATATATTTATTTTCTGATCCTTCCAACGTTCATTCCTCAACACGAAAGATAATTGTTAAGCCTCTTAACAAAGAAATTTTTAAAGCAACACCGTTTCGAATCGTTTCTGCTCGCTACTCTCCACTGTTCTCGAAATTCGCAACGATTCCAACCTTCTGTACAGACGTTATAAAAATAAGTGACCGATATTGATTCACCGTGTAGTAAACTTTACTAAAATATCGTTGGTTAACTACGATAACTACGACGTGATTTTAACGCTTCGAGACTCGAGGAAGGAATATCAGTCTATTAGATATTATGGATTAAATAGGAATAAAATAAAGATAACTTTTCTGCTTAAGAATTTACTAAACTTTATTTCAAAAGGAAGGTATATCGTTTTTTGAACCTGATCTATACACAGCGAGAGGCAAGACTCGAATTTATAGAAGAGGCTAAAGGATATAGTTCGTTAGGGTCCTCTAATTCTTACGCGCAGCGTGGTAAGGGAAAAACACTTAACCCGTTCCTGGAACCTCCTCAGCCGATAGCTCGACTTTACATAAATATTCCTTCAAGGCGATTGATTTTTGTTTATTCGTTAGGACACGAATTTCCAACACCACCCAAAATCTCTTTCGCAGGCCTACCGCCCCGTCCTCGAAATTTAAGGAAATAGGAAGAGGGAGGGAAAGATATTTTCGAGCTTGCATCAGGCCTCGAACCATATCTAATTCCTTTATTACACCCGGGGTCCGAGCACTCGGATTCGTTTTTTCTCCACTCCATATTTCTGTTGTGTATTGTACGCCACGCTTTCCTCGTCCTCCAGTCGTTGCGTTCGTTTTCGCGAAACTCACAACGGTTCGAGGAACGCCAGCGAGCTTCGCCTCGCGTCGGGGGGAATTTAGTTTTCGGCTCGCGAACGCTCGACGTTCGTCGAATCGATCCCGAAGTGGCTTCGGAACGTCGACGGGTTCGCGGAATATCGAGCCACACGTCACGGACGCCTTCTATTTTTTCCTGCCCGGTTTCCGTTCACCGTGCGGCACCGTGCTCCCTCTTTCTCTGTTCGAATGCGGGTCAGAAGAGCGTTCCAAAAGCTCGCCTCGCCTCCACGGTGGAATTTCGAGTTCCCAACGTGCGCGCGCGCGCGCCCACCCGCCGGAAGAAGGGGTGAGACGGAACAGCGGCGATATCTTTCCGGGGTCGTGAGTCATTCCGTGCACGTCGACGTGCCGTTCCCCAATATATTTCAGGTATGCATGGCGCTTTCCGCGATAAGATATTTCAATATTGACAGCCTGTCAGTATTTACCGGGCGGCGCGAGAGATTAGGCGAGCAGTCGGTACATATTTGTACGAGTTTCACTTTGGCCGATTGTACCCGCCTCTCGCCCCGGCGAGGATCGTCGGCGGAACGGCAAAGAAGAACTCGCGCACGCTTTGACGGTCGCGTTTCACGATTTTTTTTCTCTTTCTTTGTTTATTTATTTTTATTCATTTATTCGACAGTGAACGGGCCAAGGAACTTGAAGTACATAAAATTATAAATATGGATTATATTGTAGTGCGACAATGTCACAAAAAGCCGGAGAATTATAGTGGAAAATTTTTGAAGAGACTGAATAACGACGGTTTAAAGGCAGTTGCGTTGTGAGTGAAATGGTCGATCACAGCAGTACGATAATTTGCTACAGATAGAATTCGATTGATAGGGTCCATGAAATCGGAGATTTAGATCGAAACATTAGTGGAGATCTTATTGATGATCTCGGAATGTTATGATCAACTTCACCTATAACAAAGTTATTTATAGCACCATTGATGATCTTATGTTGAAAGGATAAGTCACATATAACTCTGCTATCTTTCAACCACATAATATTATAGCGATTCATGATACTTGAGTAGTCATGCTCTCTATTAGGCAATGTAATTTCTAAAGAAGAAATACCATTTTTCATTTCCTCCAAAAAAAAACACAATCGAAAGCAATCACCCAATCACACTTCTTACATAATAAAAGCGGTGGAAGACGAATACCTGAATCCTCAATTCACTCCATCAACGCAATAATCCTCGAAAAGGAACAAAATGTACGAATTCACGGTCTTATGCAGAATAAGATCATTTCCGAGACAATTTTCGATAAGGTCTCATCGGTCGTTTGTACTAGCGGACGAAGGTCGTGCTAAAGGTGGCCCGACCAGGGGCTCGATCGATACGCGATAGGATCGAACGATAAAGCGTTCGTTGATCGTGAACCGCGTTTCGTTCCCGGATTCGACGACGGACATTGAAACACACGCGCGGGATTCGCGTTTAATTAATCGGTGCACCTGCTCGGCTTTTTGGGGGAGGGTGGATGATGGTTAATTGGAAATTAAAAATTTGGAGATGTTTGCACGGGAGCAGCTGTTATAAACTTCTGTAATTAAAAATCATTCGGGAGTCGTATGTGGATTGTTTAACCGTTTTCACCCGAAAGATTTCCAAGTGGAAACTACTGAAATCATATGTGGTTTGAAATTCACTTGTATTAGAATTGATTTAATTTAGGTTGATACGATGACATGAAATTTTCATACACGGTTATTCGCGTTTGGAAAATTTATAATTTGTATCATTTGAATACCGACGATTGAAAGGTTAATATACGTATGTATAGTAAATCTTCGTGCGTTTATATGTTTTCAGATATCTATTATCATCTTGGATATTCTTAGATACTTTTGAATGTTTGTTTAAACGAATTATATTTATTATGTATGTTAGCTTAAATAGGATACACTTATAACTGTTAAGTTTGATATTGTTGTAAACGTTGAATTTTAATACATATTCCTATCACACGACACTCATTTATTTTCACAAATCGCCCACTCATACCAACACCCTACATTCAAAAGTCCAACGGAATTACGTCGATCACTTTTATTGGTTCAACGGTTTGCATTAATTCTTTTCGGAAGAAATGCCACACCACAGTGTTTCACGGTAAACTCCCGCACCCAAGTAACCCATAATACGACTCTTTTAAATCGCGAACGAATGCACGGTGCTTTCACACCTCTTCCTATGATGCTCGTGCGATCACACGTAAACGAGGAAACGCCGGTTAATCGCCGCGATCTTTTCTTTTGCGTACGCACCAGCAAAATCGCAGCACCGTTTCTTTTTCTCTTTCCTTACAACGCGGCAGTGTAATTACGCGAGTAACCCTCGAAGGATGAGGTCAGAAAATAACTTAGACAACTCACGCGCAATCAGTTTAGCAGCGTTCGCGTAATGCTGGATGATGGGCGCCATTAATGCGCGCAATTAGCGGCTACGCGCACGCCAGCTACACCACCGACGCTAATTCACCCTGTTTTCCGTGAAACTGCGTTTTCTGCGTTGCCGTGGGAATTTAGTTTCTTTCTTTAGATAAACAGGGTTTAGCTGTTCGAAAATCGTTGCCTCATTCGATTCGATACACGTGCAAGGAAGTCTCGATTAAACGTGAGCTCAAGCAGTACGATTATCTATTTAATCCATTATCTGCCACGATTCCCGTTTGGGACTTTTTTAAAAATATAAGATACTCTAACAACGAATAATAACTTGAGTATAATTATATTGTTACACAACTTTTTGTGCATATATACAACTTTTCCTGTTAAAAATAGAAAACAAAAATTTGGTAGTTAATGGGTTAATGTGAGTTGTAAATTGGTAACAGGTCACGTTTAAAGCGTACGAAAGTTCGATTAATGCGAGAAAAATGCGATAGATACTGATGAGGAGAAAAGATTAATTTTGGCTGATATTTCGATCGTATCAATCAATACACTAGCAATTCGACTGTA
Organism: Tetrapedia diversipes; assembly: GCA_033822845.1. NCBI lineage: Eukaryota > Metazoa > Arthropoda > Insecta > Hymenoptera > Apidae > Tetrapedia > Tetrapedia diversipes. The sequence goes on along the minus strand of JAOPTO010002094.1, from coordinate 377,072 downwards.
TAATTCAAACTTCGTCTTTGTTCTAGCGACTAATGCATAATCTTGACATATCGTACGTATTGGTGTATAAAAATCTATCGATTTAAGCAAAGATAGTCGCTTGACGCAAAACTTAAGTAAACTATGAATAACAGTTCGATCGGCCACTCATCGAGGATCGTGTTATCGGAGATGATAATTTGATTTGAAAGCTTCAGTCGAGAATGTCGAAGCGTTTTCACGATAGTATGCGCGACGATGATCAAAGTTAATAGGTTTCGTTAATCCGAACAGGCGGAGCCCGGCAATTTTCATTTGGCCGTCTGTTTACGGGGAATCGAAGAACGCCGCGGTGATTGATAAAACGCATCGGATAAAACGAATTATAAAATAACGGATTCCGCTGTCGGCTCGTCTCGCGGGGAGGGCGAAATCAAATTTTCGAAATTGACGCGCGATTACGGTGCGTTAATATCCGCGTCGCTCACGGCGCGATCGATTTCTACCGGCACAACATTCTCGCGATTGTGTTTTCTAAATTATCATCAACCATAATTGATTTTAGCGGAGAAACAAAACACCCTTCGCTCGTTGTACTACAGTACCTTAGCGGATTTTATCAAATCATAACATTTAACGTTATTCGATTTGAAGGGAATAGAATCTTTACATAAATGTATTGTAGAGTCTTTATTTATGTTACACGATTTGATGGAGTTGTTAGAAAGATACATTGTATATTGCGGCGATCGGCTTATGTTTAATTGCGCACGTATCCCCACCAGGACTCGCAGCGGTGGGATCGCGCCAGATCGTATTCTTTTGTTTTTTTGTATCATTATATATTTGGCAGAAGTTCTCGACATAGTCAGTAGTCTACATACGTTATGCTGTATAAAAATATCTAATATAAAATATACTCCCTCTCCGTCTTCTTCTTCTTTTTTTTGACAGTTGTGGTAAAGTGTATATGGACTGACTAACTGTCTAACTGACTAATCGTCTGTAGCGCCCAGGGAAGTTTGGTTTTTGTACTCCCTGGACGCGTCGGCAGGGGGAAACTGTGAAGACATACAAAGGTGTCTGCGAGTGTTTTCCGGATTCTAATGAGACTGCAATCAAACACCTGTGGTAATGAGGGTCGACTGGTCGTTTGAGCCGACGGACGGGCCGACATTCAGGCCCTGTTTTAAAGAGTTTGATGCAGCCCCTTAGAACACCCAGAGAGATTCCATGTCACCACAATACGTTCCACTGATTGGCATAAGATCGGCAACCTAGCGATCTACAAAAAATCTACAAAAACAATTTAGCCCTCAATTGAAGTTCACTCAAAATTCATAAAACATTCCTATTATAGATCCACAAAAGTAATATATTTTCCCTGAAAATCTGTTTCGTTTTTCTATACTCCGCACGACTAGATCACGCGCGTACAACCTGAAAGTTTAGACGCCTAAGTTGGCGAATAGTTTGTTTCGAGGGCAAACGCGACGACGACGACAAAGGGAAGCTTCCGCTGTCGAGCGGAAGGTGCTGCATAAACGGTGAGAAGAGAGCGAAGAAGAGGGAAGTTCGCGTGTTTCAGCGGCAAGGACACGTGCCAAACTACGATGCACCATGCTACGTACCCGGTGCAATATGTATGCGTTTCCCGCCTTATCCGTCGTAGATCCCAAAGCGAGTTCCCGAAGTCCGCCGTCGGGGGCAAAGGTCGTAGCTCCGCGGCCGGCGACTTTGATTATAGCCTCAGATTTCCGCGGAGAAAATTGAGAGGTACAATAAACTGCGCTCGTTCGTACTTTTCTGTTCGCCAACGAGGAATCGTACGGCAGGGATCGCCGGTTGCGAGCGGTATTCATTACCAGGGTTGCGTTCCCCTGTTGGAAACAGGGGGAGGGGATATTCCACGGATCGTTCCATCGAACGACTTGTACGGGAGCGTAAGGCTGACTGGTTATGGAATCGATTCCGGTCGGGAAGAATTCGCCTCTTCGGTGATTCGGAATCGTCGAGGAAGACTGATTTTTATCCGCGAGAAAATGAGCGGTTTGCGAAGCTCGTCGGGGAAAGAGGATATCCGGTTCTTCGTGTATTCGATTGGGGATTGTTATTGGAAACAAAATAAAAATTAATCTTCTCGAAGAAATATTCATGCGAGGTCGAGCTGTGGCGCTGAAGAGGTTCTAGGAACGAGTAAAATGTTATACCATTACCACGTTATGTGTAAGGATTAGAGGACCCTAACGAACTGTGTCCTTTAGCCTCATTCATTCATTTCTTGCCTCTCGCTGCATAGAGATCGGTTGCAAAAGGATGTACCTTTCTTTAGGAATAGTGTTTGGTAAAATGTTGAAAAGAAAGTTATCGTTATTTCTTCGTTTACACCAAAGATCACCAATAGGGATATTAAAATTTGTGAAACGAAACGTTCAAACTATATTGAAACTCCGTTGCTATGTCCTGTTCGTTATGAGATCTGATTTTTAATTACGTGTCAATTAAACTGAGAACAGTGTTTGCACTGCTTTTAGAATGATATACCAGCAACGAGGGAAATTGTAGAACAGATCGAAGGTTAAAGAACGTTTTGCCCTTCAAAACTGAAGATTTACACTTGAAAGATTTAAAGAGATTAGGTAATTTCCTGTGCGATGTAAATGTTAGATTAACCAGCCGAAAGCTTAGAACCTTCTTATACCTGTAACGTATTCCATCGAGGCATCGTTTTACGATTTGCGCACGGTGTTGCTCAATAATCGTATATCCAATCTTGACTGGCGAAACCGTAACCATTAATGGTATCCAATAAACGGCCTACAAGAATGTTCACTTATTGGATCGCCCCGGTTGCACCCCTTGCAGACACCGTGTCCAGGCCATCTGAGGGCATTACGCCTGAAAGTGGCTCTTTATTGTCCCGCGATAAACGCTCCATAAAGCTGGCGAAACGCGATAAAACTGTGTACGATTCACGTGCACGGTATAAATAGTCACGAAGGTTCTTTCACCGCGGAACGAAAATATGTTCGCGCCCATGCAAACGTACCAATCCCTCCCGCGACGTTCCGCCGCGCTTAAATCAACAGTCTAGCCGCTCGTACGTTTCCTCGTGGACATCCTCTCCTTTCTTTTCTGCACTTTCTTTTTTCATCTCCTCCTACTCCTCCTCGTGTCCCCTCATTCGCGTTTCCTTCCCTCGAGATATAGACGCCCGCAAAGAAAGCCGTCGCGTGTCGCTCGCTCGCTCGCTTCGAGTCCGCTTTGCGCGACGTCCGGATCGAAAAGCAAACGGAACGCTACGAAACTTCCCGACGGATCTGGAACCACGAGGAATTTGAAAGACACAGCGAAGGCTCGAGGTGAAGCATCGATCGGCGCTCGCTCGACTTCCTCGATCGGGGAGAGAAAGGTTAAACGGTGATAGAAAGCCTAATTCTTAGAAATCTCCCATTCTTTCCTCTGCCATTGATCGTATTCACTTTTTTTATTAGCTAGTCTTGAACTAGCGTTGAATTGATTAAAAGTTGTACTTTGGATGAGCAAAAAATACATTTGACGAACTACGGACAATACTAGCATTGAATTGATTAAAAATTGCACTTTGGAAAAGCAGAAAACGCATTTGATAGATTGTCAAAAATTGACAATTGGTGTTGAATTGATGGAAAATTGTACTTTGGATGAGCAACAAATGCATTTGGCGAACTGTGAACAACACTAATTCAAGACTAATTAATAACAAAATTGAGTAGAATCAATGGCAGAGGAAAGAATGGGAAACCTCTCCATTCTTTGGCTAGCAGTTTACATTTTGAGTAGTGGTAAAATTTCTATGAATGAGAAGACAATCTTAACTGAAACTCTTTATTTATTTAGCTAAGTTAACGAGTGAAAACCCTTTAGAATACGAGAGAAAAATGTGTATCAATCGAAAGAGTCACAACGATGGAACAATTTGTATTAATAACCCATTTATGAGATCATCCATTTCAATTTCATTTTGTATTTATAAAATTACAAATTTGCATAAATATTCGTAATTGGATAACTTCGATCATCATCCCACGGTATACAATTTTTTGTAGCTCGTCTTTTCATCGTCTGTATAAATGCAACAGCTCGTACTTAGGGAGCTATCGATCAGGACCGTGAACCAAGCTCGTCCTCCAGATCGATCGCCATTAGCCCCGCGATAAATATTCACGCTCTTAGTTCGTTCACCGATCCGATCATTCATCTCGGCAAAAACGTCCATTCAGAGTCTAAGAATCGCCGACCCTTGGCGAGATAATCTCTCGTCACGAAAAAAAAACCGGCTCCCTCTGGCTAACTGTCAGGGACAAGGTCGAAGGAGCGGCACGACAATCCCTCCAAAACGTTCTGACACTAATGTATTCAGCTATTCTGAAACAAGACGGCCGTGTTCCTGTGCTCGTCGCGCGAGATCCTCGCGGCCACGCGTGGCTGAACGCACGCGACTCGAGGAGCGTGCAACATTAAAGGGACAGCCCCGGTGGATCTCTGGGACGAGCAAGAAGGCAGAGAGAATTTGCTGTTTTCGTGAAACGACTGTCGACCAGATCAGAGTTGTGGGAAAGATAAAGATATTCAAAATAGATAAAATCGATCGTAAAATTTAAAAGATTTTAATTTCAATCCTTAGATTTTAACCCTTTGCACTGGAGAGGTGACCGGTAGTCGTTTAATGATACTAACTTGAAAAATTTTCAAATTTGAAATCTTTACTATGATTCACGTATGTTAAACTTCATTTAGTTCAGTTAAGTCGTATATTAAAATTTACATATACGATTATTTAACGTCCGGGTCTGAACTAAAGTCTGAAAATTTGCGAAACTATCATATGCTAGATTACGATGTCCCATGAGAGGGGACCGTCGAGTGCAAAGGGTTAACCCTTAGACATGTGATAAATAATCTCAAAGTTAACAGTTACACAATTTAATAAATTGAAGAGGATGATCTTTCGATACTTCATAAAACAGTACAATATATTAGACTTTCATTTTCCTGGTGTAATTAGAAAATCTTTTTCTGATACACACAGTTCCCAGACGGAGGTAACTTTATGTCCGCCTATTAAAAACTGATGGGGTCTCTGAGAAACAATCTTAAATCCTAAACAGAAGTCCAGAACAGAAGATTGAAAGTAAAGTAATCCATTAAAAAGAAAAAAAAACAGTTCTCAAAACGGTAATACGTCAAGCACAAAGCCTCTCGTCGATGCAAGAACGCGTCTCCCAAAACTCAAAACTGTTGCCGGATTCCAAATACTTCCATCGCTAACAACCGTGTCTACGTACATATTTCAAACGCACACCTCTATTCTCCTCGACTCCGGTCCGTGCAAACAGTGGCAGCGTACCGAAGTAAAAGAGGTCTAACCTCGTGGCACCTGCAACACCTGCTTGTTAGCGGCAACTTTGTTCGAGCAAAGCCGGACTCTCGGTGCTCCTCTTTGCGAGGTCCGGAGCCTCCCACGTGGCGCCACAGTGTATGAGTGTGTTGCAAGGAATGTACGTGTTGAACGTGCACGTTCGTCGTGGTCGTGAATGCATATACGTATGCACGACATCAGGTGGGAACACGACATGCTGCCGCGCCGGAGTCGATGCCGAGGTGCACGAGGCGGGCTGCATGTGCGCCGCGCCGCCGAGAAACCTGTATTTAATCGAGCCGCGTTCCGGAAAGCGATAGTTTACGCGCGATACGTGTGGCGCTCGGTATTACCGCAGATAGGACGGCCGCCAGCTTTTTGAGCGAATTTTTCCGAGAGAAAAACGTGGAGCTGCCGACTTGAATGGGTTGAGTCGGGCCGGGGGGTGGGGGAGATTCTTTTTTCTTGGAGGGTTGGCGCATAATACGGTGGTAATGAAGAAGGAGGGCCAGGGAGAAGTAAATTTGCGTTAGAAAGTTCATTTTACTCTATTTTACTCTTTTTGTGGGAACGCTCGCTTTGTCTTTTAAATTTTCGGCATCAATACTGTACGCGTTGAGTAACTGTTAAAAGATGGTTAGCTTGTTTCGCTAGAAATTAAGGAAAAATGATTCTTACGATAAACGTAAAAAATTGTTGAGAAAAATTAGCGTGAATGGTTGGTATAAATGTAGTGTAGTATGTTGGCTAGAATGAGTGTGTTCTGAATGATTGCTGTATGGTGTGATCTCCACTTCGTTTTTGAGATCTGAGAGAGAAATTAAGTAAGAAAGACGAAACGAAAGTAAAATTAAAGATTGCATAAAATTAATATAAAAGATAAGAAAACGTTATTGTAATTATTAATTAAATGTATGTTATTATTATTATTAAACATTAAAATTTAAAAGGTTTTCGTTCTCCTGTTTCTCCATTAAAACTAAAAATATTGTCCCTGACCACGTCAAAATCCAACAAAAATAAACGTAACCTTTGGGTAAAACAGGAAGTTCAAGTATTAGAATAATAATACAATATTGTGATTACTCAAATGTTGTTCAAGCATTCCAAATAAAATTTCATCCGAGGAAAAAATCGCGTTTCCTTCGTATGAGCGCCATTCACTTCAAACTCCTCAATGAAATATCCGGTTGTGTGCGAGGCTCATACGCAACCTCGAAATATTACGCAAGATAGCGTACCCCTTATAACAGTGACTGAACGGTCAGGGGAAATATGCCCGTGGGGGACTACGTCGTAGATTGACTCGGATAATCGAGCGACGGTTGCGCTGCATAAAGCAGAAAACCGCCTTCGGGCGCTAGTCGCGTGAACAAAGAACGGAAGTGCGGGAATCGATGTATGCACTTCCTCCGTATGCCTCGCGACTCGAGAGCGAACACGCGTGCGTCACTTATCGTGATTACGCTGCCTGCATGCGCGTATGCGTGCACGCGTGCGTGTGTCGCGTGGAACACGAAACGGAAATCCTCGTACGATCTTCCTCTCTATGTACACGTCGCTCCTTGTCCTGTATCGCAAACTCATGCGTAACCTTCGCGTGAACATGTACGCACATGCACGCACACCAGTCTATAAATCTTCAAGCACTTAATTTGCATTCGGAATATAGAGAAGTTTACGGAAACTGTTAGTCATTAATTGTTTATATTGCGTACAGTAGCGGGGAAAAGTTTAAGGCCAAAGGATCGAAGAAAACAAATAAATTAAGTAGTAAGAAATATAATAAAATATAATAAATATAAGATAAATATAAATATTAATATAAAATAAATATAGATATTAATATTAATATAAAATAAAAATAAATTTAACGCGTTCATTGCCACATCATCCACATTTGGGTGACGCTCTATTTCTGAAAGTTAAATAGAATTTTAAATTGGAATTTTAAAAGGAATTCAATGGAATAAGTGTTGAAGTATAATATATATAAATATAGAATACATAAAATAAAAAATTGAAACTTTTGCTATTTTTATATCTTTTACCCCAGTTTACTATGCAATCGGATTTGGGCTCAGCGAGAAACTCAGTCGAATCACGCTGGGCGACGAACGTGTTAAATCTAAATATAATATAAATATAAAAAATAGCACGATAAATAATAATCGTAGTCTATGCTAATCAATAAGTACTGCTCTACTATAATGACAATAAAAATAAGTATATGAACAATATTTGCATACTATGAAGCTATGTTTTACATTGTCCCGTCGTCTTAAACTTTTGTCCATTACTATATTACTAAATTATATCCTATATATATTGGATGAAACTTTAACATTTACAAATGCCCAATGATTTATGGACGGAAACGTAGACTTGTTGTTCATGAGAGTTTGCGTATTTTGATTTCTTTAACAAACTGTTTTCAAAAAAAAAAAGCCTTTTCTAATCGCGTGAGCTCCACTTGAGGCACAACAACGGCGGGTAGCGATTTTTCTCGCCGACAGGAAAAATATTTTGCCCCACTACCTCCATGCTACAGTGAATACATCATCGACGAGCGTGTAAATACGAGCGACGGTTGCAAGTGCATACTTACTTACGTACACGGTCGCGATGCTCGTTTGTGCAAACGTGCACTTATAGGCGCGAACGGGCTAGCAATGCGGCGAGGCACACGCGACCGACGCCGGCAACATAAAGTCTCCATTTAATATCTTTACGAGGGCCGGCGAAAATGATGAGGTTTCCTGTTTTTTAATAATGTACCCGCGTGCACCTGAGCCTCGTAATTCTCGCCTCTGCTCGCTGGAAAAGCTGCTCGCCATCCCGCCCACCTTCTATCCCTGTTTCCCCCTCGTTCCTCGCCATCAGCCCTGCCCTTCTCCACCCTCGGCCGCAGTTGTTCGCGGTCTCCGCATCTTTTGCTCGTTCTTTTGTCCGTCAGCCATCCCCGTTTCCTTTCGTCACCCCCCCACGACTTTACACGTATCCTTCTGCTTTCATGCTGGCAGGTGTTATTGTATTATTCGTGCTCCTCGTTCTTCTCGCCGCCTCGAGTCTCCTCTTTTTCGACGTCACGGCGCCGCGATTATCGTTCGCGTTTCTTTTTCTCCTTTCGAGCCACGAACTTCTTCGAAGCGCCGTGCTCGTAGATCCCGCTCGGCTCGTGCCTCTCCTTTTGCGTTCCATCTCGCGCCTTCGCTTCATCCCTACACACCGGAGGTCCTTCCTCCTACCATCCCCTTACTGCGAGCCACCCCTCGATCCACCTATCCGATCTGTGTCTTTTTTCAAAGTGAGCCACCTACCGAGGCAGCCGCGTTTTCCGCCTGACTTTGCAAATCCTTCGGTAAGCAAGAATCGCGCGTCTCAGTTCCCGGCGATCATCTTCTTTTCCGCCCAACCACCCCCCACCCTAACAGCCGACCTCGTTCTCCTTCCGTGTGTATTTCCTGCCCGCTAGAGTGTCTCGTCGTTCTTCTTCTTCTTTTTTTCTCGTCGCAGTCTTTATCCGTTCTGGCTGTGTTTCGTTTGTGTTTTAAATCGCGACCTCCCCGAGAGTCGAGGGTCTATCGCCGGTTGGCGGTTCGTTAGGGTCGATTTTTCGCCGCACGGGAGGGATCCCCTGTCGCTGGATCGTAGGGTGGAAAAAACAATTTCGCGGTGAACGGCAAATTGGCGTTTTTATTATTAACGGGAAGGATAAAGATTTTCACGTGGACGGACAGAGCGGAGAACGAACATCGTTGTTACCGTGTATAATTAAGGCATTTACATTGTCTTATCTAACAAAAATCAACGGAATAATTGAACGCGGAATCATAAATAAGATCCGATTTTAACACTATTTCTACCACGGCCGGTCAAATGACCGTTTTTAAAGTTTCGATTAGAATTTCACATATCCAACGTAATTGAATCGCCTTTAAATTTTAAACTTTTCCTCAAATAAACCTATAATACATTTTTCAATATTCACTTCTTTTTTCATTGTTTAATTTCTGAGAAAAATTTGTAATCTGTCCTACGTGGGAATGTCGCGATAGGGATAGGTATATGTGAAGTGTCGGTAGGAATAGCGTTAAAGACTGAAAGCAGATAGCTTTAAAACGGACATAAAATATTTGAATGCCTGCTAAAAAATTATAGAATCGCAGTGTAAATGTAGCTACAATTTTGTTTACGGGTAACAGGGGTTAAAAGAAAGGTAAAGCTTCAATTTAACCGGAAACAAAGTTGTAAACGAACGATCGAATTCGTGAAAAAGGCAGAGAAGATTGAAAAGCTCGGAGGTGGTGTGAGAGGGTTCAAAAAATTGTTCCCTTTTCACGGTTAAGCTATGCGTCTGTATTAATTTCGCAAAGTATCAAAGGAATTCCGTGAAATTCTATTGGCGTCGGCACGCGGGACCGCTTTGAAAATTCCTCCGCGATGGCCGCGTTGTAAAACGTCCGCTGGAACGCGGCTGGTTCCCTCTGATGTCCGATATTACCGTCGGCGTGGGCCGTGTATCCACCGTGTGATAGGAAAGGTGACAAAGGGATTTCCAGATAAATACAAATGAAGCGTTTTAACGCGACACGCCTCGCAAGTGGTTGAAAGTTGCTGCAGAAAAAAAAAGGAAAGGTGAAAAGAGAAAATGGTCGTGGTTGCCCGATGGTTGGACCGCGAATACAGTAACGGGCAAAAGTTTAAGATCACAGAATTGAAGAAAATAAATAAATAAATTATTCAATAAGAAATAACGGTATAAATAAAATTAGTGTTTCGTGCTAATTAATAAACAGTGTTCTACCATAATGACAATAAAAATGAATAGGTGAACAATATTTGCGAAATATAAAATTATGTAAAACATTTTTCTATAATCTTCAACTTTTGTCGGTTACTGTAGGTATATACTTGGCGCGATTCGCGTTGTTGTTCCGCGACTCTCGACGAGCCGACGATGCTAAATTAAATTTGAAGTGCGCCCTAATGAAATTCGTCGTTTCACGCGCCTATTTCCGGCAGAGAATTAACGAGCACACCCCCATTGACGCAGCCGGTCCCGTGATTTACCGGTCCTGGCGCATTACAAATTGTGCGCTTTTTACGGAAAGCTTCTATCGAAAGGGCCCGTGAAAATGATTACTATTTGTGTATTAAACGAATCGACTGGGAATTTGGTTTAATTGCGTCGAAAAGGAAAATATTACGAGTGGCAATGCTTATTAATGCGACAATGAAGTTTTCAAACTGAGCCATATGTATGATAAAACAAACATCACTTTTTTCTAACTAATTTGTAGAAATTGGGTTTTTATTTATTTATTTGGAAATGTATTTATTTATTTGTTTATTTACGGACGTGATTCCCCTTGTATACAAATATCATAAAGACATAAGTGTGAAAAGAAGAATAACAAAATTTTAAATATATGTATAGATTCTTATAAACCCATAAACTTATGAACTATATAACAAATGAATGAATAACAAAATGGCAAATTACTGCTAAACACAACAAATAGCACACCTTGATTATAAAATTTTGCTTATCAAAATACTGCGATTTATCGTTTCAATCATTTTCCCCAGCAACATTTCATATTTTTATGATGATGTTGTACCATCGAGAGTTGATGCGAAAAAACCAAGGGACATAAAATTCTCTACGTCAGTTGGTACGAATTTATGATCACCGTTTATCGCGATGACGACCTGTACATCGAGTGAAATGATCCCTCTCGACGAAGGATGAAATAAAAATATCATACAGAATTAAAAAAATCAATTCCCATTTTGTAAAACGCATGGAGTCATGCTATTAACCTTCGATTCCGTCGAATAAAAATTCCGATTTCAAACGCGATAAAAATCAACCGCGTTTCCTCTTAACCGAGCATAAACACGATGTTTCGCTAAGTATCGTATTTTGTTGAGGTTGAAAAGAGGACGTGAAAAAACAAAAGGGAAAAAAAAATGGAAAAAGTGCGACGTGTCGCCCGCGGGCAAACAAGAGGAAACGAAATTTTATGTTAACATTATCGCTGCAGAATGGCGTGCCGGCCGTTATTTCCGAAGCACGCCGGGGTAGCGAGATTAAAAATCCACGAAATTGTAAACGAACCGGTGTCCAAGCGCAAGAATTCTGTCCACGCGCCCCGTTATAGCTGCTCTTTCGTCGATCAAACGTAAACGCATGCAAAACTGTTACGGTGAAACGTCGATATTGGAGGGCAGTGAATTTTATAGGCAATTTGACGAGAAACGCGGGAAATCAATAGGGGAACGATTCGTGTATTGATAACCGCGGACGTTTAAATATTAAAAATAGAATGAAATCACTTCGTGAAATTTTTAATGCACAACGGCGATACTCCTTCCCGTCCCCTGGCCATTTTTACGGAACATTTTACCGGGTATTATTTAAAATGTACATTCGATAATAGTTGCACGAATGCAAAACGCGCGGCTCTGAACATTCAATTCCGCCGAAAAACCATGTTATCTGAGCGTCCTCGGGCGATCAATTAATTCTGATTAAACGATAATGCAAATTAAATTTTCGCTTATAAAATACGCCGATTACATTTCTCTGCGCGAGCAAACACTCGTTGTGTATTTCTTTCATTTGATTGCTCGACACAATTTAGCATCGATCCTGGCAGCTCAACTACACGGAAGAAGATACGGAATAATGTAGAGGTGTAACGAATGTATGAGTGAAGGAATGGATGAAAGTGAAAGAATGCGTATGAGTGTTATAGATTGAGGAAAAAGCGATTAGTGTATACATCGATATGCCGAAGATCGATGATCGAGTGATAGAACAACATTGCAAATGGGAAAGGAAGTCGAGCGAGTGGACAGAAGAATGTATCGAGGGAGTCAGTCTGAGCGGAGAAGAAAATGGGAGCGGACGTGCTTCAAATAAAGCCATTTTATATTTAAATAGAGGATCTTTTCCTTACCCATCAGTGATTCCATAATAATTACATACGTGAACCTGCAATCTAAAGTTCACAGCTTCAAATCTACCATAACTCATTTGTTTCAAGTAAATGTACATTAAAATTGCACCTTTGATTAGAAATCAAAGCTTTCATTCTGTAACCAATATTTTCTATCCCATACGACCCTATCTTCGATCGACCGTGCATCAATTTTAACACGTTCGCCGCCCAGCGTGATTCGACTGAGTTTCTCGCTGGACTTAAATCCGATTGCATAGAAAACTGGGGTAAAAAATATAAAAATAGCAAAAGTTTTAACTATAATATATATATATTATACTTCAATATTTATCCCATTGAATTCCTTTTAAAATTCCAATTTAAAATCCTATTTAACTTCAAGAAAAAGAGGGTCACCCAAATATGGATGACATGGCGACGAAAGTGTTTAAGTACATCAACGAGGAATTCCTTTCCGAAACAACCTCTCCCATCCACGATCGATCTTGTATCCCGGCGTTCGATTAATTACATTCAACGATCCGGCCATCACCGACGGCGTTAATGATTCTCAGAAACGTCGTCCTCCGTCCCGAGGAGCGTGGAGCCGACATGAATGCTGAGCGCACACGTGCTGGCGGATTTTTTGCGGAAATCTGTCACAGGCCGGATGAGATTTATCAACGCTGTTGCAAAGTTCGCGCATCACTGACATCAGCGACGCGAGAACGGCGCGGCAGACGGATCCCGCGACGTTTTTCGGGAACGCAGGCATTTTAATTGGCCAAGGAAGAGATTTCCCCGGACACGGTTTCGCTGGTTCCCTGATTTACCGTCCGCCTGTGGGAAGACGCGTGGAAAAAACGTGCGTCGTTCGACGGCACCCGGAAGTCGGGCCGCCCTTAAACGGCGGGGCGTGCCCTGGAATGCGCCGATACTGGTGGACCGCGTGATAAAAATGAAGCCGGGCGAGTATCCTCGACCTTGCGTGCAGCGTGACGGAAAAATGAAAGAACAGGAAGGCGGGGAAAAAAATTGGTGGGAGAAACACGCGAGGGATTTTTTTTCTTTTTTTTCTTTTTCTACGCTGCCCGGACACGCGCAGAATTTAAATCACCGAGGGCCGCCGCAGATTCGTTTTATTAGAGACGAGTATCGCGCACGACTCTCGCGTCGCGTTGCCTCGTAACTTTCAAAGGAGCCGCGCAAAAATTCGTCGACGCTTGTACGGTCGCGATAACGCGTGCTGCGGTTATTTGTAAGGTTATTCGGTTCTCGATAGGGTTTCAAATAAACCACCGTCGGCCTTGATGCGTTCGATAAACGTGTGAGTTTTGAATTTTGAAATTTTGGAAATTTGAAACCTTCATAATTATATTGTTCGAAATCTTGAAAATTTGTAAATTTAAAACCTCGATAATTTCAACATTTGAAATTTCGAAGATTTGAGAATTTAAAACCTCGATAATTTAAACATTTGAAATTTTTAAAAATTGAAAATCGAAAACCTTGGTAACTACGATATTTGAAATTTTGAAAATTTAAAACATTTTTTAAGTGTAATGTGTTGGAAGTTCATAATTTTTGAATTCTAAGCATTGCGATATCCTATTTTTTACTTTGAAATGTTGCTTGTTGAAATGGGTGCTTCTATTCAGCATCGTTTAGAACTATTAACAGTGCCAATCCCAGCGTGCACGAATAGTCGAGCAAAAATTTCAATCACATAAACGCACGTATCGTTCAAAACAGAGACGGCACAAGCACCGATCCACCCGAAGAGCGCGTTCATCCCCTAATCGCTCTAATATCCGTTTCACTGGGATCCCGAAAAATCCGTAAGCCGAAAAGTCGGCCGTCAACGTTCGAGCGGATGATTCATTCGTCGAAATCGCTTCTCATGGCGATTAATGGGTCGGGACCACCGCAGCGGGCGACGGATTAAAAGCGGTCCAAACGTTGAAATTTTCACGGCCAATATTCGTTGTTACACGTACCACCGTCCAAGTGTCTCCATGCATGCTCACGCACACCGATAGAAACGAGCAGGGATCAGGGGCATGCAGGAACGTTCTGCTCGGTGTAAGCGAGCTTTTCGAGGGCGCGAGAGAGAGAAAGAGAGAGAGAGAGAGTGTTCCGCGTACAATAGCATTGTGCCGGCCAGGCATAATGGCGGCGGCATTATAAATGAAACGTCTGCAACTAATTTGGGACAAGGCGTAGCGGTGGGATCCTTTCGAAGGACCGCCGGGTGCCATTTACACCGCACACAATCCTGTTCTCTGTGTTCTCGTTCCGAGATGGAAACGTGCGCCACGCTCCCCTTGAGAGATTTTTAGAGACCCGATAATCAGATGAATTCGTTTACGTTAACGATCGTTTAGATAAATACCGTAGACTGATTTTAACTCAAGTCGAAACATAAATCATTTACCTCCTTCTAGCTACGGTGAGTACCTTTAGATCTCGAAAAACTCGTAACCATTTATATCAACTGATAGTTCACCGAGTTAGTTTAATTTGTATCACTCGGAATATCTTAAAAGCTGCCTCAGTTTCATAAAGAGATACTTGATTATCTCAAGAATTTCCCGCCAGAAATAGAGAACGAAAAAAAAAAAGCATAAGTTTCCTCGTCGCTGTCGACTTTCTCCCCTCGCGTTTCCTTATTTCCAGCGTCCAATCTCGTAATTAAACGTCATCATTGTAGCAACGTTCATCAAGCGGAGTCGCAACTTAAACATTTCGCCCGTCCGAACGAGGATCCCGCCAAAGACAATTAGCGATGGACCACTCCGTTGGCCGCGTTCGTTTCTTTGCTAGAAACTTTTTCTCCCGAGGAAACTCCTTCTTCCTCCGTCGGCTATTTGCTAGCCTGCGCCTCCTCTTCTGGCGCAAGCTCTCGTCCTCCACGAGCCTCGGTCGGTGCTCGTCGGCGTGAGTCCGAAAGCCAGCGAGGTAACCAGAAGCTATCGCGTGGCCACGGATGAAAAAGGAACCACCGGTAAAATAACAGGCATGACAAACGTTCGTAGAATAGATTTTCCACCCTCCCAGCCTGCGCACCCGGCTTACCAGACTGGACTTCCGCCGCTCCCGCTGGATCGCCGGGAAATAGGGCCTGGCAGAGTACCAGAGACCAAAGTCCTGCGATATCAGCTTCTCGTTCCGTCTTCCTTCCTCTATTTTCCTCGAGGATACACCATAAAGCGGGGTAGGACCGTCCTATTGCATCGATGATATCTTCGATATTCGTCGTCGGATTGAAAATCAGTTCCATCCACGGGCATTACGCGCTCGTTTCTTTATCGTTTTCGCAGGAGCAGCTCGATCGTTCGCTGGCCCGGCGAATATTTTAACGTTCACCAATGGGGTCGCGAATGCCTCCGCCGTATCTGGTTTGCTCGATGCTTGGAAGCGCACGTCGTTTAGATAGCGTGACGTTTGAGTCGTTTTCTATAGCCCGTTGAGATTGTAATTACCCACATTTCTGGTTGACGTCCACTTTTATACATCGACATTATCTTTGAAGCTCCCGTGTCACTGTGCTGTATATAAACATTAGATGTCTACCCGGAAAAGGAAAATTATTCTGAATAAATTAACTTAGACATTATTGTAGAATACATTTTTATAACTAATTAACATAGAGATTACTGTAGAGTACATCTTATATAAATTTCTTGATAATTTGTTGGAATTGCAATGATGAGTGCGTAAATTTATATATAATACATAGACGAATATCATTGTAAAATTTTCACTAAAATTTGTACCAAGAATAAGAATAATAATGACGTTAAGATCACAAAAAGAACTATTTCAAGCATACCATTGTCCGCACCTTTTATATAACATCCACGTGCAAACGTTTCTTTCTCCATTTATCTCGAGCCGTCCGAAGAATCAGCACCGATATAATCGAGCAAATCACCGAGACGAGTAACGAAAAGACGAACGACCAAATTTTTCCCCAAATATCCCAGAGACCGGGTCACGTGGCTGTTCGAGGACAGATCGGTCGACGTTTCAGCCGTTTCGTCGACAGAACGTCGAACGCCCACCGGCCAGTCCAACACCGCATTCACAGAGTGTTTGCGCCGGTGGTTTTCACAGCACCGGAAGACCGTTCGAGACGATGAGCTATACTCGCCTTCCTGTCAACGGCTAACGAGACCCGCCTCCTTCTGGCCCCTGCGTTCACGCCGCTTTTCACCCTGCCGGGCGCCCCGTCGCGCTCTAGCCAAACACTGCCGGACACTTGCAACGGACGCTCCTTGTCCCGTAGGAAAACTTGATTTACTGCTCACGGGCCACCGGCTCCTGCCTCGCAACGCATGGCCGCCAGGAAATTCGTGGCTTCACCGCCGTTTATTACACGCGGTACACAACCGTCACCTCGAGACCTCTTGGAGCAGAGAAAAGAATCCTCGAGCGTCCTGTTGCGTCTTTCTCGATGAACTCGAGCGTTACCGCTGCCAAGTTCATCGAGTGAATCTAAAGTAGAACCAGAATAGCTTTACTTTCCCTTTTGAAAACCTCTCGACCTCGTTTTAAGGGGGACAAGATCGTTCGCGTTGATCGTTTTCAATTGAAAACGTGAATACAGGAACAAACGGAAGCCATCTTTCTGCCGTCTCGTTCACAAGACTCGAGCGTACCCGATGACAAGTTCATCGAATCAACTGAAAACGAGATCACAGACGGTCCTTCTGGAAACCCCTAAAGGGGACAAGATCTCGCGCGTTGATTGTTTTTAATTAAGGACGCGAGTATAATTGGCCGGCGAAAGAGAGGCGGCCGCTCAAAGGAGGAAATGTCTAATCGCGGGGGGCGTAGACAATGGGTCGGAACAACGAGGCCGCCTCTCTTCAGCCCCGCTATCAGCTCGTGTTTATGGCAGATTCGTTTCGCCGTGGAAAAATCAGCCACGCTCTCGTCGTCGACGGACGAGGCCTTATCCTGGGGTGAGGCGGTAATTAACCATCGCCGGATCGTTTTTCCGCTCGACTGCGCACCGGGCCGCTTTGCGCTTTTCTTCGAGCCCGCGGCGCGATACAATGGCGATAGCGTGGGCGAGCTCTGACAGGTACTTCTGGGAAATCGAAACGTGTCTGCCTGTTATTAATCTCGCATCGACCGACGTGAAATATGATTTCGGTTTCCGGGCGAGCTGCACCGACCCCACTTCAGGCCACCTTCACCGCGACCTGGTCGGGGTGTTTCTTTCGCGGCGCCGGCAAATGTTTCTCGGAATGCCGGGGAATAACGTTTTTTCGATGGAATATGTAACAGGTTGTCTTACGAGGAACCGATGGGAAGTAATATCCGGCATTATTGCACTCTAGTGGCTCAGAAAAGGGAAACAGCGGGCCGGGTCGTTGGGTTTTAGTACACCGACCGACGTCGCTCTTTTTATTTTTGCTTCCACAGGCAGAAACGTTTCAACGGAAATGTATCTTATTTCGGTGGAGATCGTTGGAAAACAATTTTTAAGGGTATTAACCCGTTTGCGTTTCCGTTCGCGAAGTCGGCGCGAGACTCTGGTAATTTTAGTCACGGTTAAGCTATAAATTATATTTTTGAATTTCACGTAAACTCAAGCAGCTCTTCTCTTCCCTTTGATCTACGTAGAGCAAATACTTATCAATTTTTTTATATTAATACTTATATAAATACTTAGCAATTTTTTATATTTTCAATCAAATTAAAAAGCTGAGTTTGCACACACATAGGTGTCAGCGTCTCTCAAACGGTTGATAAACTTTAAATTTTCACGCAGCAAAAGAATGAACTCATTCGGAAAGAATTTATTTTCGCAAAGAATTCGCTTCTGCACCAAACATCGCCGCTTCGTTCACCACACGCTTACCCCCTGAACGAGCATTTTCCACGTATCGCGTATCGTGTATCATTTCCCGTGCTACACGCGGCGAGCGTTCGGCCGTGCATGATTCTCATTAATAACAGGATTACGCGCTTTTCAGAAGCCCCCGCTACTAGGTGAAACACGCCGGCGCGAAAATGTCGGCGATGCCCGAGCTAAGCTTCCCAGCAGGGCACCTCGCGTGAATTATCGCCGTGGACGTTGGTCCTTGCTGCAGGATTTTCGAATTCCGCGCTCTTCGCGACTCCCACCCACCCCCTCTTCACCCTTTCGTTGCACACAGGCATTCCTCTCCCTATCTCCCGGGGGTCTCGCCCGTTGCTTTAAACCTGACGTTGCAACGCGCAGAAAAAAAGGAAGCGAAGGGTGAGGGGAAGGGCGCAGGGGAACGTCGCTTCTGTGTGTCGCGGACGCGTGTTCGACGCACAAATAAACGAACGTAAGCACGTAAGGAGTTATGTGGATACGTTGCGCCCGCGAGCGCGCGTGTGTGTGTGCACGGGTGGAGAAGTGAAACGGCGGTGGAGCTTTCCCAAGTGGCATGCGGGATCCGTCAGGGGTATTCAAATATACAGAGTGGTATTATTTACGAGCGCTGGATACACGGGGTGCCTTGGATTCTGCTGTAAAAAACAACACGTGTCCCCTCGCTCTCACCGAATCCACGTTCCCGGAGAGATTTGAATTTGGAGATGACACTGCACAGTTTTGGAAGCTGGATCGTTCGGAACGATTAGACGTGGATTTCAGGGGGTAATAGTTTTTGGAAGGGTGGGGCGTCGAATTGGTTCTTTCCCGGGGCTTACGTTGTTATTCTGAGGTGTTTGGTTATTGCGATTCAATCTGGTATGGATGTAAATTTAGCTGCGGCGCTTTGGAGGGTGAAACGTATTTGCATACCTTGAAGATATTCTGGGAATTACGTGTTGAATAATTACATTCGAATACCGATATTCAATTTTCCATTGTTTTGCGATACCTTCACGTATCGCTGTTTATAGAAATTTAAATACTAAATCTATCAATGTTCGGTTGTTGTTCAATTACAGTAGAGGCCGGTAAAATCAAGGAAACGGACATGACAACAGAAAAGAAATGTGAAAAAAAATAGAGGATAAGAGATAAAACAAAGATTGTTCCAAATTTATAAAATAACGTTCGTCCGCGTTTTTCCCGCAATTTCAAATAAAACTGACCGGCCAGTAGCGAATGGTGGGTAAAATACGCGCGTCAGGCGATTTGTTTCGTTTGGGATGCTCGCAAAGCCGGTATTTTTTCACGTCGTTCGCATACAGCAGGCGGCCGGCGCAACGAGCCGCGAGCTCGCCATTTAATTTCGTGACTGACGTCAGTTTACCCGGCCTCCGGTAAAATCATCCTCGGCTGTCGAAGGGTCCGGCTATACGGCGTCCGCCTGAAAACCCGCGTAAATATTCGTCTATTTATTTGGTCACTGCTAAGGAGAGAACGCAGCAGCACGCTTCCAGACGCGAGGCCTCGTACGGTTCCCCGACGAAGTTTACGTTCCGGCCGCGATTCTTCTGGGAAAGATGAATTAGGGGGATCCTTTAAGTATCGTGAACGTTATGAAGATGTTCCAGACGCTCTCCGGAAGAAAGGGATAAATAGTGGAACATTTGTTACCACTTTGTAGCCCCAAGGTTAAGTGAAAGTTCACTTCATTCACTTTAACCTAATGAGCTCTGCGTAATTATTCGTGTGAGGATATGAGACACCATTTACTACAGTCTTCAAATTTTAAGTTTGAAAAATACTCGTTGACATAGACTCTTACATTGACGTTTTCGTACAAGTTCAAGATCACGTTTGTAACGTTTTTGAATTAAATAAATATTGTACTTCGAGTTGTAAAAACTTCGTCTATTTGTTGCTGAATATTTTATTTGTCAGAGGAGTGCGAGGAAATGGAGAGGACAGAATATAGTATAGCATAGGTGTTGGAGGGCAGAAATAATAAAAAAGTTGTTAAGGGAGGTAGAAAGGCAAAGGGAAAGAAAAGAGAGAGAACACAGGTAGTAGGAGTTGTGAGTGGTACACAGAGTAGAGGGATGTGTGTTGACATTAATATTAAATTTGTAAGCCAAGTTCATTTCTGGGCCAAAAGACCGAAATAAACTATTATTATAATTGTAAAGTAATAGTAACCAAATAGTTAAGTTAAAATGATATTTAACAAACAAATTCCAATCGATTTACCAAAACACACTCTAACCAAATCTAAGATAACGCAGCCATGAAAGCAAATTCGTCACAGTATTATATTCGTCCTATGCAACACCTCGTATATAACATGTACGACACTCAAAACGAGGCTGATCGAATCGACGTTAATTCGGCGCCGACAACCAGGCCGTGGAAAAATCCCTTCCCGATCCGTCGAATACCGTGCAATAATTAAACGTGCACCGTAAGTCACGAGATTAAACGACCAGCCATCGCTCTCACCCGACGATGCCACCCAAACCGTCCTCCCCTTGAAAGGAGTCCGCAAGGGGTGGCATCCCTGCTCGTACGTACACCCATCACCTTGCCTCGCCCGAATCGAAACGAGTCGGCGAACAGTTTAAGTGTCGGCCGAATCTCCATCCGTTCCCCGTCAGCCAGCAGAAATTTCAATAAGCCAATTCGGATAATGGATCGGCACGCACGTGCGCGTGTCCGTGCGGCGTCGAAAGTGCAACGTATTGTCTGAATCCCTGATTCGCCTCGTTCACTCCGTAAGGGGCCAGTCGAAGGGGTGCAGCGAGAAAACGGGAGGAGCAGACAGAGAAAGGGAGAAAGAGACAGGGAGAGAGAAAGAGAGAGTAAGAGAGAGTGAGGGGGAGAGAGAGTAAGAGACAGAGAATGAGTGAGTGAGTGAGTGAGAGAGAGAGTGAGTAAGTTAATGAGAGATATAGTGAGTGAGAGAGAGAGAGAGAGAGAGAGAGAGCAGTCAGCTTCGACCATCCGTTTCCCGCCGCGAAACTCCAAGTGGACCGCTGTTTCTGACGTGGGTGCAACCGAGGTTCGTAAATACTTCTCGACATTCGTTACGCGTCCCGTTTATTGGTTCCGGCAAATTGTTCCCGAGCGCGCCTCGGAAATTCGAGATGCCCGTGAACGAGAAGAACAACGAGAGCTCGTAGAAAGGATAGGGAAAGAGAGGGTGAAGAGAGGGTGGCGGCGTCGGCGTTGGAGTGTATCGATGCGCCCGCCGGTCGACTGCGATCGACGCGATGATGGGTTGTCGTGATTTTCGGCCGGGGTTCGCGAAAATTATGGCCAGCTGAATACGGGTTACGAAGCGGCTCGCGGGGTGGCGCGGAAAGGGAGGGGCGCGTTATACAAATCAAGGTGAACCGGTGGCGTTAGAATACACCTGGAGGAGAGGACACGGAGGTATTTCAGCCGCAGGGTGGCTGTTATTATTTGGCCAGCGTGTACGAGGGTAACCTCGTTTCTTGAGCCGCGATCGGTCAGAGGATACCAGGTGAATTATTAAACGGCGCGGCTTTCATGCGGATCTATGGACGAGCGAGCGTGTTTGTTCTCGGTTTGGCTCGGTTCGGGTTAGGTTCAATCGGAATAATTAAAACGATAGCAACGTACTACTCGTCGGGATAGCTTAAGATATATGTATTTTGTGAACATCCTTTCATTGCAACATCATTCGCAATAATTTCTGTTGTAAATAACGACACCGAGGTTTGTACGTTTCCCGTTTATACATATTTGAAATAGACGATACAATTACTTTTCTCACTTGATACATCCGTTCATTTATACCTCTTTCACACACACTGCCGATTACCGTTCGTTCCTCGCTTTTTATCGCCACTCACACATCTTAATACACACAAACGCACACTCCGCAATATCAACATTGGTTGCTTCGCTCATCCTTAGATAGGTGCCAATCAACAATTCTAATGGTTTGAAAATACGATTTGTAAGATTACAAAGTGAAATTGCTTAATTGTAAAACGCAACTAAACGTAACTATGGAAATGTTAAAAATTATTTTGGTTCGCGGTACTCATACCCTTGTACGGTAAATAGGCCTACCTTATTCGTTGTTTCTACCTTATCCGTGACGATAGTTAGTCGCCACTTGATACAGGCAGCTTTAAAACGCGTTTATACTCGAAATTTCATCGTCGCGATTCCCGCGCGCGCGTACGTCCCGCAAATAATTCGTAGTTTGCATACAGAGTGGTCGTTCGTATTTTTTCGCGGGACCGAATGCCCGTCCCGATGGCCCGGGATATTTATGTAAATGGCGAAAGTATTTAATGAATAATGTAAATAACGTTACCGCGCCGCGGGACGATGTTTTTCAAAATTCTTCGTACGTTCAGCCCGGCTCGATTCCCGTAATTAAAACGCGGCCCATCGATCTTCCGTGTCTTTCGAATTTTCTGGTCAACAACTCGATCGACGCGCGCATAATGGCGGCTATCAAATAAATTCGTATTCCTCCTGCTCTCCACGACCGTTCGGAAAACGTTCGATCGCTTAGATCGGTTACGAAGAAAATCCTGTTGTCGAACGATCGACGTCCCTGTTGTGCACCTACTATACCCGAGCCTACCCCATGGGCGACGAAACCGGAAACCGAGAAACGCAGAAACATAAAGGAAGATGGGAACAGCGGGTCGTGGCAGTTTCAGCGCGCTCGAGTCAGCCTCCACATTTGCATACGAGATGAAACGGGACACGGAGAGCAAAAGCGTTTAACACCAAGATTTAACCGTAAACACGTTCTTTGTCGCGCGTCTCGCGCTCGCGCTGGTTGTACCTCATGAAAAATTCCTCGGGGAGGACCCTTCAGCGATCAAGGCGCTGCACGACGTCCGTAAGGCGCGCAATTTATTCGAATCCCCGGCCAACAGGCACCCACGCGAGAGCGGATTTCCGTTTTCCAATAAAATCTCCGCCCGTATGCCGGCGAGCGAATCGGCCGACCCCGGCTCTCCCCCTTCGCCCCCCTTTTTACCCCGTTCGCGGCCACGCAAACAACCATCGAACCCCCGTGGAAAGCATCGCGGAGGCGAGCGTAATGGCTCCCTATCGGCCGCGAGCTTAAAATCGGCGTGCAGCCGCGATAAATAGGCGGGTTTATTCTGCGCCGGTTAAAGCTGATGCATCTCGCAGCCACGCTATTTTCTTAATGCGTTTACCGCGGCGATTTTAAGCGCCAACAGGATCGTGTTGCGTAGATGAATAAACGGCAAGCGTAAGATTGTATAGGGAAATTTATAATATTTGTATTGTGAACACTGTTGGTTAGTTAACCAAACTAACTGTAAGTTCGCATAATTTGAGATCGTAGGAGTTATTGGATTACCTTTTGTGTACTGGGATTTGAAGATTCGATAATTTTAATTGTATTAAATAGTTTTAAAAGTATCAGTTGCTGATAATGGTAGTATTGTAAATATTGCTGTGTGTTAAGATAAGTTTATATAGGTTTCAAAAAAAAGGGACGTTGACATAGGGCATTTTAAGCTATCTTTTACCTATCTTTCTTACAGGAGAATTTGAAAGCTTGTAAATAAAAAATATAATAACGGAAGTTCGTTTCCTCACAGAAAGTGTTACGTACAGATGGGAAAGTAGCATTTGAATGGAATGCTGCATATTCCCGTGGATTTCTTGGCCACTTTATTATTTACTCCCGGAACGTGACCCACGGTGACCAGAGTTCCCTCAAAGAGGCTGGAAAGCGGTCGGCAAAAAGGATTGGAACTTCTTACCGCGAAGATTTAAAGACGTTGTAAAACAGGGATAAGTTGCCCGGCCTGAAGGAACACGCTCGAAGAAGAAAAGTGAAACTCTGTCCTTCTGACCGAGTTTTTCCCTTTCTTCTGGGAAACCAAGTCAAAAGGACTGGTCTTTTTGACGGATTTCACAAAGGGCACTGGACTTCTTCCGTTGACACAGTGACCTGCTGAGGCTCGTTCCTTTCGCTGGTCGATTGTAAAAGCGTTGCTTCCACGGTAGCAGTGATTTACTGCCACCATAAATTACCCGAAGGGACCCATGCGCTTTTAACGAGCCAAACGTCTCAATGAACGCTGATTTTCTCCTAGTAGAGCAAGTCTAATCAGATCCGATCGGTTGTATACCAGGTGAAAATGTTCCGACAAAGAAGCTGTAGCTCGGCAGAACAAAAGTGAAGATACCGGGAGGATTTATCGTGAAGAAGCGAGAGATAGAGGAATTTAGTGCAGCGAGCAGTGACTTAGTCAACAAACGAAAATATTGTATAATAGTGCGTGATCATCTTATATTTGCGTTTATGGTGGTGAAAATTAACGTTTTTCAATCCACTTAAAGCTTATACAATTGAAAAAAAGGAAAGCATTAATAATTTTTAGAACGCCATTTCTCCAGCTGTATGGCATTCTTTAAAAAGTCCTGAACCTCAGAATGCTAACTATTAGAGAATATTCCTTTACTAGGACATGCCAGTTAAAGCTTTCGCTTTTATTGCAACTAGCTCTTCCATCAGGGTAACCTTCATCAGGTAACTTTCTGCCCAATCCTAATAGAAACACTTTATGCCCGAGGTCACGTTCAAAATTGTAAAACTCATCGGCACACTGACCTTGTTAACCTTGAGCCACCAGATATCATCCCTGACGACGGTAGCTCGTGGTCACCACCGTGGCCAAAATTTATTGGCGTCGTAAAGCACTAAAAATGGTTACCGTGACGAAGTTCGCCTGACAGGGTAGTAATTCGCCCCGTACATTCACAGGGGACGTCACATTGTCCCCTCGAAAGTGTACAGAAGTAACAATGAGACGCGCGATTTCAGCGCGCTGAAAAGTTTCGCGCGGCCGCCTTCTTCAGCGTGAAACTTTTCGCGAACACCTCTTTATTCTCGTGTTGCTGCCGCGACGTCGTGCATACCGTGTATCCGGGGATACGATGAACGAACTCCGGCGCCGTTTCCTCTTTCATAAATAAGAATGAGCTTAGGCTCCTCCAGGGCAGGCGTATTTGTCGTTGCCTGGCGGAGAGACAGGCGGAAACGGGAACCAAGGAACATCGAATGCGAGGCAGCCTCGAGTTTGGATGCACGAGGGTTGCCAAAATCAACATCGTCGGGTTATCCGTGTTTAAATTTTCCTCTGACAGCTACTTTAATAGATTTGTTACCTAAAAACGATTACGGTCTTTATCTTACAATTCCGTTTATTTAGTTATTATTATTATTATTGTGTTCATAAATTGAATTTAAAGATCAATTTGTAAAACAGTAATGGATCAGCGAAGGACGGTTTAGAAAATTATAGTAATTTCATGTTGAAAAATTTTAGCGTATCGCATTATTAAATAAAACTTTTCAAATATAAATACATAATATTGTGATAGAATGAATGTAAGAAATATGTTACGGTTGTTACGATGCGTATGATATTGTTGATGCCACCTTCGCATTAGAGGATCAAAAGTACCATCCCACAGTGGGCAATTAATCTAAACAACCCTTCTCTTCGCCCCATCGGTCCTTCCTTTTCATCACCGCCCACGTAATACCACACCATTTCCACCCCTGAACGTTCCCAACACACCAAACACCCATTCGCCGTGCCGTTCCTCTCGCATTCGTCTCCTTAAATACTTAAAAACCCAGCGGCTGCCATCTAATTTCCTCCCGTCATTACCCCTGGCGCCCGGCAACCCGCTGACATCAATTATTGCGACCGCGGCAGCGCCACGAGCGAGTCGCGCGCTGCTTCGTTTACACTCCGCCAGGTGAAACGCGCGGAGCGAAGAAGAAACGGCGACTCGTCACGGTGATTTTTCGCCGTTAATGAAGCTGTCCCCCCGCCTCTTTCCCTCTGCGCTCCGACCAGGGGGCAGGCTGCGAAACTGCCTAGGCATTAGCGAGCTGCAACTAGCGCTCGCTTCCCGGGTTCCACTGTACGAAGGTTGTGCCACCTTCAAGCTTCTCTCTGGCGTGCGACAGCGCAATTACAATAAACCGGCGTCTCGCTACCGGCACACACGGGTTACACAGCCACCGTCTGTCGACGCTGGGCTCTCGCCGGTTCCCCGACCAACCGCCGCCTTCCGTTCTTCCTTTCTGCCCGGAATCAACGTGTTCTCGAGTGCAAGCTTCGCGCTCGCCGCGTGAGGAGGGGAAAGGCGCGGAGCGGGGTCGAGGCTTAAATTAAATCCGGCTAATGTAACCGTCGGGTATATTAGATCTCTTGTCTGCGGCCGCGTGTCCTTCCCCTTTCGCGTGCCGGGATTGGTCCCGGAGGAATTGAAGGACCGCAGGAGGGAACCTCTGATCCTCTTCTTGGTCGGTGGTTACGCGTACAGGGTTTCGGTTAATTTTGTATCGGCGGATAGGAGGGAAGCATCGACTGGGGATCGTTCTGTTCTCTCTTTTCGGGGGACTGCAGATCCGTCGATGGTCCTCGAAGCCGCGCGTTTGACGCGATTAACAGGTTGCAAGTAAGAAGGGGCTGGGGTGAGAGGTGTGCAAGATTCGCGGTAGGGTGTTCTCGATGATGGAATTGTCCGCTTCAGATGCCGCCCGCGTTGGTTAATTCCTCCGCTTTGTAGCTTTGATACGTGCGCGATCGCGCCTTGCGGAATACCTTGTCGCGTGTTTGAGCGGGGACAGGTTGAATCGCCGCGAAAGGATGGCGAAGAGAGCGAAGTGAACGAAACGGAGATGAAGGGGGATCAAAGGAATCCCGGTTGAAGCCGGCGACGTTGTCTCCCGGCATCGGATGCCTCGTGATCGAATCGCTAATTAGCCCTCGCTCTCTCGGCGCGACGAACTCTTTGAGCCGAAGTGGCTCTACTCCTCGACCCCGCCGGAGCCGGTAATACATTCGGATCGAGTAAATCCACTTTAAGGCTCGTCGCGCCGCGGCGACCGGAACTTCGTGGAACGGAGTTGTCTGAAACGATTAATCGTGTTTATTTCCGTGATCGACGGGGGCGGCGAGGACTCGTTGATCGCTTTCTAAGTTTCGAGCAGCGGTCGGCTTGGTCTGTTGTGAAGTCTACCAGATTGTGGGAGACGGATCTGATTTCGTTTTGCGTAATATTAGCATTATTCTGGTAATTAGTAGGGCAATTATTCTATTCTAGTATCTTTTAGACTTCTTTCTATGTCTACGTAAATTGTAAAAGATGAAAGATTGTAATCAGTTATAACTTTTTAACCGCCGCAATCAAACAAAATTCTCAGTATAGGAAATTAAATTGTACTATAGCATAATTGGTAATTTCACAGATTTGTATACCGAGGTTCAATGGACAGGAAACACAAATCCAAAGTAGCTTTATGATTTTCAAAGTAATTTCGTTCCTAGCATACGATTACAAGTGTTCAGGGTTTCACGTAGATTCACGAAGCTGTATCCTCGGGAACTATAAAACGAATAATAGACTTTCAAACGATGTCGTCTCAAGAAACAGCTATTAAATGTCTTCACGGAATACACATACCGAGGTATTCGAACAACATCTGAATTCCACGATAGGTTGTAACAAAATCGTTTTTTGATTATCGACCACACGCTGAATTAACGAGCTCGACGAAAGGTGTTCACCGCGCGGACGATGATAAGTCATAAAACCGCTTCGAACGCACGGTGTGGCTGCTATCGATTCTTAATACTTGTCAGGTTGTTATACTCTGCTGCCGGCAGAAGGGATTCCACGGTGTACTCTGGGGCGCCATAAACATTAATCCGAATCTGGACGGTTCGCGCCTGCCCCCGCCACGATCGAACGAGTCGAAGCTCGGAAGTGACAAGGCACAATATCTCACGATTCTCGCGATTTTATGGGCCTTTAGGGCTGTGGATCGCGATAAATCCTCGTGAACGATGACGCCTCGAGAATTGATCAGCGGGGTATTAAGAATCCTCGCTGACTAATGTCGTCGAAGGTTGCTCTTCGTTCGCCTGTATTATTCATCATTTGCATTCACTCATCTGGATTAGCTCCCGCCAAGGATCTCGCGGCACTCGTTCGCTCACACCCCCACGAGAGTTCAACCCTCCGTCATTTGGAAAAGTAAGAAAATGCGCCGCGGAAGGGGAAAACCAAAAGAGAATAACAATCCCTCTAGGGGGTATTAAAATGTTGTAAGTTCCACCTTATCCAAACGAACCTCTGCTACAACCTCCATCGTCGTCGCAGCACGACGGTCCTAAACAAATTCGCCGAACCGGAAAGGGCTTCCAGCGTCCGGAACCAGGCTAAACATCGCGATAGGCGCGATCGCTCGGAATTCAATCGAGGAATCGTTCACCGGCCGTTCTGTCCGGTCCGTTTAATTTCAATGGCTTGAATTTAGCCGCAGATCGATCGTTGGCTCGTCGACCAGGATTCCACGATCGATCGTCGGAACGTATAGGGATCGCGAGAGGCTGCGAGTGCTGGCAAAGCACCGCGTGCAAGGCGTACACATATACGCGACGTAAGTCCGGTTGCTTAATTAAGCGTGCGCGCGTGTACGGATCCGTTGCCCTCCCCCTCCCGTCACCCACCCTCCGGTTCGAGCGTGGGGTGGAAAAAAGATCAATAAAATCCCTAGTCTACGGACGACCGCATTCATCGGCCACCCCATTTCTACAACATATTTTGCAACCTCACCCCAACCACCCCGGCCTTGCCTCCTACCCCCACCACCGTTCCTCGGACCTCCCTCTTTTGGCTGCCCCACGTGCTAGCCCGTTTTGCCCCCACCCCGCGGCGAGGGGCGGCGGAGGCCCGTGAGTAGTAGTAGCCCGAGAACGAGTTGGCGAGACCGCCACTAGGTGGCGATGGAGCGGGAGGAAGGGAGACGCGGCGAGATTGAACGCGAGGAGACCGAGCGTTCCTCCGGTGCGAGCGAGAACGCCTCTAGCAACTGCCCCCCGCGGCCCGCCGTTGGGCCGCCCCTGCCGCTACGCTCCTTCGAGCAACTGGAGGTTCTCGTCAGCCTGTCAGTTAGTGCCGTGGCGCCGTGACGGTACGGTTGTTGCTTTGGTATATACGTTGTTTTCGTTCGGCCGTGTACGGCTCGCGAAACGTGTGTCTCGTCTGTTCAATGGGGGACCCTGCTCCGGACCCATCGTCGCGACGGACACTGCTGCGGGGTAGTAGTAATCAGTGATTCGTTTTGGTGACTGTAGTAAACTTAGCGCGTGTGCCAACGTTCGCGTTGCTTACGCGTTGGATTTTTTTGTTTAATTCTTTCCCCCTTCCCCCGACGTTTTCTTGTTTTCTCGTGTATTTTTTGGTCCCTTTTTTTCCCTTGGTTCCTGTCCCCCGTAAGGTGACCAGTTGTTTCGTAGACAGTAATAGTGCGAGTACATGTATGTATAACACGTGCAAGGTGTAACGAGCGAGCTACTGGTGTCCGCGGAGCTTCCGTTGCTCGCTGAATACAAGAGGAAAAGGCGGGAAGAGAGGAGTCCCGGTCCGGCTGTGATTCATGGTTTCTTACGTGCTGTTTGGTGTGTGCGCGTTCTATGCCTGATCGACGTCCGTGCTGTACCGCGGTATCGTATAGATAAGGTGAGCAATTTGCACAATCTCTTTTTCGCGGTCTCCGTGCGGGACAACGCGTGAGCGCGGTGACGACGGGTACGGGGATTCGACGCCACGTGAACGGAGCGCTGGATCGCTATCGTTCAGCGACGAATCGAAGGAGTGTTGTTCCCAACATTTATTTTGCGTCGTGACGCGTGAAAGTTACCCACAGAATCTTCTCCCACAATTTTAATCGCCCGCTCCGAAGAAAACTGGAGAGAAAAATCGAGGAGAAGAACAATTTTGACGATATCGTGTATCTCTGACGTGTCTGACAGCGACTCGTCCGTTCTCCGTTCTCCAATATCCCAGTCGTTTAGTTCTATCCGATCTGGTCCCCCTGACTCCGAAAGAATCTTCTTAACGCCAACAAACAAGAGGAGAAAGGGATCCCCGGGGAGCGAATAATCTCGATCGTCGAGTGTATCATTGATCGGCCAAGTTCCGCGTCCGCCAGACCCACAGTTGCCACCCTTAATCCGACTTATTGTTAGAGGGCCGTCGGCCGGCGGCCGGAATCTGATTTGGTTCCCCGGTTCGACGCGCGGTCGAGGCTCGTATTGAGTCGAGCCGAGTCGAGCGACGTTTTCACGGTTTTTCGGTCGAACGAGTCGGGATAACATCGATTAATCCCGCCCTGAAGAGTCGCCGTCGTTTCCTCCGCGTGGAGACGGCAAAAGAGGGACGATTGAGAGTGGAATAAGGTGGATTAGCGAGAAGAGACCCTCGAAGGGGTCGGCTGCGTGGATCGGTTGGCACGCGAAAGGGACCGGGGACAAATGAAATTTCGTCGTGGCAAATTGTCCGAGAGCGACGCCGCAGAAATCAGCCCGACGATTAACACGAAGGGATCTCTTAAGACTTGCTAATTTCCTGCCCGAAGCTCCTCGGTTTGTGGGGGAGAAACGGTGATATAGAAGGCGGGTTGAGAGGGGCCATCCATTAGCGGGCTGATCTATTTGCCGGTGCCTCTGTAAATCTTCCGGATCGAGACGTGAATCGCTTCTCGAACGAGACGAAACGAGACGAGGCGAGGCGTTTTCTTTCGGCGATCCTCCTCACGTCCTGGTTCCCGAAGGTAGCGAAATGATGCAACAGGCAATGATAGACGGGAGAGAAAGGGTCACGAGCGAAAGAGGGGGGCGGGGGGAATTGGAGGTGGTCCAAGGGAGCGTCGAATTCGCGAGAGCACGTCGGCCGACGATCCGATTGAACGATCGCAGAACGTTTCGATGGGGCCGGTCCAGAGCGAGATCCGGTAAAACGGATCTCTAATCGAACACATTCTCGTTTCCTCGCTGGGATCGGAGAATTTTAAGGGAACAGGAAATCTGAAACGGGGAAACCCAGCTCTGTGAACGGTTCGGGTGTGTGGGATAAAGTCACGCGGCATATGTAGTTCTCGTTGGTTAGGTCATTGAAATCGATCGGGAGCGATTTTTACAAGTGTCTCATTTTTCCTGGGGCCTAAGCGGGAGAACGGAAGACACGGATCGAGCGATCGTAAAATGTTTTACGACGAGAGACCGTGAATCGTTCGTAGCTCCGTGACAGGGCACGAGCGTCCGGGGAGCCGGTCACATCCGATTTCAGTGGATTTAAGCGCAGTCAGGAAAGTAGGTTTTGAATATTGATGAACCCACGGGTATGAATATATTCATAAGACTAACAGTTTATTTCTGCAGTCGAGTCGATTCGCTTCCCATTGATCAATCGACGTCGATTCCGGGAACCCCCCCCGTTTTTTATACTTGCTGGTCAATTCGAGCGAACGATTAATATTCCTGGTTACCTGCCGCAGAAATGCAAACCGTGATTAGGCTCTGGAAGTTCTGACATTAAACTCGACGATGATTCTGTCTACGTCGATGCCTAACTAAATTGTCTGACATCATAGACACGGTCCGACCTTTTGCTCCGACTTCTGACGTCTTCATTATGAAAGGATGGTTCTATGGGTTTCATAAAAACATCTTTTCGACGATTAGTGGAACTTATTTATTTCTTTATCTATTTATACAGTATGGAACCTTTTGTTACATAAGGTGGACAAATAAAATAACAATCATAAGGTGAAAATGGAGATATGGCATAAGCTACAGTGGAAATTAAAAGGGAGCAGAGAAAAGCAAAGATAGCACATCATACGATGTTGCTTACAATATAAGGCTTAATCATCACAGTTTCTTATAACGTGTAAGAGTCAGTTTTTAAATGTATTGTGATCCTCAATGAAAACTTAGCGTCTCTCATCATATCTGTCGATATGAAAATTCAAAAATCACTGAAGGATGACTTCGAAGAGAGGTGTCTTTTTAACGTTAATCGAATTGCGTTCGAAGTACTTTTTTCTATCATCATAAATTACCCTAAGACACTTCGTATAGGGAGGGACCAGCCGGTAAAGGCTCTGGCACGCGTCCCAGTTTATCTTTCTAAATACTTCATTATTAATAACCTCGATGACAGTTTCACGAGCGTGTTCGGTCCTCTGAACGAAGAGACGCGAGAGCAGCGACAGGACGGCTCGAGGAACCTCGACGAATTCACGTGCACGGTGGAAATCGTTAGATTCCGGTTGGTTAGCGTGGGTGGTGGCGTCGTCGAAATAATCGAAATGCTAATTATTCATTTGCATAATTAACGCGAACGCGATAAAGCGACCCGCGGCGCGCCGTGAGTGGTCCCACATGCCATCGAAGATTAACGGTAGCCCTGGACCCCCTGTTAATGTTCATTTTGAATATTAACTCCTTCGAAACGAACGTCCAATCGTTGCCCTGCGAATTCAACCGACGAGTCGCGTTCCGCGCTTATGAATTTTCAACGATTCCGAAAGTTGCTCGACATTACCGATGTAAATTGACCGAGGCAACCCGCGGTGTTGTTCCCGTCGAAGAAACGCCGTCCGTCGTTCGTTTACGTTGGCGAATCGATCGCGATTCATGGATGCGGAGAAGCATCCCCCCTCGCGGAACGTTTTTGCTGAACGTCGCGACGCTGCAAAGAGCGCAATTTAACTCTTTGTGCCAGCCTCTCCTTTGTCTTCGGCTCCAATTAAGATTCTGGAAAGCTTCGCGTGGCGGAGGTCGTTTAAATTCCCATTTTTCCGTCATCCCCGTTTAACCGTTTGAGTGCCACGGGCCTTTCTTATTTCCCGATCGAAAATTGCCACGCGGCGCGATAGCGCTCGTTATATTCCCTGTTGAAAAATGCCAAAGACCGAGATTTCGCTGTTTTTAGCTTGCATGCAATAAATATTTACAGGAAATTTCTTACTTTTTATTTATTAGAGATATAATAGGACTCAAGTGTGAGCAAAGAATAATGTATATATTTGAAAATAGTTTAATAGTAACAACTTAATAGTATGTAAACGACATTTCAACTAAGCAACTTCAACGTTCTTGCTTCTTTCACAATCACACTCCTTCTGGCTCGCGCTCGCATTTAGTCGTATGTTCTTCCAAACACTCGTTTCCTTTATTTCTAATTGTCAACCTTTCTCACTCGATGCATTCGGTTTCGTGCACCTAAAATTCCTCAGTCGCTCAGTTTTCTCAAGTGCTCATCTTTCGCGCCTTAGAAACACTCTAGTCTAAACATTCTACGTTCACACGGCTATCGCTTAACACTATTCCTACCACAGCCGGTCAAGTGACCGTTTTTAAAATTTCGATTAGAATTTCATATATACAACGTAATTGAATCGCCTTTAAACTTTAGACTTCTTCTCAAATATTCGTATACTACATTTTTCAATATTCACTTCTTTTTTCATTGTTCATTTTTTGAAAACAATTTGTAGTCTGTCTTACGTGGGAATGTCGTGGTAGGAATAGGTATACGTGAAGTGTTGGTAGAAATAGTGTTAACTCAACCACTCTTCACACTTTCCCAGAATCGTAACCACTCGATCGCATTCCTACATGTTTCGTACAGTTTAGTTAGTTTTTACCTAAGACTGAAGGGGGTAACCGTAAAGTCGCGCATTGAAAGAAACTGAGCCTGCTGTGATTATGAGCTTCACAGACTAGAGTGATGGCGCTTCGAAGACAGGACACAAAAAGCACGATTGCGCCGTTTGCCATTGAAATGGTAAAAAGGTTCCCTGCCACATCACTGTTAAAACTTATTTCTACATCAAATGAATTTTTCTCATTATCACTACATTTACTAACATTTCTTGTATGTCTATTTCCAATATACATATATTCAGGAATAAGATATACATAAAACAGAATTTGAAATTGCAGAAGTAAGAGGGAAATAGATTTAGGTATATTTGTAACTCTTCATCGGTAAAAGTTAGCAAAAATTGCTAGAAATAATAGTAATTATTTTTGCAAATTTTGCTCATGAAGCCCGTAAACCTAGTGTTAAGATATAAAGAGACAAAAATAATTGTCGGTACTGTTATTAGATGTTGTTCAATGGGTTTAGCAATATTCTGCATTATTTTAATAGTTACCGATACCAAAAAATACTTTCTCTGTTCACAAACAGACAGAATAGTCTTTGGTAAAAAAAAAAAAAAACAGCTTGACACTCAAACGATTAAGCAGTCCTCGGTTATCGATCGCGAAGAATCGCAACTTTCTCCTGCGCAAGTGTAAATTGACCCGGTCGTTTACGGTCAATTTCCGAAAAATCTCGCGTTCTCCCGTGCGGCAATCGACGCACACCCCTCGAGAGACGTCTGGACGCCATAACTTCTTTCGGCTACATTTCCTTCCTCGACGCTCGAAATGACAAGCGGGCCAACAATTGGCCGCGTAAATCTTCCGCGTCTCGCTGGGAACCCGGCGGAAGTATCTTCCGGAGTTTTCCGCTGGCGCGTTCAATTCGTTACACGGCTTGGCAGAGATATGTGTGTCAGCCGGTCGGATTTATTCCGACTTTCAGCTGCGCTTTAATTTGACGCCGCGCTGGTGAAGCAAAGTTACGCGGGGAGAACTTTGAAGTGATCAATATTGGTTAATCGTTAAAACGAGTAATGTTAGGATATTAAAACATTTACGTACGAAAGGTGACATTTAGCGTGGAATGGAAAAAAAGGAAAAAGATCGGTAAGAGCGCGCGTAGAAAAATGTATGATGGCGAAAAGAGTGTAAATTATGAAAACGTGTATAAGTAGTACAGAATAAATATATGTTTATTATTAAACAAAGGGAACTTTTAATTTCACAAGTAAACTTATAATTTCCGGTGTGAATATTTTTTTATTCTATTATAGTGATTCCGATTAGTAATGATTTTGTGTATTAAACAAATTTTCACGGTTCATCCAAGAGAATAAATTCTCGAATCCTTAGATTAATTTTATTACGAGTAAAATTCACTACGAGTTTCAGTGTTAATTTTCAGAATTCCGATCTCATTTTAACCGTCTCGCATCAGCCAACATCATTGTCCCCGCTTTCTTCTGTTTCACCTTTACAATGCCGATTTCGCTTAATTGCCGCACAACTTTCCACACTCCATCGCCAGTTTCCATCTCCAAAAAAAAGAACCACGCTTCCCTTCGCTCACCCTTCCATCGATGAAGACATCGCTCCTTCTCAACCTACCTGTCAAAACATGAAACTACTCAGATTTACCCAAACGCGAAGGCGGAATCGTTCAAGGGACGAAAGAATGGCCCCCCTCCGCGGGGTGTCCGCGTGATGCACGCGTCACCAGCTAGGCGTAAATCGTCCACGGCCAATTTCCAAAGGGCACTCACTGATATAGACGAGAGGCTTGCTAGTCACGAGAGGCGGGATCGGGCTCGTTTCCACGTCAGGACTCGAAAACGCTTAATTGCCGCACAACTTTCCACACTCCATCGCCATTTTCCATCTCCAAAAAAAAAACTACGCTTCCCTTCGCTCACCCTTCCATCGATGAAGACATCGTTCCTTCTCAACCTACCCGTCAAAACGTGAAACCGCTCAGATTTTCCCAAACGCGAAGGCGGAATCGTTCAAGGGTCGAAAGAATGGCCCCTCTCCGCGGGGTGTCCGAGTGATGCACGCGTCACCAGCTAGGCGTAAATCGTTCACGGCCAATTTCCAAAGGGCACTCACTGATACAGGCGAGAGGCTTGCTAGGCTCGAGAGGCGGGATCAGGCTCGTTTCCACGTCGGGACACGAAAACGAAGCAGCGGGCGGCACCGGTGATGGCCCCGCGTCAACGGGAATATATCAGGCAGCTGCCGCGCGGACGAATCCGAAGGCGGTTGGGGGTCCGTGCACCTGATTGCCGGACATCCATCCAGCCCCGACAGAAGGTGTGTAGAAACTCCACGGGAATTCGGCCCCCGCGCGCGTACACACACGCTCCAAGGATTATAATGGCTTTCTAATTGCACCGTGCTGCGGCGGCTGATTTGCCGCGGAACGAAGCGGCGCGGAAGCGCGAGCGACGGAGAGGACGAAAGGGAAGCGGCGCGTGGCAGCGGCGGGCGAAATTGAAAATTGATGGGAGAACGCGTTCTGTGTCTTAACTGTTTGGGGTTAGCTGGGTTAAAACTGGTCCCAGCTGTTGATTAAATTTTAAGAAAGTTGGAATGTGTTTTGATCCACCTCGAAAAGTTTAAAGGTCAAGCAGTTTAATATTTTAACACGTTACGTGCTAGTTTGCATTTTGGCGACTTTTCGTTTAGGTCATTAACAACTTTACTTCTGACGTACGCATAACAAAGATATAATACAAGAAAGGTCATAATTATGAAAAAAAAGTGAAGAGTATAAGGTGTAACAAAGAACAAAGCAATAAGTATTCTGATGTCAGTATTTAACATTCCTATGACTTTTTTGAAAAGTTTTCTATTTCACAATGAAAACTTTATGGCTCTTATGGAAAGTTTAATGTGGAGCGTATGAAACGTGTTAATAATCAAGACGAATGTTCTTTGCCATTTTTTTATGTTAATAAAAATTCTGTTCAATTTGGGTTTTTATTTTCCTTAAGATCGTTTGCCTCAAAGGGTTAAATCGTCGGCGCGACTAATCAGGGGCGCTTCGTGCGTTCGCAGAAAGCAATTTGGTTTAATGGTTTGTGAGTTACTTCGTGATATCGATTTGGCAGAGGAGCGGAGTGAAAAGAAGTTGACAGAGTTTCAGTGTTCGTAGATTTCGATGTTCTTTAAGTGGAGTTAGACGTAGCAAGGTTTAATACGCTACTTTCATGGAATTGTAATCCCGAAGGATATTATGAGATTATTTTAATTCGAAACCCACGCGTTTGTCCTGTTGAAGCAAGGAAGTGATTAAGAACGACGATATGGGTGGACGTAGCAATAATAACAGTTGTTTATTGAACACACTAGCTGCAGCTCTATACTCTCGCTAATATTGAACTTTCACGACTCTCAGAACTCAGTTACACAACTCACAAAACTCTCTTACACAACTCCGACGAACAACTACCTAGCACACGCATCTTCCATGCGATATACTGTCACACCCACACGTATTCATATTTCTGTGCTATATTATCCGTCTCGCTCGACACAGGCAAGCCATACAGGCATTTCGAGAACACATGCGTCTAATCTCAAACACTTAGTCGGAACACTTCCCTCGCCTATCTAATACTCGAGGCTCGGTGTAATTTTATAACAGGAATACTTGCTATCTCCGGTCTCGTAATATTCTGCAACACCAAGACGTCAGCTGTCCACATTAATAATTCTCGCAACCAATTTCTCGAATAATTAATTCAACAAACAGCTATCACCCGTCTTTATTAAATTCTGATACATGATAATTTATGTTAAACGACGTGCTGTCGTCGAGCGAGAACTGAATCAAGATCAAAATCAAGAGATAATATCTATCACCCGTGAAGACATCTGAAAATCGTCAATTTGTGGTTGAAACGAGCGAGCCGTCTGACTTTTTACTCCCCCCTCGTTAGAGCTGTCTGTGAAACCTCTCGATTATTGTCCTCGCCCCGGCATCGAGATCACAGACGAGGCCCTGGGGGCATAACTCTCGCTTAATAAAGTAAGAATGCCGAGGTCTGGCGGGTTGGAGCGGCCGCAGAAGCGATTTAATCGTCGAATATCGCAGGGAAAAGGGTAGCCAGTCGCGAACGCAATAATTAGCCGCGATTTCTGCCGGTCGGTCGTTTGTCAGGCCCGCTTTTTGGCGATCTGCCCTGCTAATCGCTCGAAACGCACGGCAATTCTTTATGGGGACCGCAGGATCGATCCTCAGATCCGGCTAAACCGATCATAATAAATCTGAATAGCTTAGACTTAACAGCTGGCATGGCTGTGAGGTAGAAGAAGATAGCATGTATTCGATGCACAGAATACATGGAATGTTTCAAAACAGATGGCGCAACCGAATAGGATTTTCAGTTAACGCGCAAAAATGGATAAAAGGTGTAATTTTATCCGAAGTTTTGCGAAATACGTATGAATTAAATTTTCGATAAATTTTGTTTAATGCTGCCTCCTGTTGACAACTGTAAGTGTGCTAGTTGAAAAAATATCCGTTCTTCAACCAGCGTACGCAATTAACGCGTAAACTGTAAAATCAAGTAGTACAAACTGAAATTTGTCAACCGGCAGCGATGAAACGCAGTACCCGTCACTCGAATGTTCACGGTTGTTTATCTCGGTATCAAGGCGGCGTACGAAAAAATTTTATTCCACACTTTCGACTTACTTTTGCGTCTACAGCGGAAATCCTGTTGGATTTCACCGGGACACGCAGAGCAAAAGCGACACGAAGGGACGAGAAGAGCCTCGCCGTATGCAAGATGCATTCCCTATCGCGCATCCTGCTTCAATTTTAAACGATAGCACAGTCGATCCCTCCCACCTGACCTCCGCAAATCCCCCTATCTCGTGTTGTATTCCTTAAAGGAAAGCGTGTCGCGAGAGAAGTAGGAGGAACGGGGGTGTGGGATAAAATATGCAGGACATAATGCTGCCTCCTCAGGGATACACCTGACGCGCAGGGAAGAAAGAGAGAAAAGGGGGGGAGTACGGGCGTGTGGAGGAGGTTTCTACCGAATATATCCACCCGTGGGGATAAGCGGACCGACCGATAACTCATCCTAAATACTTGTATGCTAATAACGATGCCGCGTTGCAACGAAAATTTACTATTCCCATGCGTTTTCTCCGAAGCCGCCCGTCCTCGTGCTGTCTCCGCAACAACGTTCCCTCACCCTCTGTCCCTTCGCCCCTCCCTCCATTTTCAACCCCCCCAGAACGCATTACGAACCCTGGCCAGAACTGGAATAACCGGCGTATTAGCTTTACATTACGTATCCATGGGCGGAATTTATGCAACGGACCCGTAATCCCGCGGAACCATAAAGTCTGCACTATCTAGATCGTTTATCCGCGACACCGTCCCCTTCGTCTTTCAATTCTCTCGGCTCGATTCTCCGCTCCGGGGCGGCCTCTCTTCCTCTTCCTGGTGTGCTCTCGCCTGGAGGTTCTGTTTGCTGGGAGCGAGAAACGGAATTGGAATCCTCCTCGGCTCGAATGACCCGCGAGAGACGAACGACGAGAACGCGTCCGGAAAGCGGTAGGATGTGAGTCGAGGAAGAGTGTATCGCGTTTGGTTATTGGCGGAATGGAAGGGCATCGATGGCTCGTTTTTGGCGCAACGCTTAGGCGCTGACCTGAATTCGTCGGAGGGTGAAACGACCGGGAAAATTGACCTTGATCCGGGGTGAATGGCGAGGGCGCGGTTGCAGTTACAGCGAGATGTCGATGACCTTCTTGGATTTAAAGGAGGATAGGGTCGGATGGAAAGCTGGTTGTTAACACTAGGTTTACGGGACCCGTTAATTCGATGGATTTTGGATTTCACGAGCAACATTTGCGTTAGACAATTACTATTATTCTTAGCAATTTTTGTTGACTTTTATTAATGGACTGATACAAATAGACCCTAATCTATTTCCTTCTTAGGCTCTGCAATTTAAAGTTCTGTATGATGTATATTTATTTTTTAATAATTGTATATTACAAGTAGATATACAAGAAACGTCCGTAAATCTAGTGTTAATTCCTTGCAATATTGCTTTTAACGTAGCTAATAGCTTCACCTATTAACGATTACTGTTTATCACTGTATAGTACTGTTCCATTGTGGTGTCCTTAAGCTCGAGGATATAGGTGTAAGCTGAATAGGCGGTAGATTAGGTTGGCAGCTTTTAAATAGAAATGAATTTTAGGAAAATTTTTTAGTAACATTAATAACTTTTCACAAAACAATCTCTTCGAACTTAATATTTTGAGTGTTTGAGATCCCTTTGTCCGTCCCTTCTTTTTATTGCGGGATAGTAAAAATATGATAGCCTACGGCTGCAAAAATTTTAATCCACCTCTGCTTTAAACCATAAGTGTTCTTAATACACAGATTACAGGGCAAACGGGGATAAATGAAATTGGGAACGTTATAGCTTTGATATTTTCGCTAAGAATCGATAATAACTTAAAAGCAATAATAAACATTTTATACCGTCTGGCCATCGACTCATTAAGATGCAATTCCGCCATTATGTTCTTCCACGGAATCGTTCGAATGCACGCCTTTCACGCGTATTCATACGTTCACGACGTAAATAAGAACACAGGTGCGATAGGTGATTAAACGTGGAACCAGGATGCTCGAGATTTTTCTCATCCGATTTTTTTCGCCTGGCCGCTTTACATCCTCGAGTTGTGTAAAAGTCAGGGTCGCTTACAGAGAGATGGTTCGATGTTTCCTTTATACCGACTTTACGACTCGCTAAATCATCCCGATTTTCCTCTCTTTTTCCCCCTCTTTGCCTTGGATAAAATTATTCCAAAGTATCGGTTGAAGTACGCTTGAGAAAACTTGCTGAAAGGACGCGTAATTCTCTTTTGCACAAAATTTCTTCTATTTTCATTTATTTACATGAAAACAAATTATCGATCCGTGCAACGAAAGCACGTTTCTACTTTAACACGTTGAATGCCACGACAGTTTTACAGAGTTTGACCGTGGCGCCACGATGAATTTTTTATTGTAATGATTAATTGGACATTTGTCCAAATTATTTATTTTTACCAATTTGAGCACGGCGGTCACCGGTGATCTCCATGGTATTCAACGTGTTAAAAAATGTTACAAGAGAAGGGTTAAGCCTTTAAACAATAACAATGCAATAGTCACGTTGCCGCGCTGCAAGACACCTGTAGTAATGACATTATTGCAGAAAAGCAGCATGAACGTATATGTTGCGATTTACTTATTTTTGTTAGTGAACTACTTAAATAGTGAACTAATAATCTTTGTATAGACAGCTTTTCTTTATTTTTCCTATTGGTTATTACAAAATTGTTTTTTTTTTTTTTAAATGTTTGTTTCGCATAAAAAAAGTGGTTAAATGACATTTTTTCGAGAAAAATGTCATAATTTCTGAACTAACACAATGTAAACTATCAATATAATAATAAAATAGTTATTTAACGAATTAAAAAAAAGAAACTCATTTTTTGGGGCCTGTTGGATGTTTGGAAAGTTACCGCTCAAAGGGTTAACACTATTCCTACCACAACCGGTCAAATGACCGTTTTTTAAATTTCGATTACAATTTCATAGATACAACCTAATTGAATCGCCTTTATACTTTTCCTCAAACATACGTATAATACATTTTTCAATATTCACTTTTTCTTGTAAGGGTGATTGCTAATTTATTGACGTGTGTATGTTTGTTTGTGTGAAAGAGATTCTAGAATGAACGGTCAAGAAATTAGAATGAGAAGCAATGTATGGAAAACAAGAAGGATGAAAATATGAGTGAATGGAGTAGAGAATGAAAAAATTGAATGAGGATCGTGAGTGTATACCTTTTGTTTATAGATTGATTGAGAATAGGACGTGTGAATGGTATCGGAAAATTATTACACCAAATAAATACATTTATATTTTTTAACATTGTCGTTTTCCTCAACATTTCTTTCATTGTTTATTTTTTGAGAAAAATTTGTAGTCTCTCTTACGTGGGAGAATATCGCAGTAGGAATAGGTGTACGTGAAGCGTCGGTAGGAATAGTGAAAAACCCGTGGTAAAGCATATCCACGCGTAAGTG
Organism: Tetrapedia diversipes; assembly: GCA_033822845.1. Taxonomy (NCBI): domain Eukaryota; kingdom Metazoa; phylum Arthropoda; class Insecta; order Hymenoptera; family Apidae; genus Tetrapedia; species Tetrapedia diversipes. The sequence goes on along the minus strand of JAOPTO010002094.1, from coordinate 335,219 downwards.
TATCTATTATACGAACGGTAAATCAAAGGATTACTCATGATGATCAATCCTGCACCACGCTCACCTATCTAGTTTTACTTGAACGTCGTTTTAATATCGGTTCAGCTTCTTTATGGATAAAGGATCCATCGATATCGGATATCCACTTCCCACTTTCGAGGGAACGATCGTTGAACGTTCGAGAAACGTAAACGTGAACCGGGCCTGGCGGCATAACCGTAAATCATGCCGCGCCGGGTAATTACTTGAGAACGTGCGCTTTCGTGTTTGCTAAACAGTCGCGCGCACGACGGACTTGCCATAACGAGAAAAGTCCGGTCAATAAATTAATTAAACTGTCGTGACTTCGGAGGCGGGAATTGCCGAGGGGGTTGGCCTGGGCGTAATGCGTTCGGTCCTGACCTCATTACCATTCGCGAAATCATAATCGTTTCGAAAATTGCGGAAAGCTTTTAGCCAAGCTGCCACTTCGAAGTTAGAGCGGCCAACGGCGCCCGAACGCGTTTGCCCCGGCACCCAAGCGCAGTAAAATTTGAACGATCACGGAATAGCAATGCATCTACCCGGTCGCGATTAAACTCTCCCCGCTTTCGACGATCCGACGGGGGAACTTTCTCCGAATTTATACAGTTTTCCGACTATTTTCCTTTAATAAGCTGAACGTCACCCATATCTGGACGACGACTATGTTTCTCGTAAACGGTTGATCCTTTTTTTTCCTCTAATTAAAACAAATTTTTGGAGGTTATTTATAGTAATTTCACTCGCAATACAATTATGACGGATAAATATGATATAAAGTAACTGTTGGATTTTAACGTGGTCAGGGACAATAATTTTAGTTTTAATGGAGAAATGAAAGCCTTTTAGATTTTAATATTTAATAATAATAATCACATGGATTAAATTAATAATTACGATAACGTTTCGTTCTTATCTTTTATCTTGATTTTGTACAATTTTAATTTTACTTTCGTTTCTTCTTTTTTTACTTTCTTCTCTTTCTCCCTCAGATCTCAATAACGAATTGACGATCATACCATACAGCAATCATTCAGAACAAATTCATTCTTACCAACATACTTTCATACACCACATTCATACCAACCATTCACATTAATTGTTCTCAACAGTAACGATCAAGTGTACGGTAAATATAATGTCGCGCTATTTACACTCCGAATCTCGGATTTGGGACCCGAGAGAAACTCCACCTATTTACGCTGGGTGTTCAACGCGTTAAGGAAGAGGAGCGGTATTCGTTGGAAAAATTGATCAACCATTTATCGGTAGAATTGTATTTGATTGCAAGCTGAAAGATCACGATTAACCCTTTGAGCGTTAAATAGTCTTGGACAAAGTATTATAATTCTCGTGGACTCTATCAGCGATTGTGTTGTTCTAAATGGGAGCGAGCAAAAATTGACAAATGCATATATGCGTTCATAGTCCACGTGAATAAATTTTGCTAGACACACATATACTATACAGTAGCAGACATAAGTTTAAGACCAAAGAGACAACGAAATTTAAAGTAACTAATTTATAAGGAATAGTATGACGAACAAAATTTGCATTCTGTACTAATTAATAATAACGATATTAAATGAGTGTACAGATACATGTATTTGAATATTTTAGTTTCGATTAGGAATTTCTGAAATTCAAAATTTTGTGTCTCTCACCTTTGGAATCAAAGGACGACTAAATAAGAAGTCTCTGCTACTAAATTTCAATTATTCAATTTTAGAAACCGATTACTTTAACAAACCGCCTCGAAGTACCAGTTTCAACGCGAACGATCATCGCGTTGACCACGTGTACACTTTTTCACGGCGCCGTATCTCGCCAACGGGCGAAATAAAGTTATCCGGATGTCACGGGGTCCACATTCCCCGTATTAAAGGCACGCCGGAGGGCTCCGTGGCTAGGGCCGCTTCCCCGTTTAGCCACGAGTAAAACTGCGAAGATATTGCGCACTTTATCAACGAATACATCGGAGGGGGGGGGGGGCACATTAAAATTTCTCGAAGGTGTCAACAGCTAGCCGGGTCCCCGGCCTTATGCAAATCGTGATGCATCAATTAGACGTTGTAAAAAAGGGGGCGCGGCGAGAGGGAGGGGGGAAAGAGAGAGTCCCCGTTTCGCCGAAAAATTGTGGATCGCCCGAAGGAGAAACGAGAGAGCGTGTGCGTGTGAGAGAGAGAGAGAGAAAGAGAGAGATTGAGGATCAGAGCGAGTGCACGCGTGGCTAACAAGCATCTTCCTTCGCGTCTCACTTCTGAATGCCCCGCTAACGAGCCCGGCTGGTAAATTATTTCGTAAAAGGGGGCGTTTTACGCGGCCCGCCGCGGCATCCGAGTTATAATTTCCGGCGTGGCGACTTTATAGAGCCGGTCGTCCCGCAGCGCGGATACGGCCTTTAAACGTTACCCGTAAGCTGCAATCAATTCCAAACCGCGATCGTGTACGAGCCTTCGCGCGTGAATACGCGTCCGTGAGGCGAGGTTCCGAAGTTAAAAGAGTGTGATCAAAATTCTGACCGTGATACCGTTATTCCTTGTTACCCGAATCGAAGTTTGTGCTCGTGTAAGTTAGTTGGAATGAGATTGCTCAGGGTTTAAGTGACTTCACAGAATATCGAAGCAGGTAGATTTGATGAGAAATTTATGCTTTGGACAATTGGATTATTGTACCTTTATTTATTTATTTATTTATTTCTTGAATGGAATTTCTTATCGATGGGGTTGAATATTTTACGGTTAAGTAAGGAAAAAGACGAACGTTAAATTCTTCGTATTTTTCGATTAAGGTTTATTCGTTAAGGGGATAAAATGGGTTAGTCGAGGGGGATTACTGCTTCGTATAAAAAGGAATAGAAATGCAGATGAAATAAGAGTTAATATTGCACAAGGAGATTTGTTTGAAGGAAATTGAGTTTGAAAGCTTGTCCATGGGTGCACTTGATGAAAAAGTGCCTCGGTTGTTTGTCAGGTAAACTGATACCGAAAAACTGCTGTAAAACCCGTTTTGCACTTCAATAACGTGGTTGCATTGTTGAACATCGAGGTTACAAGAGGTTTCCGTCGAAATTGAGCGCAGTCGACTTTGTGAAAATAAACAGGAACAATGCTTTTGTTAAAAATCTACAACATTCATTCGTTTCAACAGCAAAGAGGCCGTTGTCTCTTTAAAAAGGGAGTCACTCTTTAAACGAGCAGGTTCTCCGGCTAAAACAGCAGAGCTTACAGAATCTTTCCTTCGTTCTAACATTTAAAATCGCTGTTTCCACAAATCTCCCTTCACTTCCAGCCGACGTTTGTTACTTCACCTCAGACCACAGAGACGGAAGGAAAGGCTGTTAATCAGCGCATCCAAAAACGCGTGCCACGAGAAAGACTCTCGGCTAACGAGATGTCCACAGAGAGGCCGCGTGTATATATCCATACGTTCTCCGTTTTCACGTTTCCCCGGTCGCCATAATTCGTCATTCTCGGTAAAGGGAAGGACAAAGGGGCCAGGTCTAGCGTGAAATTAGCATGCAGGTCCGTCTCTTCGCACAGCTAAGCGCGTCTCTCGTCCCGACGTCGCATGAAACGAACGTTATCCGTTCGAGGGAAGACCAACAACGAAAACCGAAAAAAAAGGACGGAACGAAAAGAGACACAAAGAGGGGGAGAGAAAAAGGAGGGGGGAAAAAAGTCGATGGGTCGCGTGGCCAATCCTGGCAGACGAATTTCCAAACGTCAGACCGCGTAGAATCGGCCTCTGTCGTGAAGGAATTGTTACCCTTTAATGCATGCGGGCGTCCTTTGTGCCTTTTGAGGATTTCCCTCCCGTTTCTCCTCACCCCTTTTCCACCCCGTACGATCTTTCCCCCCACGTTCTCCGACTCTGTCTCCCGTGTTTCCCCTTTCGAGCACTGGCCACCGTGCGGCAGGGCCGCTCACCCCGCATACAAAAACGTGAAAGTAAAGGGACCGGACATACAACGCGTGCCGTGGCGATGGGAGGAGGGAGAGGCCGGGTGGATGAAACGAGAAGGAAGATACATATACATATGTGTATGTATGTGTGTGTGTATGACCAGCAGAGGTAGGCCATTGGCTGTGGAGCGGGAACGAGGTGGTAACCACCACCTTGACGGACAGTGCGACGTGGACACAAGAAGCCTCCCTTCATTTCGTATTCCATTTCACTCTCATATTCCCTTTTACCCGGCTCCTCGTTCATTGTCTACTTTTCCCGTGGCCGTATGTACTCGCGGCCGACGCGTCCCGCTTTCCATCCTAACCCTGCCTCGTTCTCGCCTAAGCGATCGTGGGAGTTTGATGGGCTGGACGCGCAACGGGTGTTGCTTGGATCGTTGTACTCGATACCAGCAGACCTAGGCGATGATTTTTTCAAGAGGAGTTCCGTTTCTATTTTATGCACGGTACGTGCAGGAAGTACGGCGAGGTCGTAAAATTGGTTGTTAGGCGAGAGTGTGCGTTCTTCGGGGATTTTAATCAGGTACTCGTACTGGGTGCTCTTAGGCGCTACTTTCTTTATTGCTCATCGTCAGAGTTTCGTTAACGACTACTCTTCGCTGCTTATCGCTTAAGTTATCGCTTCTTTTATTCCCCATAATTTCCTCTTAGATACTTGAATCGTCTGAATTATAACATTCCTTTGTCAGATCAAAGAGAAAATTAAAAATCTCGTGCTTCGGAGGATGAGACGATACGTTTGTAAATTGCAGAGAACAGAAAAGTTCTTCATCGTACGTTGTTCACTTTAACCCTTTGACTGCCACGCCAAAATCACATTTTTCGCGCAGGACGCCACGGAAGTACACAGTTAGATGCAATATTTCGTAGAAATCAATCTTTTATTTTCAATGTTCTAATAAAGACTTTTCATTGTTCAATAGGATTTTCAAAGTATCCTCTAAATGACGGTAGTATTCAAAATGCACCAACTGTCAATCTTTATTCCACTCTTACAATTTTAAGCAGTTGGAACGCTCCGGTCACCAATGACCAACGTGGTGATCAAAGTGTTAAACAATTATCCATCGCGACTTATGGTTCCGAACGAATGCATCGTTTCGATCTTACCTTGGTTTCCTGGTCGCGAACAGGGACGCGGTTGCTCACGAATCAATTTCTACCCTGCTTCCGGGGAGAACGCGCGATTACGATGGACGAAGGTGGAACAATGAGGGCTGTCGCGGCGCTGCGCTTTAAGAATTCAAAACAAACGGTAGACGCAGCCACGGTCGGATTATCCGGACGCTTCCTCGGTCTGGCTCCGCGAGGAGGAGGATCACCGTGCCTCGAACCAGATGAATCCACTCCCCAAACAAGCGTGAAGCACCGCCGGTTTCAGCAGGACAATGAATTATTCTGTTCGGGCGAACGTTTTCATTCCAGTCTCTCCTGTGCTCACCGACGAGGGAGGCGGCCTGAAGAATCGTGAAAGTGAAAGAGGAACGGAGACGGCTACTGCTGTGTATCTCTCTCTCTCTCTCTCTCTTTCTATTTCTCTTACTCTCTCTCTCTCACCCTTACTCTCCCTCTCTTTCTCTTTCCCTTATTCTCTCTCTTACTCTCCCTCTCTTTCCCTTTTCCTTACTCTCTTTCTCTCTCTCTCTCTTACTCTCCCTCTCTTTCCCTTTTCCTTATACTGTCTCTCTCTCTGTTTCGCTGTTACTCTTTCTCTTTTACTCTCTCCCTCTCCCTCTTTCTCTCTTTCCCTTTTCCTTATACTGTCTCTCTCTCTGTTTCGCTGTTACTCTTTCTCTTTTACTCTCTCCCTCTCTCTCTCTCTTTCTCTTTCTCTTTCAGGACCCCTTTTACAGGGAGCAGATTCTCCTCACTGCTCGGAGGTCGTCGCGGTGGAGTTGTATCGTGGAGGCAGTTTTATCTCGCTGAGAGACCACAAAGCCTGGTGCTCTGCCCCTCCTCCTACAGTGTGTCCCACATTATGCGTCATATGGAGGGAAATTTCCGGCGTGACACGGCCCGGATTGTTTGGAACGAGGGGTGCGCGATGGTTTCTCTTATAGAATTGACCGATTCTATCTTTTTCTGCTTTCCATCCGGTGCACGTATAATCGCAAAGAATAACAATCTGTACATTCTTAAGCAAATAATACAATTGACAGATAATTATCTAAGGGGATTATTAAAATTATTCTTGAAAATACTGACAATTATTTAACCATCCGTCGAAGATCTGTTAATTCATAGTGTTGTAATACAGTGTTCAGATGATCAGATCGGAGAAGCATTAATTATTCCGAGCAACAGGAAGGGAAAGTTGTAATTTCAGATAATTCCATCCGAAATATTGAACAATACCTGAACAATATAATATGTAATACGAGTTCTAAAGTAATCATAGTTGCAACATTTAAGTTTCACGAATACACGATACATCGGTCATCAAATATTAATCACCAGCTAATCTCCGAAGCGTAAGCCTAGCTGAACGTTAACAACGGCTTACAAATTTACAAAACGGAACCCGATTACGTGCGAATGCCCGTCGGAAATTCACCAAAGGATCAAGGATCGTATTATTCACGTGCGGCCACAATTTCCGGATGCGCTCAGCAAAAGTCGCGCAGCGGAGCGTAAAGTGTTCCAACGAACGTCCGCGTTAAATTCCACGGAAAAGCGTCACTGGCGGGACGTCGGAAAGTCGACGATAAAAATTCGTCCTCCCTTTCACCTCCCTTACCAAAAAAAAAAAACGGGCTCGTTGCATTCGATGGAACGGGCAACAAAGAGCGCAACGTTTGTTCCGCGAAATGAAGACGTATCTTTTTCGATGTTTGCAAGCGCAGTCGCACGAAAGCTTCGAGTTTCCCTTTTGTGAGTGGCACAATTTTATCTCTAAGCGAGATCACGTTGCCCAGCTCCTGCCCTCCCTCTCCGCGACCCCTCCTCTCAGCCCCTTGTTGTACGTCATGCTAAGGGTAGGAAATTTCCGCAGCAGCCGCGCGATTAAATGAAAAATCAACGACGATCGTCCAATGTCCCGTGATACACGGCAACGCGTTACGTTCTCTCTTTCTTCTGGCGAACGTTTTCCATCTTTTCCAGTTGCTGCCAGCTGCAAAAATCGAAGCGTTCTCCATTCATCGGACACGCCGAACCGGGCGCTCGTTGATCGACAGTCTGCTTACGGATTCAATTACGCCGGGCTATCGACTTTGTGACTGCGATCCAGTCCAATTACCGCGTCGTTCTGCGAGCGAGCTGCGACAGCGATTAAAAAGGGACCTAACGAAAGAATGAGAGGTCTGGGTCTGGGTAGGGGAAGGGTAAAGGACTGGGGAGGAGGAAGAAAAAGAAGCCTTCGCGTTCGGTGATTATTTTTTATGTAATCCGTGACAGTTTTCTGTCCCTAAACACAGATTTGGACGCGCGGTATCTGATCTATTACAGTCTTCTATATTTCTAAACACAAATCTGGATGCATCACATGTGATCCATGGTAGTCTTCCTAACTATAATACAAATCTAAATGCACTATATGAGATCCCATAAATCGCAGTTTTCTACTTCGTAATTTACACGTTAATAAAACAGACGTTTTCGATGTATCATTATCCATTTTCAAAGCGAAACTGTAGCGAGTTCTTTAACAGTACTGAAATTGAAATTGTTATGTAAGAATGGGGAATGTTAGACAAACTTTATTTTTAATTGGTAAATAATAACAAAAATGTGTGAATCTCGACGGTTTCGCTCGCAGCAGAGATCGTTCGATAAACCAAAATTACTTCACAGCCGCAACGAGTGTCTTACACGACCGGCAGAAAACACGTTCGACCCACCGTCGATTGATCTCGATCGGTATTTACCCGATTAATCGGTACACGCCTGAAGGTTCGTTAAAACCGCAGCTCGTTCCCCGTCCGCCAACGAGCCGAGGCGTATTGTCTGGCGGCCAATTAGCGGCCGCTAAGTCGAAAGCATTAGTCGACAGAAGCGCGTTCTCGATCGCTGACTTCTTAATTTACCATGTGGTTGCACGAGCAATTAGCGCCAATGGAAAGAAAAAGGAGAGCGCGAAAGCAATCGAGCGTTCGGAACGACTTCGAGGAGCACGTGCCTCGGTTTCCCCTTCCGTTTACCAGCCAAGACTTCCCGCCCCCCAACCCCCCAAACCCTCTTCTCTGTGACCGGATTATAAACGTTGGAGACCTTTATTAATCCCGTTACACGGTTCGGCTGGCGAGCACCACGCGAGCAGGTCAATCAGTAGTAATTGCTCTTCCGGTTCGGGGATCTCGGTGTGCGCCGCGAGATTTAATCCTTGACCCTTGCCCCCGCTCGCCTTTCACCGACGATCGGCACGGGGATTATTAGCGCACGACCTTGATCATGCTTGGCCGCCGCGAGTTCATCGAGATTTCACGGGGCGGTTTCGTTGAATCGCTTGAAATTTGCTTGGCCGGTGTACCGTGTCGATGATAGGGGCGAAACTGCGTTAATGCTGGGAAAGGAGGCGATTAAGGGATTATCTGGGTGAATTATTTTGTTTAAGGGATGTAGGATAGACACGTGCTTTATTTTATTTTATTTCTCAACCTGAGATCTCATTAGTGTCTCATTAGAAGAGTATCACAATTTGACTCCGACGTACACCAACAAAAGCGTCAAAAAAGTCAATTAATTATTTGAGGTACACAATTTTAAAGGAAATAGAAACCCAAGTTGCATAGAATTTTTTTTTATTATCAAAAAATGCAGAAGAATATATATTTCGATTATTAAAATATTAAACTGTTTGACTGGGTAACTTCAACTTTTTGAGGTGGGTTAAAATGTAGCCCACCATGCGTAACAAATTAAGCGAAAGATGGAACCAGTTTTAACTCACCTAGCCTTAAAGAATTAACGTACTGTAATTTTTGTCAAAAGTAGTATTTAGTTGGTAATAGTTGCTAAGCTTTTAGGTCAACAACTAAATACTCTAACATATTGAAAAGTGTCGGATACGTTTGTCTTCTTAAGATCGTTAAGTTCCTCGAGAATGTGGAACGGAAAGATCTACGGTATTTACATAGAACTAGCGTTGTACGGATATAGGTTCCAGCCAACAGGTACTTGAGTTCTAAGGTACTTAAGACCGCATAAATAGGAGAGGAACCTGTATCTTGTCAAGCACCCTTGCGACCTACCGCGTGGATGTCGGACCTAGATCCTTAGCACCCCATCGTGACACTTGAAACAGATTCCATCCTACAGTTTCACCCAAAACCACTTCTTGTTCCTCCCATAGTTTCCCTTCGAATATTTCAAGCACGAGCATACAATTCACGTCTTTAAGGAAAGAACAGTAATCTAGCATCCACAAAAATAAACTTCCGTTCGTAAATCATGGCATACTCAATGACACCACTTGAAACCAAACCAAAGTTCATGTTGTAGTCACAGAATCGAGTTACCACTTACAAATGATTTACTGGAACACTGTAAACATTTTCTTTAAATACTACAAGCACTCGTTGACTCGTAAATAAGAGTGCACATGCAAATCAATCACCCGCCTTCGATCGAAACTTGGTGCGACTAGTAACAACTTCATTCCAACCGAACCGGTATAGATTCGAAATCGGCAAGCGGACGCGTTTTTCACGGTCTATCGATCGCGACGGATCGCGTCTTCGCGTCGCGATCAGAAAGAGGCGGAAAAAGAGTGGACGACGGTTAGATGTTGATGGGGAGGGGACCGGAAGCGGAGGAGCGTTAAGCCATCGGAGTGCCATGCCGGTCGGCTACCCCTGTTCAAATAATAAGTCCGAATGGAAGTTAGATTCCGGTGCAATTGCCCGGGGCAATTCCAGCACGAGTCGCAATATCCCAGCCCCCCTCTGTCCCCCTGCCCCTCCCGTTCGCAGTCCTAGCAGCCGGTGAAGATGGCGGCAGAGGGCAGAGGTAGAAAGGGGTGGAGAGCGCCTCGGCAAAGAACTCGCAAGGCTTTCTATCGCGCTTCGCCTCTCCCGCCGAGCTTTCGGGGACTTTAATCGCTTTAACTGCTTTTTGCGCGCCGAGGGACCCTGACGGACGGGCTCTGGCCGACTCGGGGCGCGGAAGGGGATAGAAAAATAGACGGGGCGAAAGTGGCGGCGAAGAACGAAGGACGGGTGAGGAGGGGGAGAGGGTTCGCTCTCTCATTGTTGGATGCGCCGGCGGAGAAACGACTTTTCTGCGGATCTAGAAACGACAATAAGATTGTCACACGTCTCCTCGTTTTTCCCCTGTCCCTGAACCCCACTCCCCCCTCACTTTTGTCCTTCCCTCTTTCCTTTCACCTCGGACGCCTTACGTTCACCCCTTTCCGCGTTGTGTATCGCTGTTACCGGGTGGATCGTGCGGCCATCATCGGGCGAGCGTGACTCGTTATTTCGCTGAAGATCCCTCCGGAGAACCCCTTACGGAGGTTCTTTCCCTCGTCCAAACCCGACCCTATTGTCGGATCATCGCGACCCCAATGAAACGAAACCCCCTCGCGGAAGAAGTCGACCTCACTGGTCGAGGCGGTCTTCGTCACGACCCGGCAGTAGCTTCTTTTTCTGTTCGAGTATGTAAGCCGTTGACACGTCGACGGCTACGAGTCGTGTCCTGGCGAGAACGATTCGACCGAGGAACCAAGGCACGATAGGTGCGGGAGCGACGAAAGAATGGAGAAGGATAGAGAAGGGCAGCGAGGCAAAAGTTTAATCGATACCGCGTTCTCTCTCCGCTGCCGTTGAAGCACCGTGGCTGAGGCGAACACGAAACGCGGAGTAATTAGAGGGAACAATCGTGTCAACGGGGAAGAAATAAGCGGCGATCACTTCTTCGCGGTAAATTTCACGCGGCAAGTGGTTGCCTCGACGTATAAATAGGATCCCGCGTTTCTCGTAGCTTCGAGTTTCTCTCGATAACGGAATTAATCGCTCACGTCTCGTGGAGCGCGCGACATTGAAGTCTCCAAAGGATTCGAGAGCCACCGTAGGTGTGCCCGAAACGACAGCCGGCGGCGTGGGTCCCTTGATACTCCTGGTCGCGAGGCGGGAGGTAAGCTTGTGAAAAATTCAATACCACCCCCGCCGAGTGTCACGCGCGCACCAAACGAAAAGGACTTATCCGGTGCACCTGCACGACAAGCCCGTGAGACGTTCGGAAGTTTATCCCGAGCCCCTCCCGACCGGGAGATCAAACGGATATCTCTGATAATCCACTTAGTCGAGGCAGGGAGTCGCGAAAAAAAGAGACCGGGAAGGAAAGGGAGGAGGGAGGAGAAGGGTCGGGGTAGAGGATAGAGAGAAGAGCACGATAATAGGACGTCCCGTGGAGAGGAACACTCGAGGCCGGGCGCAAATCGCAGTCTCTTCGAATAAACCGACCGAGCGTGAGCTCGCATCGACCGAGCGGAATGAAACTGTTCTCTCTTGCTCCCGTTCGCTTTTATATGGTACTGCTTTTTTTCCTTGCCGTGCGTTCGAGAGGGCCAGACGGGGGCCCGAAAGTCAGCGTCTCTCGAGTCCACAGTAGGAAACTAGGTCCCTGACAATGGAATAGACGCCCCTTTAAACGCGGGCCCCCACCTCTAGATGGTTTTCAGCTGCAGCGCATTATGAACGGGCTGCTAGGGATCATTCGATATGGCTCCGAAGGGGGACTTCTTTGGTCGCCACGTTTAAGAGAGCCGGCTTATTAATTCGCAGCGTGCTCCCTTTGTCCTGGCTATGGTATAGCCGATGGTTAGAGCATAAGCAGAGGCGTGGCGGCCGGTTCGATGGTTGTGCTTCGCAGACGATGCCGATCCGCGTGACTCGGTTCATGCGAGATCGCTCGGATCACGATGAGATGGAGGCGACTCGTGATCGAACGGATTTCGCGCAGATTCGATCTGCCGGATTCTCACAGCGAGAAACGTGCACCGTCGTGCACCACGGGGCATCACGGCTCGATTTCTTGCATAGAAGTCGCGCCGTTATCCCGGCTGGCCCGTGAAAATCTGCTTTCCTGCCTCGTCGTCAGTTTTTTTCTGATTATACTCGATTCTATGAAGCTTTTAACGCGCCTAGGACGTGAAATCGTCTTTCATTTGGTGCTACTCACGCGTTAAGCGTGTTAGGTCCCATTAGTTTCAGTATCTTCCGCTAGAGTAGCAGCGCCCGGTGAAGTTCGCCATCTTGAATACCGAGCGTATGATATAACCTCTCTAATATTTAAACACCAACTTTAATCGACTCATTTCTATCTTTTCATCTCTTTTATAATTTCTTCAGAGCACGCATTACTCGAAAGTTTTTGAACCACATTGTCCATAGCAGTTACACCGGAGAAGTTAAGACGATTCACCCGTCAATTCCGATTCGATGACTCCTGAACTCTCGGAATTTCAGGATCGTTGCCTCGATGAGTTACGTAGCCGAGCCGTGTCAGAGAGGAACGCATCTAACGCGAAATACGAGGAAGATTATTACCGTTAAAGCGTAACGAGGGCACCAGGAGATACGAGGCTCGCCCGGGGGAAGGCTTCCAGCTTAGAAATGCTCGTTCGACGGTTTCTCGAGGCTCCTAATGCTCCCTGAAGCGTGTCTAACGTCGACTCTGGCCCGCAAAATCGACGGGTCCGTAGGGGATTTCGGAGCTTTGTACACGTGGCTTCCACATCTAGTCCGACTGCATCTGCCACAATAGAATTTCCCGTCTTCCTCCTCGTGTTCTGTTTCCCTCTCCCGTCCCCTCGTCAGAGATTGCTCGTACCACCTTGACCGAACTGAAGTAAATCTCTAGGAGTGCCTACGATTAAACAGTGAGCACAGAAACGATTTATAGAGCGTCCTCAACTGCTGGTCGACTAATTCTGATACGAAGTAGCTGAAAGTTTTCGCAACACCTATAGCGACTATAAAGAGTACTTATACATATTCGCACCCTTCAATGAGTGTATTTCTATAATACCAATGTTTTATAGTGGGATAGAAGTAATATCAATCCTTTGCACTCGAGAGGTGACTGTTGATCGTTTAATGATACTAATCACAGATTTTCAGATGAAAAATATTTATTAGGATTCGTCTATCGTCATTCAGTTTAATTAAGTGATATACTAAAATTTACATGTATGACTACCTAACGTCTAAAATAAACAAACTGACTAGTCTGAAAATTTGTGAAACTATCGTTTGGCGACTAACTGTCGTCTCTCGAGCGCAAAGGGTTAAGTAGCAATATGCAAAATATTAATTGGCCGGTGTATCAATTGCAAAATAAGTGTACTGCTGTACAAGTTCTGTGTAACTCAGCATTGATTAAACGGTTACTCCTGTACACGTGAGCTCGTAAAGTAAGAAGGGGGGAGGGGGTAGTTTCTCCTCCTTCCCACCTATCTGCTTGGGCAACCGTGTCAGAAGCGTCACTTTCGTTCGGTCAAGCAGTACACTCGTAAAACGAGCAGACTGCCGTCCCTCTTACGCGAGCCAGGAAGTCGCGATCGAACGTTGCACTTTGATTCTCAGCCACATAGAAATCGATCGAGGAGGAGAAGACGATTCCAACTCGTGCTATGCGGAGGTCGATTAGACGGCGACCTTCCTCGAACGTGTCGTCAGGTCGAAAGAATCCGTGGCATTTTATTGGCGAGGGCAGGGATATTCATGACTCGCAGTCGAGGCGTGCGAACGGCCTAGTCAGAGCGAAACGTCGAACGAGGAGGCCCGTGGCAATAAAAATGGTTGGCCCGATTCCAGATGCTCGGAATTTCAACGCGAAACAGCGTTCCACGATATATCCCGGCCGATTCTGCCGGCTACGTTACCATGGAGGGTCCACTTTCGCGATGGGACCCACGATATTCCTAATATTCGTATTCCTCCATTTTCTTCCATTCTTCGCTCGCAACAGTGTACCTGTTTCCCTCTGGTCTGTCGATGAAATTCCTTTGAATTCACACTTTTAGATGTATGCTGTACGAGTAAAATTAATTTTGTTTTTAACAACTTTGCACTTAAAAGATGACTGTCAGTCACCAAATGATAATCTTGCAAATTTTCAAACTCAAAGGGTTAATTGATCGTATAAGTAAATTTTAGTGCATTGTTTAACTAAACCAAATGTAATTCAATACGACTGAATCTTATTAAATATCTTATACTCGAAAATTTTTAAACTTAGTATTATTATAAGACTACGAGTCACCTCTCAAAGCGCAAAGGGCTAATTTTTTACATGAGATATCAAGACAAGATCAAACCAAGCTTAACCTCTGTTCACTTAAATCGATGCATAAATAACAGTTTAGAAAAAAGTTTATCTCATCAAACGTTATTCCTCCTCGTGACTACAGTAGCGGACAAAAGTTTAAGACCAAAGAGTCAACGAAATTAAACCAATTAATTTATAAGGAATAACAATGACAAGCAAAATTTGCATTTCGTGTTAATCAATAAATAGTGTTCTACCATAATACCAATAAAAATGAATGTACAGACAATATTTGCAAACCATAAAACTATGTTGTACATTGTCCTCTCGTCTTAAACTTTTGTCGGCTGCCGTATGCACCAAGCATCAGTAGCACGGCCGACTCCTAAAACTACGTCACGAATTCACCTTTCGTCGCCGGAGTGTCGCGATTCGAGGAGGCGAGCAAGGGTGCGCGTTGTCGTGCGAAAATTAACCGGCCAGCGGCCGGGATTGCGCCACGCAGCTGGCCTTTTACGGGACGAATTTGTATGTAAACAGGTTTCGATCGGTCGGTATCAGCAACTGGGGCCCGAGAATTGGAGTTCGAGAGCCCGTTGACGGAAATTAATGTTATTAACCCGCTGCGACAGGGCCGGGTCCACGCGACCGACCTAACTTCGCGACCCGCACGTGTTGCCGTGTTGGTGCTTATGAATTCCGAGCGGCGAAGTCTTGGGCCTCCAGGGTGTCTGAACGATGCAGAACGCGTCGGGCTGCAGCTGTGTGCCTGCATCGATCCCGGTTAATAGTCGAAACGGAGACCCGTGTTCTCGATGGGAACGGCTCCGATATCTCGCGTTGGATCGGTTTAATATTCCCAAAGTTGCCGAGTGTTATGATTATTACGAATTTCCTTTTCCGTGTCACATCGACGAGTCAACCACTCTGAATGCAAATCAGTTCGCCTCTTAAACCGAAACTGCAATCGAATGTTTAAACGTTCGAGAGAATACACGGCTTGCAGCAAACTTCTTTTAACTCTTTGGGGCACGGTGGGATTAAAAATGTCCCACCTTTTTGATTCACGGTAATGCATAGTGAGACATTTTTAGACCCACCTCGAAATATTGCAATAGCTGCATGCGCATCGGTTTATATTTAGTTTTATTTACGTAAAGCAGTTGATAATACCATAAAAAATCGTTATAAATATGTTTGTGTTGGCAAGTTTTAACGTGTCAGTACTTTGTTAATAAAAATATACCAATTTTGTTTAATTTAAAACACAACAAAATTTCTGTGCGACATGGGTCTATTTATTTTCTGAAATCCTGTGCCTCAAAGAGTTAAAAGGTATACCATATTTGTTTCACTCGACACCTTTTTTTTTTTTTATAAATCACAAAATTTAGGGTAATTTTTTGGTTCCCTCGCGATTGTCAATTCAACCCGTCTTCCGGATCTCGAGTCACCTTCGAATCGGCAGCGAGGGCTGTGGAATGTAATCTCACCCTGCGAGTCGGCCAATTGACTTGGCATTCGAGTCGAATAGAAAATTACCGGCAGCGAATTAGTTTGAAATCGCGTTACCAGGCGAAAGTAGCGAGAGGGGGGTAGGATGGGACGCTGTGTATAACCGGGTGCATTTGTATGTAAACAAGCTTCGATCGATCCACGGCCGCTATAATGGAATCGGAACGCGGGGGCGGACGATAGCGAAATCATTGGCGGAAATTAATGATATTAACTCGATACGTCTAGCGGATATACGGATCGACATAACTTTCTAAACCGCACGTTTTCACACCGTCCCCCATATATATCCTCCGCGTCGAGACAAATGCGCCCTCACGGAAGCCGTCCGGCTGATTCCTCCCCGTCTCTCTTCCTCTTGCACCCTTGCAGCTTCTCCCTGTTCCTTCCTCCTTCCCTTTCGTTCCCGTTGGCTGCCTGGTTTTCCGTGGCGAACCAACGCCAGGCACCAGCTGTCCCGTTTAATAGAGCAATAAAGACGCGAACGAGACTTTGATTTATGCCTTTCCTATTATTAACAAACCTTGCTCTAGGGGTGAGAATGCATCGTGGACGCGAAGCTGGCCCGTGCAGAGACGGTTGCAATTTTTGAAACAACTTTATTATTTATTATTTGTAAGCTTAAACATGAAACAATCGCGTTCGAGTTACTTTCATCCCTCTGGTGCTTTCAGACTGGCGTACTTACTAATACATAGGTGTAACTATAACGTATGTATGATTTTAATTGCCTATAACGAGCTTCAAATTCGAAATTATTTTAGGGTACTATCAATCCAATTATTGTTCGACATTAGACATGTATATTTGAAGTGAAGAAAGATATCGTTTAAGATTTTTGCTTGAACAAAAATGATCGTTCTTTAATTTTCCCTTGGGCAGAACATTAAAAAGCTTTCTGAACAATTTTCTGTTTTGTAAATTGCTAGAAAGCTTGCGAACTCCTTTTTAATATACCACGAAGTTTATTATCCCTATTACCCGGACAAAGCAAGCTACGAAGTTTCATGCTGTCCCGTTGAAGCTCATCCTTAAAAATACTACACTGGTGACAGCTTGTCACACTGCGGCGTGCCCGGACATTCGTCACCGTCCATGAAGCAGGAAAGCACCGTGAAAAAACGAAGGGGGGTGGGAGGCGAAGTAGCAGCGGCGACGTTCACGGTTAACGATCCACCTGTCGTGTGGCTGGGAGCCCGTATCCCTTGGGTTAAAAATAAGTCCCGCCACGTGGTCCACGGCCACCGGAAACGACCGCGAGAAATCGTGTATTTAACGGTAATTAATAATAAATAGAGCAAAAGAAGGGAACCCTGACGATTCGTTTATAGATAGCGGAGCTTCTGGTCTTTGTCGTATTCAGATGTTTACGTCTGACATTTAACCACTTTTGTGGTATCATAATGTACGTCCTTTGACTGGAAGATTTTTGAACTATGAAACACGTGTTTATATTATCAATTACATCTTGAAAATAATTTAATTTCGAACGTCAAATGTAAATGCAGAAGCTTTAGTTTAAATGTTCGATAGAAGAGAGTTCAAGGAATTACTTCATTTCTAATTGGGATTTACGTACGTACGTTGAACAACATTGAAAGTTAAAATTTCTTAACACTTCACCGATCGGTAGCTTATTAATATTTAGCTAATCACACGGCGTCACATCTAACTGAACCCTGTCCATCGCGTATTAGGAATTTATTAAAAATTCTACTTTGAAAAAGTAGAGAATGCATTTGACGAACTGTGTTCAACTCTAGTTCAAGATTAATTATTAACAAAATTAAATAGAATCAATGGCAATTCCCTTGTAGTGGAAAAAGTGGGAGATCTTCCCATTCGGTTGGCTCAGTGTTAAAACAAACTACTGATGGTAGTTCGCTAATCCAATCACAATATTCTTGGCTAGCTATCTATATTCGTGCTTTTGAACTGCCGGAATCTCGTACACGTAGCGGTCACCGAATTCTTTAGCAAAATGCTGACTGCTGGCGGTAACAATGTAAAACTTTCTTGTTTCCATGCCTGGTAAAATGAACCTCGCCGTTCGACGCTCGGTTGGCCGTCGAGTCCCGGCTCGTTTGCATGCTGGCGCCACTTCGATGATCTAGACACCGTGCGGAACAGTTCTCTTTCTCCTCGTGTCTGCTCCCTGTGGCTTGGTCAAGTGCACCCGCGATAGCGCCGATAAACGCCGTCCAAGGAATAAAGGGTCTCTTTTTTCGTGGACCTCTTCCATGTACGTGGAAGAAGATCGTGAACCCGCGGGCAGAAGGGAGAGACGGTTCCTCGAAAAAGTCGTGAAATCTTGTATGCAAGCGCGCGCGCGTGTAGGTGGGCGCGGAGCGCGTTGGTTTTCAGGAGTAGAAGGGTTAAGTGATTAAAAGAGGACATTGACTTTGGACCGGATGTTAGAGATTGATAATAATTTGTATTGATTGTGGAAACCGGCTTTTGGGTCTGGGCCTGACCATCGCAGATCTCCTGGGTCAGAACCTAACCCACCTACAATTTTCCCAACATTATAAGGATTATTAATATAACAATTATTTAAATTATGATTTATCTACAAATTATTAATATATTTATAAATCTTTATATTTAGATCTATAAATGATACTATATATACATACATAAATAATTTATATATTGATAAATATATTAATAATTAATGATCCCATAATAAATTATGATGTACTTATATAATATTCTATACTTATAAATCATTATATGTACATAATTATAAATGTATACATAATTAAAATATGAATATTTATTAATATATAAATATTTATCCACCTTCAAATTGTTAACTTCCCTCTCACCTCCCATTTTTCCGAGCCATTAAAAGGCGCTCGGCATTCGCCCACTGACAGAAGAAAAACGCAGAAGAATGCTAGCAGAACAAAAAAACACGCCATCCGGGTATTAAGAGTCAAAGTAATCGTCAAGAACGGGCCATCATCAGCAAGTGCCAGGACAATACGTAACTTTGTAAATTAAGATACGTTGTTGCGATCGATAACATCGGAGGAGAGTCGAACCGATGAAAGGGAAAGAAGGGCCTTTTTTGCGTTCAGAACATTAGGGTAAAGGAACGATAGCGAGATGGAGATAAGATTGAAAGGAATTTCATACAATTTGAACGCGGGGCCACGTGTCGGCCGGTTAAAATTCCATACGGGACCGTGGTTCGATCGGTTTTTTGCCGCACGATCTCGAGTGAATGGACGAGGTGAAAGAAAGCGATTATAATATTTGCGGAGGAACGGCGTCGTTATTACGGGCCTAATGATAACACGGCAACGTGTAATTTAAAACGATTTCGTAAAGGCCTCGGGAGTGAATGAAAACACGTTCGACGAAACCTGTTGTTCGGTCGAGCCGCGCGCGATCATCGACTCGTTACGTGCATTGCGCGCGAGAAAAGGTGAAAAAACGTCGCGTCGGACAGAAATCGTGTTATCTGGATAATGAGCAACTCTGGAGCGTGTAGGCTCTTGTAATTTCCTTGGGCCACGAAAAATTGCCCGAAAACAAGGACCCCGGTAAGTGGCGACCGCGATCTTTGCGCGCCGCGCCGTTATCTTTATTAAAATCTCGCGGTAACGACCTGCCCACGTTTTCCGTCGAAAGATCAACTTTCCCGTTTAACGGGCGCGAGTACACCCACTTTTCTGAAAATTCTTCCGACTCGCGGACACGAACTGTTGAGGTACAGGAAATTTATTTCCACTCTGAAAACTCTGTATGCTAAAATTATTTAGGAACGCGGTAGCCAGGTATAAATAGCCAGGTTTGCACTATCGCCGCATTCTCCGGTTCTTTACTGTTTGTGTTGTGCACCTGTCGTATAGACACCACCGACACTTTTATTCAATAAATATATAGTAATTTTCATTTACACGAGTTATTCCCCTCGTAACCCATCAATACGAACGATTCGCGTAACTGTTTGAAGCCGCGCTTCTAATTAACGTAGCAAAATAACGTATCGCGGATTAGAACGAACCACTTGGAGTCGATTAAAATTCCTGTCGGAAAGCGCTGCGCTATCTCTCACTGCGCAATATTATCTTAACCACCTGTTTCCTGGGAGCCGCGACCGGTCCACCTACGGCGCGCCATGTAAAACGTAGCCCCGTGTCAGGGTCCATCGGTTGTTCCCTCGGTTATTTACGCGGAATTACCGACACGGTGCCGACACGAGAAAAATATGCTCGTAAATCCACGCGGGCCGACGGGAAACGATCGGGGGGCGACGTGTTTTATTTCGATCGGCGGGGGTGGCGGGTCACAGGGGAGAGGATCCCGTGGTCCCGGTCCCGGGGAACAACGACGCGAATAGGTCGCCGGCAGGTCCGCCGGTTATTACGGCGTTTAAATTCGTAATAGCCCGTTAATTTCGAGGTTTCGTTTGCTCAGCTGCAGTCGATTACAAAAGGGGTGGCCTCAACCCTCGCGCCGCGCCCACGGGCCGACCCGAAGCGTTAATCGCCGCGTTTTTCCTCCCGGTTTAAACTACTGTTTTCCGATTCATCAATCTCGGACAAACCTCGTTGAAATGCATCGAAGTCGAAAGGGTTTCGACCAGCCGGGGGTGGCTGGTGAAGGGTGGCGCAGGGAAACTTGACGCTTGTTTCTCTGTACGTTCTCTCATCGTTCTCTCTCTCTCTGTTTCTCCCTCTCATTCACTCAATCACTCCCCCCTCTCTCTTTCTCCTTCTCTCACTCACTCACTCTCCCTCTTTCCTCCTTTATCTCTATCTCTATCTCTATCCTTCACTCTTTCTCTCTTCCCCTTCTCCCTCCCTTCCCCCCATTTTTTTCCACGGTTTCGGTCCCCTACTGCACTCTGGACGATGAAAATTGTGTAAACTGTGCTCAGGGCGCAAGAAACGGTCCCGTCCCTTATTATTTGCCCGCGCATTATGAGCTTTCGTGAAACACGAGCACAGTTAGAGGGAGCGTATCAGGCCGGACGGTCAACTGAACGGTCGTTGCGAGCAGACGGATTTAATTAACAATACGAGTGATTAAAGCGTGTATCGGGACCACGGGCTTTTTTTTTCGAGTGCACAAACCGGGCGAAAAGCGATGCGCTGAACGTCCGGCAGGGATTACTTTCAATTTAACCGAATGAAAAATCGTAGGCGACCCCGACCGCGTTATATAATTGCTTCTCTGGCAGCTCGTTTTGAAATATCGCTCGATTTCGTTGCGCAACACCACACCTTCCGGCGATCTCGACCGGGCCACGTCAGAATCAAAGACGAATCGCATCGCATCGTTCGCTGCTGCTTAATTTTTTACTCTCGATGCATGCTAATAAGCAACAAGATGCAGTTCATCTTTCGGTATTTGTTAAGCAATAACAGGGTTACGACATTCCCCGTTTCTTGTCTTAAGCAGTAATTAAAAATCAAATCACTCGATAAATTGTTATTATATAATTTCATTAAACAACTATAAATTAAGTAAACAATCTTTTATTTTTTAAATTAGGAATTTATATACAGCTATCTTAGACACGCGACGTCACATCTTGACGCCACGGTCACCAGGTCAGGATTAATTTATTATCAAGTTAATCCACACCAACAAGCAACATAAACACTAATAAGAAGTCAGGTGGTCCCATACGTTCGGCCAACAGTCCAACCGTGTACAAAGTACTTGTTCATTCGGAACGCTCGTCAACGAAACCCTTTATTCGACTTCCTTGTTTCAAGCCTTTCACGGGAACCGAAGTTAAAAGGAATCGAGTCCCAAGCGATGAATCACGGGGTTGAAAAATTGTCGCAGAGGCGAGTCAGGTAGAGAGCGAGACAAGGGAAGTAAATCCGTGCAGGGTTTATAATCAGCTTATAATTAGACCCTCTTCCGTTGCCACCGCCACGGTGCTCGCCAGGTTGACGAATTCGAATCACGTAACAGCCACGCTTCCTGAAGGGAGCAAAAAAGCTTCCACCTCTGTTTGTGTCCGAGCATACATGCTTGTGCACACGCGTGTGTGTGTGTGTGTGTGTCTGTATGCGGAAGATTTTTCCGTAATCCCATGGCACACGCATACACCGTGCAACGAGCATGGGGCACGTGCCAGTCGTTATGACTTCCTCCGCAACCGAATTTAATTTACAACGACCGCCCTCGCCGCTCAATCCTCGTTCCCCTTCTCCGTCCTTCAGCAGCCGTTTTCCGTGCTGGCATCATTCACGGGAATGGTCCCAGCGTTTCTGGCGTGCCGTCTATATTTCTCCGTCCGAAGAAATGCCGCCTCGTAAGGAACCTAATTTCATGTTTTCTCTCCGCTCGCGCCTCGCGCTCGCTCGTGGACCGGCATACGAATCGTTGAATTAGAAACGATGAAGACCGCCTTCACTGCTGCGCTTTCTGCCCTCCTCTGGAAGCCCCGGGCTTCGCTGACCTGGAGAAAATTTATGCGGATGCGATGCTACTGAGGGATTTAAATGTAGAAGCATCGGCAGGGAAATTTAGCGAAAATTAGGTTGGAATTAGAGAGGCAGGTTCTTGTTTGTCGCGATCTGTTGTATAATTTGATTTCTTTTTCATTGAATATTTTTCTTGTGAAATTGCACTGGTTTTATTTGACGCATGGATATTTTCAAAAACAGCCAGATGTAGATAAGAGAATTACTGAAACTCTCGATTACGATAGTGTCTTAAGCTACACTCCGTAGAGTCCTAAGACATCCATGAGCTAGAGCAAAAAGCGAAACAGTTCAAGAATCGCTGGCCCGAATCACAAAATGTCAATCGACGCTGATTTTTCGAAGCCTCGTCGATTTTCGAAAGTTCACCAAACGACGAGGACGAGCGTCGCGACGTTGGAGCGTTGATATTTAAATGTGAACGACCGCCTCGAATCTTACGCGTCGGCAAGACTTACCTGCCACAGGACTCCACTCCGTTGAATCGTCCAACGACCGTTCATAGACCGTGTTCTTAACGGGCCGTCGGTGATCGATTTTCGATAATCAGGAATCGAGGCTCGGCCAGCGAGCAAGCACGAGCCGAAGGAAAAGAAGAGGCGCACGACCACGGTCTGGTGGACGCCGAATGTTTGGCGAGGCCCGAGGATCTCCTCCGGTTCGACGCTGTCTGGGTCCCTCCTCCTCGACGTCAGTCAAATCGAGCGTCGGCCGCATTAACAGTTATTAAAGTGGCTGGCGGAATCGACCGGGCGGAATTGAAAATACTCCGGAGACGGGATAGGACGTTTCAATTAAAAAGGGTTGGACGATGCCTCCCGTTTATGGCGATTCGTCGAATTTATTAGGGGAATTAAAATTGCCCATATCTGAGCGACGTGAAAAATTTTATTCGAAATTCATTGTATAAAGAGGGTGAAGGAAATTTTGCGATCGAAGATAAGAGAAAATGGAAGAATAACTTTTTGTTGCACGAAGCTTCGTTTTCTGGAAAAACGACCCAAATTAAATTAACGGAGACAATTATTATTTGGTAAACATTTATTGAGAAATTTTATTGATTTATGTGAAATTTAATAATTAACACAGACACAGACGAAATATCACCCGTCAACGAAGAGCACGCGTACGCTATTAATTTTCAAAGTCGTTTTGCTGAAGAAGGTACTTTGGTACGTCAAAATTTCATTCCATCGTTTTCCCTTGGTTTTTATCGTAGAATCTCTCCTACCCATTTTGTGTGTCTATATTCGAATCGAAGTTATTAAAAATCGACTTCGATTTCCGCGGAGATTACACTTTAAACATGCTTGATGCTCAAAGAGCTCTAAACAACTCTAGATATCAGGAACCCCATGAACGTCGATCTTCCCCTGGGGGCAATCATTCCCGTGGTCTAGGGGCCACAGGATACACGCAGTAATATCGAGACGAGAGACACAAAGGGGGTTGGAGGAAAGAACGTGTGTGTGGAACGAGAATAACGAAAGAATATCGGGAGTAGTCCGGCAATTGTACGTTTTACCG
Source organism: Tetrapedia diversipes (assembly GCA_033822845.1). NCBI lineage: Eukaryota > Metazoa > Arthropoda > Insecta > Hymenoptera > Apidae > Tetrapedia > Tetrapedia diversipes. The sequence continues at coordinate 311,524 of JAOPTO010002094.1, read as the reverse complement.
GTGAAAGCGGAGAAGCGAAGGCACACCTATCGCTTAGTCAACCGTGTCCTTAACGGCCTGCCTGGGATCGATTTCCGATAATCAGAAACCGAACACCATCAACGAGCCTGGTTGCAATCGGAGTAGGTGGAGGAAGAATATGAGCAGAGAGAGGAGCCACGGGCCGGGGGAGTGCGAGGTGGAAGAATGAGACGGATACAGAAAAGGAATGTACATACATTGACGACCAAAAGTTTGGAACCAACTATGCGTTCCAAGGAATAAGTTGAGAACGAAGAAGGAACACCAGACTCGGACCATTCAAATTAACACTGTTCCTACCGACAATTCACGTATACCTATTCCTACTGCGACATTCCCACGTAAGACGGACTACAAATTTTTCTCAAAAAGTAAACAATGAAAAAAGAAGTGAATATTGAAAAATTTTAAGGCGATTCAATTATGTTGTATATATGAAATTCTAATCACAATTTTAAAAACGGTCATTTGACCGGTCGTGGTAGGAATAGTGTTAACAAAGAGATCTGTTCTCTGATAGATGGTTTCTCGAACGATCCGTTTTAACCCTTTGGCTGCTAAATACTTCCAGTCGAAATGCTCCGCGTGAATGGGGTTCTATTAGCAATTGTGTTGCTTTAAATGGGAGTGAGGAAAAATTGACAAAAGTTGGCATATGTGCGTTCATAATTTACGCGAGTAACTTTCGTCGGAGACGCACACAAGCGTCCATAATTCACACGAGTAATTTCGTCAGACGCATATATGCGTCCATAACAGTCACAGGATTACGAACTTTTTGGAAAACCATCTTTTTTATTGAATTTAGAATCTTGTTACTTTAGAAAATTGTTCGGTTAAAGAGAGATAAAAGTTTGACGAGCAACGCTAATTTATAATTGACAAAAGGAAATTGGTATAGTACTTGGAATAGACAGAAACCTAGAAGCGTTTTTGTACTTTTGCCTCGTAGTGTACGTGCAGGGGTGGGCGCAGATTCGACCACGTCGAACAAAGTAGTATCCTAGACTCGACTCGTTGTTCGTTTTTCGACAGCATCGGCTTCGAACGGCCGGTTTAATTAAAACTTTTCACGTCATAATTGCACAGGCCTCCGCCGACGCGGCACGTTCTCCAGGTAAGCGATGTCTTACCGCGACGCCCGGAAATTTATCGTTAATTGCTTTTTATTTACGGTGGACCCGGCCACGCGTTTATCAGGCTACTAAAGCATACTAAAAGGTCGTCCAGGATTTTACGTCCCTGCCTGTTCGACGGATTTTACGAGTTGCCTGTTATTTACAGTCGGATTGATTCTCACGGCACGCAGGACGCGACTCTTCGAGCAGGCTCTTTTCGCACGCGGGAATCTTAAAAATTGAAACCGACCCCGACATCGTACCGGGTGTGAAACTGTTGTTGTTGTTAATTATCAGACTCTGATAATACTCAACAACAGAATATCACGGTTGTTAGATTGACAAAAGTAAGTTCATTGAACTGTGTTGGAAATAAAATACGTCCGAATGAATAAACAAAAATCAATCTCCTCGAAGAAATATTTATGCGAGGTTGAGCTACGCGCTGAAGAGGTCCAAGGATCGGGTCAAGTGTTTTACCTTTACCATACTGTATGTAAAAATTAACACGTTCATCGCCCAGCGTGATTCGGCTGAGTTTCTCGCTGGGCCCAAATCCAATTGCATAGAAAATTGGGGTAAAAAAAAATATAAAAACAGCAAAAATTTTGACTTTTTATTTTTATTCTATGTATTTTATATTTATACATATTATACTTTAATGCTTGTTCCATTGAATTTCTTTTAAAATCCTGTTTAACTTTAAGAAAAAGAGCGTCACCCAAATATGGGTGACATGGCGACAAACGTGTTAAAGGACCCTAACGATCTGTGTCCTTTAGCCTCTTCTATTCTTTCGAGTCTTGCCTCTGGCTGGATAAAGATCGAGTTCAATAGGATATACTTTCTTTTAGAAATAAAGTTTAGTAAATTCTTAAAAAGAAAGTTATCGTTACTTCTTCCTCCTTAACCCGCAATCTCCAATAAACTGCACATAAACTAAATACATATGCAAGTAGAAGATGTAGTTTTTTGGGAAGCCTGAGCACACGCAGTTTTTCTACGCCAAAAGCTCTCCATCGACTAACTGACATACAGCAGAATAGAAAAGCACTCGGGTGACAGCCGTTGCTCCGTTCTCAGATGGCATCGTAAAACGGAAAACGCTAGGGATGCAAGGGAGCGCACACACTTTCACGCAAAATCATTCCAAAAAAAAATAGAACGAGTAATGCCGCGTCCACATAGAAGAGAACAGTTTGCGAACAGTTACAAGCTTGTTCGCTCTGAATTCATGGGCAGTTCGCTATTAGCTTTTGCCACATACTGTGTTACAAACGCATCCAGATACGCTTCTTTACAGTTTCTTTGATGTACCGCTTCCCGAGCGAACACTGTTCGCTAAGGAGTTCAGGAACAGTTCGCGAGCTGTTTGCGAACAGCAGTGTGAACGCGGCATAAACGCTCTTTATTTTACAGAAACAACGCTGTTTCCGGCTGCGAGTCGAGGACGAGCTCGCTTTCGCGCTCGGTCGACGGCCGTAAATCTGCCCTGTTAGCTGGCCTAACGCATAATTCTGCGGCCGGGCCGCGTCCACGGAAAAAATACGCGCGTACGAGCGCCGCGGAATCGCCGTTTCTCTGCGATCGTAAATTTCATTAACGGCCAGATAAGCGTTTTATCGTTATCCGGTGTATCGGGCCCGGCTCAGGCGCGGAAAACAAAGGGGCACCGTATAAAACAGCGCGGTCGTTCGACTACCGGACTACATACTTGCGTAAACTCCCGTCGACGAACGACTGTGTGGGAACCGGTTGAAATCGAGGCGCGATGCGACTGCGAAACAGGGGATCTCCACCAGGCGAAACGATTCGCGTTCGTGGTTGCTCGTTGCTGTTCGCGCGTCACCTTCCTCGGTCCATTGGCTGCGAAAGTTGCAAAACCGCGCGGCGGATTAACGATTTACCAACCGTCCGCCGTGACTACCGACTGACTGACCGTGTAAGTTGATGAAAACAAATTGGCCGGGGTCGTAAAAACTATTTAGCGTCACGTTCCAGTTGTACGATCGCTGGCGTTGAAGTTTAGAACGCTATCAATCTGATACAAGCCTCCACGTTAGATTAACGTAACGATTCGGTTGCAATTCATTAGAATCGATTCGTTTCGTCGTGTCTTCTGAACGTCGCGGTCGTTCGAAATCGATAAGAAAATTTGTGCAATTTCACAACTACCGAAAGTAACCCTAGAACTGCCGACAGTTAAAGTGTACTTATTTGCATGGAAGATATCAAATTGAAAATTGCATGAAAAAATACTGAATACATGGGAAAGAAACCTTTATTTATATCTTCTACAGAAAATCATAGGAAATTTTGGAAGCTTTACCACGGTAAATTTGTAACGTTGCTATGAATAATCACCAATTGGTCATTTTGACTACTCTAATAGTTCTAGTGCTAATTGCCCAAGTATTCGTTATAGTTACAGAACTTTGTATTAGCGTTAAAGTGTACTGTAGAATCTGAAGCAATAAATATCGTCGGCTCGCACAGATTGCTCGTCACCGATCCACAACAATCTTCTCCTCGAACGGGTGGTTTCCTCGAGAGCCAATTTCCTTGAGACAAAAACCGTCTGTCCTCCCTCCGCCGCCTCTGTACATGTATAACCTGCTGCATCAAAGAGATTACAGCCATAAATAAATAAAAAGGATGTACAGGCAAGAAGATGGCGCCGCCACGAGACGCTGCTCCGTCCGATAGATCATCGTTGCAGCGACGAGGCTCGTTACCCCGTCAACGTCTCACCGAACTATACGTATCGTCGACCTTTATGAGACTTTTTGATTAACACGAGAAAACCCGTGAACGTCTCCCTCCCCCACCCCCTTCACTTCCGACCACGTCCAGCAATTCCGAGGTGTATCATCCTCCGCGACGACAATACCCACGGTGGTCCCGCGTTGTCTTCCTTCCACGTTCGCCTCCCTCTTCCTCCCTCTGCCTCTCCTTCGTTTCGACCCGTCGGTTATTAGCCCCGTCTCTTCTATGATTAATGCCCCGTTGGACTTTGGAAAATTGGCCGTGGCTCGACAAAAAAGCGGACGGATAAATGCGCGTCACGTGCGGGGACGTGCGTACGGCTGTTGATGAAACCCCGCGGTAGGTGGTTTGACTCTTTCGTGACACGAACGAAAAGCGGGGGTGGGGCGAAGGGGGAGGCAGGGCTACCGAAGAAGAGCATGGGACCGTGGACCGGGGTGGGGGAAGGTCGAAAGGGACCGGGTCGAATGCGTGGCAGGAAGAGTTCGCGTGTTGCTCGTAAACCGTGTGTCCCGTAGATTCGTGTCTGCATCCGGTCAGCCTGGTAACACCTGAGCGTGACGCGTCATCGAATATTAATTAGAGTGGACGATGGTTTCGCTTTCGCAGCAACAGTCGCGCCGTTGTTTGCATTCGTTCTGTATTTACAGGGACAGGAGCTTTCGTTTGTGTGTTTGAATTCTCACGAACTTTGCGAAGCGATTGTGTAATGGTAATCTGAAATTGGTTCTCCTCTCGGAGTTGGATAGTGAAGATTCCAATCCATATTTACTTTATTTACTTACTAAATTAAATTTACTTCTCTGTCTTAAAAAGTTACACGAGTTGCCAACAAATAATTTACGAGAGGATGTATTGATTGAAAAAATTATTTAATCAATTTCGTGAGTCACTGCAATTTATCATTATGCATATTTACTATTCGATACTTGTAATGGTAACTTATTGTTGAATTCAAATTACTAGATACGCTTATAAAAAACAGTGAATATCTAACAATAACGTACACAATTACTAAAAGAATCGTAATACGAAGGGTCAAACCATTCTCACCCTTCGGCAATGAGTACCATAACCGCATATACCGCCAGCTTAGCAAATTATTCCCCTTCACCAACCCATAGTGCGTCGTATACCCCGGCCAGGGTATTAGTAATGCCCAAAAGGCGACGCCCTTTCGATGGCTCCTTTTTTTTTCCGTCGCGTTTCAGTTTCGTTCGAGGAGGCGCAAGGGGTGGCTCGAAGAATGCGTCGACACACGTCCCGGACGGACGGATAACGTTCGCAGGAACAAGGAAAGAATTTTAGTGAACGTCGACCCGTGCACGGGTACACGCTTGAGAAATGGAGCCGGTGTTCGACTGAAATAGAGGACGTGGCGACAGCCGGGGAAAAAATTGGACGGGTGACGGGTCGCGATAGTCTGCCACGGAGCGATCTGTTAATTGCTTCGGCTGTTTTCTACATACGGCGAACAGCACTCGGCGTTTTGGAGGTTCATTTACAATGCTACAGAGGGAGAACTGGGGGATCGAATGAATGATTCGTGAGGAGAGTCTGTTGATGAAGACCTCTGCAATTTGTTCACCCTCGATTGACCCTCCAACGGGTGGCCATTTGTCCTGAAAGTTTGCCAATATTTTTCTGATCGGATTAAGTTCGACAACATTGTCGGGCCCTCTCACCCCTTTCTCCCTTTCCACCCTTCCTTCTTTCGTTCCGCTAAATAATTATCTTTCGGTAGGGAGAATGATTTAGTTGAAATTACAGTAGCTTTCTGCTGAACCTCTAATTAATTGCTATTCAGTGTACCGTACGTCATGGCTGATTATAACGTATTTAACCTGATTAAGGGTCTATTAACCAAATATAATCTCTGCAAATATAAAAATATCTCCCTACATAATATATAATACAAATCTACGCTCAGTTAATCACTCCCTTCTATTGTACGCGTCGAAGGTGACGTTATTGGTTTTAGGTCATTGGCAGCTGCTCATCTCGAAGTCCGAGTGAGAGGCCGGTGACCCTTTTCGCTATTGATTTTCGAGATTTCGATCCGCGAAGGGCTACCACTCTGCTCCGTTGCCGCCAGGGTAAATATTGGATCGTTGAGTCTGACGTTGATTGCGTGGAAGGGAACAAATGTAATTTTAATCGCTGTCCCAGAGAACGAGAGAAAGAGAGAGAGAGAGAGAGAGAGAGAGGGAGGGAAGGAAAGAGAGAAAGGGGTTGGGTTCCGTCAACGTTGGGGTCGAAAGTTTGAACAATCCTATACACTCTGTGTCCACGGCGACACGCAGTCGTCGAAAGTGGATGAAAATATCGATCCTACCGAGGATCGATAGGTGATGAGGCGACGGGGTTGGCCGGCTTATCCAGCTCGTTGTATCGAGGTCACCGGACGCGTCGGCTGGCCGCAATCCGCGGAATAGAGATATCGATTCTCGTAAAAATCGCCCCGGACCGGTTCCATTGTTGCAGCGACGCGGAGAGCCTCCTTCCGGCCGATTTTTCGCCCGATCGGCCGCGAACGGCGACCGTTTCCGGGTTTCCTCGATCGGCGATCGGATCGAGCAGCCGTGCGAGCTTCGATGCGTTTTTTAGTAGGCGGCTTTACACGACGATCGCGCGTTTGTAAGCCGGATTTCAGGCTTGGCTAGGGTTGCGCGGCGCTCGCGGAAGTCTGTCCGCGAGGCTGTTCACCGCAGTTTCCGATTTCATCGAGGCGCGGGCGAGCTCGGGCGCAGCGTGTCGTGAATTATCGAAGAAGACGTCGGGGAACATTTCAATGAGCAATAGAGCAGATAGTCGTGAAGTTTAGGGACAGGTTTCTGCGGAGGAATAAATGAACGGTGTTTAATCTAAGTCGAAGTAGAGCTACCTATAGCTTTAAGTACCGATACTTGAAATAAATGGCACTTCTTTCGATGGATACTTAAACCCTTTGCACTCGGCGTCATCTCGAACGTATTGGATGGACGTATTCTCGGTTCCTCAAAATCACTATTTCTTTTTATATATCTTGGTAACTGTACCATATTTTGATTTAATATCTTGTGCCATTTTAGTAGAAAACTGCACAGAAACATGCATTTCTGAAAAGGTTGCGCTGGGATAAGTTGATTCCCCGGAGTCACTAATAAATTCTAATGTCCCCTGAGAGGGGACAACGGAGTGCAAAGGATTAAGATTTAGATTAACGATCCCCACCTATTTTTAGAACAGCCTCTAAATCACCTTAGATTGATCTCTAAACAACCTGAAAAGATCCTTTTTATTCATCTTTAAATATTGTTGCAGCGATTTCTAACTATACTCGGAATGATCCTCGAATAACTTGTAATTTATAGAACCATAAAGTGTCGAGACAGACGTATAAAAATCTATCCTTCGTTGTTGCTAAATTTATCGCTATCGCTCGCCTTATACTCCTAAACTATTGATTTCACGATGTCTTCATCGTGCCGCCTCAGCCGGCCGGCAAAACGAAGCCATCGACATACTTCGACAAATAAGGGAGCGTAGGTGACGAGCAGGACGTGGGACCGGGCTGTCCCACCGCGAAACAAGCGGTCGTGCATCATCGTCGTGTGTATCGGTTCACGGGAATCGCAAAGTCATCGAGCGGCGGTCGTCGCCACGGATACAATGACCGGGTGATACCCGCGAAAAGATTTAACGATCGCGGCTGTTGGTCGGCAGGCCGATGGGTGCAGTAACCTGCAGGGGCGTGACCGGGGCTTCTGGGCGCGACACGATATCGATTCTACTTAACGATAAGAGGACACGACAGAGCGTGTGTCATACGTAGGGAACGAACACTGTACTTTTGTTCGAAAGGGAACGGTTTCGCGATCCGCCGGGCGAACTTTACGAGAAGTATTAAAATGGTATGGTGTGGGCAACATACGAAATTGGAAATGGCACGTAAATATTCCGTTCTTGTGAGCGGGTAACAATGTTTGCGAAAACGGTATCGCATGTCTGGTATACATTTCGTTAAGTATGTTTAATAAATATACTTTGGTTCTTTATAAAAATATTTTGGTGAAAATTCAATTCGCGTGGTACGCGCGGCAGTTTCAAAATTTATTGTTTATATGGTAAATATGGGAGAGCAATTATTATAATTATTACACAATATTGGTATGATTGAAATTATAATTTATCTTTATCCACTTCCCTTTCATTTGTATATATTTTTACTTTTCTCTGTTCACCGTTATTATATTTTCATACCTCGCTGTAATAATTTCATTGTAATTCTCTAATGTGTCAATCTCGTATAAATAAAATAAATAAATAATAATTAGCATGTTATTATTGTGTAATAATTTGCGTAATTCTTGTTACATTTAGAAAAACGTCACTCGAACCTTTCTAGCATGTTCTATTTCTTTCATGAAAATTGATGGTAATGCGATCTTGTGTATTGTTGCAGGAAAAATTCAATTAGATCGGACCTCAGAAGCGGGCAGTTCCTTTTGCTAACACGCCAAGTGTTTGACAGGTATACATACATACATATATATTTATTATCATTATTTCCTTTCGTTCTCGCACACGAAGGTTTGTACATAAGACCCTCCTAAAGTCCTATTCTGAACCGGTTAAAATATTGTTTCGCCCCCGCGTCGACGACAACGCCTTAGTTGTTCCGTTTTTTCAAATTGAATCGCGTCACTCCATTCTCCAGTGCTCCCTTTCTCGTTCGTGTACGTGCACGGGAAAGAGCAAGCTTGTGTAAAGAAAACTCGAGAAGGGAAGGAGAGGAACGGGTCGGGGGAACAAACAGCTAGAATTCGATTTGTCGATTCGTACATTCGAAAATCGAGCAGTCGTTCGGGCGATAAAACGAGGAACGGGGCTCTTTCTCTCTCTCTTTCTCTGTCGTTTCTCTGTCGAGAAGGTGCAGCAGGGAGGTGGAAATGGGAGAAAACCCTGTAACTCACCTGACGTTCAAGATTAGTGGCGATCCCTGGGAAATCAATACTTTAAAGTTTCGTGCCCGTATGCTAGGGTTTCCAGGGCCTCCGACCAGCGTTCGTTTCAACCGTACTGGCGGGGCTCTTGATTCCAGTAAAATGCAATCTCGAAGTTGTTGTAGCAACGAACGTTAACCCTTTACTTTATGTAACCACGAATTAGACATGCGACACAAATGAGAATTCTAACAGAATCGTGTTACACATTCGAATTTTGCTTTTGAGTAAGCTTAATTGAAAGAAAGGATTGGAAGCATGGAGGGGATGTATTCGCGAAATTCATATATTTCAAAAATATTACACATAATACCCTCTGTTATAAATTGTAACTGGTAACGAAGAAGGAAGAATTATTCGTACCTAATAAAATTCATCGTTCTTGTTGAATGAGAGAGAGAGAGAGAGAGAGAGAGAGAGAGAGACAGAGAGACAGAGAGAGACAGAGACAGAAAGAGAAATACATTTGTATTATGGCGCCACATTAATGTCGGCCTCTGATGTAAGCGAGCAATAAAAAAAAAACAGTAATTCCGGATTTTAATTTTTTTATTTTTATTATAAAATCTGTTTTTTCTTGATTAAAACCATATATAAACAAAACGGTGGTCATATTTATTTAAGTTCTTTTTGTTAACTATTTCATCAATGTTGCTTCTCTTACTAATCTACCCTTTTAAAAATTGGTGCAAAAAACAGACGGTGCTCCAGGAAAAAAGAGAGTGTGTCAAAAATACGCGAACAAAAATTCCTAGGAATAATAGTAATTCCTTTTGCAAATTTTGCTCATGGAGTCTGAAACCCGTCAAATTAACGGATCCCGTAAATCTAGTGCTAATAAAACTCATCATTTTTTTTGCCAACTATTTCATCAATATTGCTTCTCCTATTAATCTACCCTTTATAGGCGTTATTTAAAGATTGGTGCAAAAAACATACGGTGCTCCAGGAAAAAAGAAAGGGTATCGGAAATACGCGAACAAAAATTCCTATGAATCATAGTAATTGCTTTTGCAAATTTTGCTCATGGAGTCTTAAATCCGTCAAATTAACGGATCCCGTAAATCTAGTGCTAATAAAACTCATCATTTTTTTTGCCAACTATTTCATCAATATTGCTTCTTCTATTAATCTACCCTTTATTGGAGTCGTTTAAAGATTGGTACAGACGATGCTTCAGAAAACATGAGAACGCGTCAGAAATACGTGAACAAAAATTCCTAGGAATAATAGTGATTGCTTTTGCAAATTTTGCTCATGGAGTCTTAAATCCGTCAAATTAACGGATCCCGTAAATCTAGTGCTAATAAAACTCATCATTTTTTTTGCCAACTATTTCATCAATATTGCTTCTCCTATTAACCTACCCTTTATCGGCGTTATTTAAAGATTGGTACAGACGATGCTTCAGAAAACATGAGAGCGCGTCAGAAATACGTGAACGAATTCGTGTCACCGTACGTATTCCGTTTCGCAGACGGCGAAATCGCTCGACGTGTAGAAAAATTGGCATGTTCGTGCGAAACTAGTCGCCGGGGCTGCCGCCGGGTGCACCCGAACGACTGGCTGCGTTTTTCGCTACGTGCTCAGCGCGCGTTGCTCGATAATAAAGGGGGTGGCCGGGGTGAGGGCGAATAAGGAGGGCCGTGTAAAGGGTGCGCAACGAAAAGGGGTGCACGAGACTCGGTTCGCGACGGAGTTTCGACGATCACGCGCCACGGCGAAGTTTATTCTCATTTCTGTCTCGGTTCACGCCACCCTCCCCTGCCCACCCCCAAACCCCTCTCAACCTGTGGCTCGGCTGTTTACGATTTATACTTGGTGCGGCGCGGCGATGACAAACGCGTTCCCGGTGCCGCGATCGCGCCGGAGAAAAATCTGCGTTGTCCGACGACGAGCGGAAGGGAATTGGCGAGAACGCCAGCGTAAATAGACCGCGATTTGACACGCGGTGAATCAGCTTTGAAACGACCGGTTTTTCAGGCGGTTTAACCGTGCCCGATTTTTTTTTTTTTATCCGTTTTCATGTAATTGCGTTATACGCGCCCCATTTTTTTTCAGGCACAGTGTCCCAATTTTTTCATCGCTGCGATGTTTTTCGTTCAATTTTGTTCAGGTGTTCGCCACAGTTCTTTTCGAGAAGAAAATAAGATAGAATAGAACATTCTTAATCTACGTAACCCCTCGACGATACAATTCCTGTTGAATTATTTATATGTTTTAAATGTTAACCCTTTGCACTCGGCTGTCCCCTCTCATGGGACATCGTAATCCTAGCATATAATAGTTTTGCAAATTTTCAGACTTTAGTACAGACCCGGACGTTAAATAGTCATATATGTAAATTTTAATATATGACTTAACTAAACTAAATGAAGTTTAATATACGTGAATCATAGTAAATATTTCGAATTTGAAAATTTTTCAAGTTAGTATCATTAAACGACTAACGGTCACCTCTCGAGTGCAAAGGGTTAAATGAGGTATAAATGTTATTAAATGTAAAATCTATCGAGCTTATCAAGTTTAATCAAGATTACTCGATTTCTTTATTCTACTGAATTTTTTTCATCTCAGTGGAACCATCATAATTTCTCTTTATTCTATTATGTACACATTACTGGGTTTATATCCGTAAACTTAATAAAATAAAAATTAAAATTCGCGTATTGAATTTTTTGTACAGACAGTAGAATAGATCGAACTGAAATGTAATTATTACAAAAGTTTCGCGATGAAATTCCTTTCTCGTTCCTTTTCAATCGCAACCGCTCCAAAAATTGCACGATTTACGTGCCGTTTAAATCGCCAAGTGTACCTTCTGCTCGTGTTTCCCTGTACATCTCGTCCGAGCAGGAGTGTCGACGTTCGGAACAAACCGGGAAAAGAATTCTGGACTAACGAGCAGTCGCGATAAATAGCGGCGTGTGTCGTAACCAGCCGAAAATGAATCGTCGAGGAAATCGGCCACGCTCGCTAAGAAAGACGGCAAAGGCGTTGTTGCACAATGACCACGTGGCCATTAATAACGATCAAACCGTGGTGCGCGGCCATCGCCGAAATCGCGACACGTTCGCGTTTCCAGAAGCGACACGATCCTCCTTCAACCCTTTCACAACGGATTTGCACGCCTCCCAAGCGAGAAACGGGAACGCGATCAAGAACGATCTCTTCGACGAGGCGGGGCCATAAAGCGGGGGATTTGGATCGAGGGAGGGGGGAGAATGTCGGACGATTTATTCGCAGACGGTAACTCGTGTCTTCAGCCACGATCTTGCTCGATCCGCGATGGCTTTTAGGACAACCATCAGGAAGACGCTGTAATTTCCTGGAAATCGGTCGCCGAGTCGCTTTAATTGAGCACAACGGGACGTCGGCTGATCGTCGGGGAAATTGAGCTCCTGAAATTTTGGCCACTATATTGAAATTGGAAGATGACGAATTTGAATTGAAATTTCAAGTTGTAGATTGCCAAGTTAACACATTGCGTACGGCGCACTGCTCGCCAAAAAAAAAATCGAATACAGTGCGTACAAACACATTTTTCAATCAAGGTTTGTAAATTCTTGAATGTGAATATATGTATAATGGTATTTATCTATCAAAAGGATTGACAAATGAAATGAATCACAATGTGTGGCTCTGTAAACAAAGATTTTATTTTATCAATCCAAAGTCACACTTTTAAGATAAAATTAATACACCCACCTGTAAACAAAGAACTGACATTTAAAGTTTATTCTTTACTATACCAATTCCTTTTTAATTGTCTAATATTATTTGTCTCTTCCCACTTAATAATAAACACTTTGTCTACACTGGTTATACCCTATTTTGTTTTACTTAGGTATCGAGGTTGTAATCTTTATTCCAGCACATAGGTTTCAAGCGTACACAATAACTACAATGGGTGTCATATCGATGACGTTGCCAGTAACAGCGCGAAACCCAACAAAATTTAAATTGAAAGAGATTTCTCTCTTTACATATGTATTAGGGATCGATATTTATTGTCTGTATTATAAAAGACCGGTTCTGGTTTATTACCACGGAGTCTGGGCCTGACCATCGCGTATCCCCTGGGTCAGAGCCTAACCTACCCAGGTGACCAGCCCCTTCTACCAGTGATTTCCCTTTTCCGAACTTTTCCCTCCACCTTACAGTTGTCAACTTCCCTCTCCCATTTCCTGTTTTCCAAAACCCTTAAAAGGCCATCGACCTTCGCCCACGAACCAGAAAGAAAAACAAAAAGAAGCAAAGCAAACGAAGAAACATAATAGTTCACTACTTTCATTAAATCGCACCACTCGGGATGAGAGTTAAGGTGATAGCCAAGAAAGGGGCATCATCACACGAGCCGGAACAATACATCAACTTAACATTTTAAGAAACGTTGTTGCGGTCGATAACAATATGTTTTTTCCATATCGATTTATCGTTCAATAATAAACGTGGCAAATGTGACAAACATAACAAACAAATCGTATTATTTCGAGTCGTGGATACGCGTGTGTAAGAAAGTATTAAAACGAGAATATCTCGTCATCTGTACGCAACGCGTTAACCGCTTCAAGAAATTTTTGCAATTTTTAAAAATTTCTTCAGAATTCATTCGAAGCGAATAATCTGCTCGCCTAACTTATATACGAGAAAGGCGAATAAACAATTTTACTTGCACAACGCTAACCCGAACGCGGAGCATAGAATTGATTCCAGCAGGTCGCTGTAACTTCATAGCTGCTTTCCCACCGAATCACGGTTCCATACGCTTATATACTCTTTTCACCCGGTAGCTAGACGCCGTAGCAAACGAGGAACGTGAATTTTATACGAGCGGAAAGACGTTCAAAGAGCACCCAGCGCGAGTGCCTTGAATTATACGACCGTACACGTGGCTGTGGCCCCGTGTACGCGTTGGCCGCGGGCACCTCGTTAAACCTTTCGCTGTTGCGCATAAATACGCTCGTCGCATGCTACTTGTTTTTCAGTCCGAGTAAATACGTTGATTATATTGCCGCTGCCGCGAATAACGTATCAATTTCTCTTCCAACGGCGGTATCCGTGCACGTTCGAAGGAGATTCGTTCGTGCCTCGAATTTCGAGCCCAATACTCGATCTCGAGCACTTTTTCCGTAGAAACGTGTAATGTAGTAAGACTAATCGCGACCATCTTTTCGAGTCCTATAGCAATGAGTAATTATCACATGGTTTTACTAGCTCCGTCTGCTAGACAAGTTGCTCGTTGACGCTATTCCTACCACAACCGGTCAAATGATCGTTTTTAAAGTTTCGATTAAAATTTCATATATACAAAGTAATTGAAACGCCTTTAAACTTTAGACTTTTTCTCAAATATACGTATAATATACATTTTTCAATATTCACTTCTTTTTTCATTGTTTATTTTTTGAGACAAATTTGTAGTTTGTCTTACGTGGGAATGTCGCGATAGAAATAGGTATACGTGAAGTGTCGGTAGGAAAAAGTGTTAAAATCACTCCTTAATAAGCAATCGAAGTATAAATATCGATCAGTGCGAATAATATATTTAGAGTAAGGTTGCTCAAGCCGTATCACTTGAATTTTGAACGAACTACAGCGACAACAGCGCCCACAACCACAAGCAAATATACATTTGAGTCAATCAGATGTTTTACCAATTTCATTATAATAAATAATAACAATATTAACACAAGTTTTGAATAATACATTTAATTTTTATTTATTCGATAAATCTTAAGTTTTATACGGATTTTTGATTAAGAGTTACGACTTGAGCAAACCTTACTCTAATATTGTGCCTGAAATAAAACGTTTCTTTCTCTATCTTAAACCACTGAAAACAACATTTTCGTAACCGTAGCCGTTGTACAAGAACGATTAGTATAACCGAGTTTAACTGGTGATCGTTACGCCTACTCGCTTGCATAATTAACCGTCCTTTACGCGACGGACCGCGAGCAGGTATACGTGAAAATCAACGAGTTCGGGAAACGTGTAAGCAGCAATTCGTCATTCGACTCGTGTAATTGTCCAGCATGACGATCTATTAATTTCTTCGCGATTAGTCCGAACAGCGGCGGGCACGTTTTACTGGATCTGGAGTTGCGGTTCAGGTAGCAGGAACTACTAGCCGCGGTTATTATTATTATTATTATTACGAGACACGTACAAGCGCTGAATTGCTGAATTAATTCACTCATGCGGCGAAACTATCCTACTTACGGTTAGTGACACACCACTTGGTCCACTTTGAGAAGATGCGTTACGTTTATCTCCCATTACGTCTATTATTATATCGCCAGGGTTTCAGACCTTTCGCGATGCTGGAATTGCTTCTGCGAAATAACGTTATTAAAACATTTCCATCGCGTGCAACACGGTGATAACGGATTCGTTGTAACTGAGGGCAGAGAAATTGTGTTTCTCTTTGGACCGAGGTAAAATTACTGCCGTTCGACATCTAAATTCCATAGCTGTTGGATTTGGGAAAAAGCATTATTTAATTTGTACCTGCCCACCTAAGGGTGTGACGATCGGGGGCAGGTAATTTTCGGACCGACCCACGACCCTATGAGTGTAAGGACGGCCAGGAAATAGTAAAGGCGAGTCTTTCAGAGGAATTTACAGAGAGAGCGGACCTCGAGTTATTTTTTATTTAATCCAAGTACCCTTGCTACTCATCCCTAACACACGTAGCATTTAGCACATCTCCGCGACTTTGGTTATTTCAATTCAACGATAGCCTAACGAAATTCGAACGAACCTTTGCCTCAAAATTCACTTACCCCCTAGATATTCAATTCTATCAGTCGTACGATCAACGAAACAAAATTGACGTTTATTTCTGATTAAATTAGTACTACCATCGTGTCACTCAACCGCGCAGCTTCCTTATCCAACGCTTATTACTTACCGTTGCTCAAACTCGATTGCCTAATTGCCAGAAGCAATGCGTAATGCTTATTGCTTAAAACAATGGAGCCGCCCGACGTAGACAAAGCCCTCGCCTGTAACCCCTTCCCACGTATCTCTATACTTATATACGCGGTTCTGCAAAGCTTGCCGGTGCTCGAGTAGCCCGGAGCGGACAAGCAGAAGCGGCTAATAGAATCGTACATACACGTCGGCCACGCCGGTGGAGAGGGTGGGCGGCGAACGGGGGAGGCGGGTAAATCGGATTTCCCGCGAAATTCCATTTTTATCCGTCAGCCGTTTTCCCCGGCCGTTATTGCGGCGCTTGTAGAGGAAGGCAGCCGGGCAGGCAGCAGCTTGGCCGGAGGCTCGTCTCCGGTTTGGCTCCGGTGTGTAGGCGTTTCGGTTGGCTCCTCTCTGGAACGCCTAAAGTGTCGGCGGCAACGCTAGAAGGACTATTATGCCCATCTGCCGGCATAACGAGGCGTAATTGAAATCTCTCGTATATACGAACGCACGGCCAGGCTTTCTCACGTTAGGGCCACAATTAGCTTTATTGTCGCGTCTGCCTGACGGGGCCATCGCTTCAGCGGTGTCGCTCGGTATTGCTCGACGGACAACGACCACTCACGAGGACAGAGGCGCCGTTCTTCCTGGTTGGAGGATCGGACCCGTTGATTGCCTCGTAGGGGTGGGAGAGAAAATGTTGTTCGGAGGATTTCCTAAGCTCTGACTAGGTCAGAAATCGTGATAAGGATGTGTTCAAGTACTTGTTCGATGCAATGAACTTTGTCGAAGTCATAACGAGTACACGGAAAGGAAGAAAATTGCATTTTTGACAAGGAAGACATCTACGAGAACTAGCAAAAGGATCTATATAGAACTTTTATATAATTGTTTGTTGGTCAGAGATCGTGATAAGAATGATATTCGCTTGTGGTCAAGTACTTGTTCGATGCAATGAACTTTGTCGAAGTCATAACGAGTACACGGAAAGGAAGAAAATTGCATTTTTAACAAGGAAGACATCTACGAGAACTAGCAAAAGGATCTATATCGAAATTTTATATAATTGTTTGTTAATACACGCAAGAATTAGATTTTTAGTGGTTGAAATGAAGAAAATACAGTTCAGATTCTAGTTCGCTCGAGTTCTGATGATTTATAATACTATAGTGCTTTGCGTTCATTCCGTGTGCGTAATCGAATGAACTCATTGAAAGAGGACTGTATTAATTGCTTCCTGCTTACCCCTCGAGGTATGAGCGTTTTGCTTGGTTGAATATAGAGAATCGCATGCAACATTAAATACCCGGTGCCATGACGTTCCCCGTTATCGGTCACTATCGCGAAATCCGACTCCACTGCGGGAACCGCAAGGAAACGGGACCAGAGGAGTTACTTGCGAGCCACTTAAACATCCCCCTCGCAATACGCGCACTTATCGCGTCCTTCGACGTTACGATAGCGCGAAACTTCTTTTCCCGACTGTTCAGATCCGGGCGACGACCAGGAAACGTTACCGGGTAATTGAATACTTTTTTGGGGGAAGGTTAACGTTGTTAGAGGGATGCTGCTAATGAAACAAGGGACGTTATGAGACAATACCGAGAGAATGGATTAAACGCAATCTGTATAAATGGAAAATTGAGTTAGGCTAACGAAAGGGAGTTAAAGATGAAAAGAAAGACTTGCGGTACAGTACGGTACAATTATGATAGATCAATATGAAGTGTAGATAGCTCCTTGGGTTCGTTAATGGTAGAATAAACGTGAACTTTGTTAGTTTTGCAGTTAAATATTGAAGAATATAAAGAGAGAAATAAACTGTTATTGCTAATTAGAGTTTCAATTCTATTTTCAGATTCGAAGTTTTCGCGATGAGCATTTCTAAAGAATCGAACTGCAATATTCGCGAAAAAGTCGATCTCAAATTAACATACCTACAACCGTCTAATTATCTACCTTTTCATAATTCTTTTCATATTTCCCAGCGGAATAGGAACGCAAGAAAGTAACGAAACGTTATCTCGCGATCCAGTCTGTTGCGAAACACAAAAAGAAAAGAAATCCTCGGCAACAAGGGGGTGAACCAGTCCGGGAGCTCGTTAATTATTGCCGCCAGCTATCGGGCAGCGCCGGTTCCGAATCATAACTCCAGCGATAATTAAACTTGAAACTTTCCGAGCTGACTGCCACTATGGTATACCGTGATCGTTTGCTATCGACAAAAAATACTTTGATCTACGGCAGATAGGCGGTGGTACGGGGTTCGGTGTCGCGTAACGGGATTTTTGGGCACGAGCTGTCGTCGTATTGTGTCCAATCGTGAAAGTGTATCTCGTTAACGCCCGCGAGAAAACGAGAATCACGCACTCGTACATACAGTCGGTCACAAAAGTATTCGTACGCTTGTCAAACGTCAAATATTTGAACGAAAATGCAAACGTTTGAAACGTTTAACAGACATTAGTCAGATCGTTGGGTAAAAATAAGTAAACTTCGAAAAAGTGACCATTTCTGTGATGCTTATGGACAAGATAATGCAAACAAATGTAAGATCTTACTAAAGCTTAGATTATAATACGTTCATCATGATACGAATAAAATTTATAATTTTGATAATTCTAATAATCATAACAACAAATTTCATGAACTTCAATATACTCATGGTAACCGCGTATAATGTCCATCGTTCGTATTTATATTTTTCACCAGAAACCATAAATATAAAAAAGCTATTTTTCCCGAGTAGATATTCGTGGAGCGTAAAAAAATTGTTATTTGTTTTTTAATATTTGTGATCGAACTAATACACGGAGATTTCCGTGACCGACTGTATACACATACATTTTGGGATTCCGTGATTGGTTATATCGATACGCATCGGCCGGCACGTCCGCGCAGGGACGACAATAATCTCGTTAAGAGAGGAATACGTAGCCAGGGTCCTCGCCCTAGGGAAATAAACGACACCGGAGCCCACGATAATTTCGTCACCAAGGAACGTGGCTCCCCGGTCCGTTCCTAACCTCGCTTCCCAGACCGGCGCGGACCTAACCTAACTTCCACGGAATCCGAAAGAGCGCACGACGAACGAATCGTCCTCGAATCTCGTAACAAGCTCGTAAATTTGATCCCACGATAATGTAGTCATCGACGACACGGGATGGATGTTCGTTATGAGAAATGACTTGTACCGTGGAACGCATGGGAGGTTGAGTATTTTATACTCGTTGTTTCGGGGATCGGTAAATCCCGGTTCCCGTGACGAATTATAACGCCACTCCTTGGGTGTTTGGGTTTTTACCGGCTGATTTATGCGGATGTTAACATAGACGTTAATGTTTGTTGATGACCGTTCCAAGAAACGATTATGCTCGGTCTAGATGGGGGTTATTTCTTTGGTACAAGCTTCTAGATATGGTAATGCGTTATAATTTATGAATAGAAGACTCGTTGAATCTTCGAATGTTTAAATTTCTCGTAAAACCACGCGGTAGAGACACAAATTTTGCGTTTTATCGTTCGTTATCGTCGTTGTGCAGTCATCGTTTCGTTAATCAAATTTATAATATCCTCGAAGTACGTATATATCCATGGTACCAAATAAAAAGATGACCGCTATTAACCCTTTGCACTCGAGAGGTGACCGTTAGTCGTTTAATGATACTAACTTCAAAAATTTTCAAATTCCAAAAAAATATTTACTATGATTCACGTATGTTAAACTTCAATTTAGTTTAGTTAAGTCGTACATTAAAATTTACATGTATGACTATTTAACGTCCGGGTCTGAACTGACGTCTGAAAATTTGCGAAACTATCCTATGCTAGGATTACGATGTCCCATGAGAGGGGACAGCCGAGTGCAAAGGGTTAATATGTATCCGGCAAAGTTATTCGCAAGGTTCTTTAACCATCGTCCACGCATTACGTATCACTGGAAACAACGACATTTGAAGTTTTCCACACGTAAACTTTACAATCCCCAAAATAATTTCCAACAACGTCGAACTCGGACAGTCCCGTGCGTGAACGATCGTTGGATCGTTGGTACCATCAGCCGTAGCAGTCTTCGTGCAGCGTTCCACAACTCGCGAATAACAGAGCGGGGACATTAGGCACGTAGGTAGTTCGCGTGCTACCTAATGTAGGATCTTGATCTGGTACCAGAATAGATCGACTGGGAAGAATGTTCTTCCGAGAGAGGTAAGTCGCCCGCGGAATGTTAACCAGACGTCGTAACTCGCGTTTATCGGTTCCCGATGTTATTAGTTCCGCCGCGTGGTACTGGGAGAGTACCATACGCTTGTTCTCCTCCGACTAGCTGTATACACGGCTCCTTTTAATTGTTTACCCGTGGTCCCGGTAAATTAAACCTCGTCGAGGCGCGATCGATACCCGTGCACAGGCTGCAAGGACTAAAGGCTGACGCGAGCGGGTCCTCGCGTGCAGCGAGATTTCAATCGCGGTTTCGCTCGAAGATTCCTTCAAGTGTAACGCTCCCTCGCTAATGTTTGCTTTTTCTACCTCGACAATGTTCACAGTGTCATTCTCGTCGACTCCTGAAACCGCTTCGACGGAGCAAGTGCTCGCGTTATCCATGTGTAATTCGTGTTTGGCGATCATAGTGTAACCGTCGAACGTTTCACGTCAATTCGTTCGCGTTTGATGTTTCGAACATTTGTCTGCAATGCATTCGAGGAGCGAGTAAATTAAAAAGAAACGACAATCGGCTGATGGATTCAAAACGCCCGAATATTAACGAGGGAGTACTGTATTGTTGGCGGCTGGTAAGTTGGTATCCTGGGCAGCGTAGAGACAAATAGGGTACTTTACTCTATCATTTTTATCACACACTGTTGTATGAAAGTACATATGCCCTATTTTTATAATTGGATTAACCTTAAGTTTACGGGACTTGATGAGTAAAATTTGCAAAAATAATAATTATTATTCCTAGTATATTTTATTGAGTTTTATCGATAATGCGATGCAAATATATCCAAACCTACTTCCCTCTTAGTTCTGCAATTTCAAATTCTTTTTATGAATATTAGAAGTAGATATAATAAAATAAATCTAGTGTTAAGAAAGGTGAGTCTATAGAGCTTACAATCGATCAAACTTTCATGTGCCATTTTTCCAACTATAAAAATTCTTTCCTAAGAATCGAGGTATTCTCCGATGGAACGAATTATAACAGCATCTAAGATAGCCAGATAGGTCAGAATTCGATTGTGCAAAGATTTCCTTAGAACGTATGTTAGGTCGGTTTATTCGAATCGTCGGTCCACGACAAGAACTCGATCACGTCCCGAGGATCCTTTTTCGAATTCGAGAAACGTAACGTTTGAAATGGGAAGATTCTATGTACATATGTAGCTTTAGCCGGTACGTTGACTCGCAATGGATCGCGAACATTGAAACGGTTACGGGAATTCTATTACGTCGAACGTCTTCTGAATACGCGTTGAAATGGAGTGATTCCTCGGATACCGACGAAGGTATGTGGAGGCCTCGACGAGCGAAGGGTCGTTTAGCGCATCAATGTAACGAACCGCGGTCGTGAATCGGTACTTAAAGCCAGTATAAAACAGATCGACTTAAATAGCTTTATCAAGGTGCGTTGGAACGAGCTTCTTGAAGGATCGATAGCCGTCGGTTGAAACAGACCGATTACAGTTAAATGTCTCTGCCAGTCTGCAGACCAGTATAGAAATTTTGTACGTTTCAAGTAAAAGTGATTACACATCTTACAAAAATAAAGTTCGTGATACTTTTTTTGTTCCACTCTATTAAAATACATCACAGAAGCTTCTTTATTACCAATTTCTGCACTTTCATCATTCATGAAAAATTAATTTCGAAGTTACAAGACATATTGAAAAAATACTGGTACTTGAAACCGTACACTCGCTTTTGACTCCCATTTGTATGTTATTTTATAAATTACTACGATATTACGCTACACTGAACAGGGTTGTATCTCTTGTCTAACTCATAAAGCGAATATTAACAAACTCAGCTTGAACGTCATCTACCGAGGCTGCGTCAATTATTTTGCATGCTTCAAGGTCTCCGTATCCACAGAAGAAGCGTAATCGAAACTCGTTAACCAGTAGGGTGGCAAAATTTTTCTGCCGGTCCACAGATTAATATCGGGCCGCCGTAACATCCGTCAACGAGCAGTTCGCGGGTATTTCAGAACGGAACCGTCGGAACCGCGTTCAACGTCCATCGCTACGTAATTAATACCCTGGAGCCTAGGCACGTTGACGGCTCGTTTTAACGCTCTGTCGAGCTTCCCGTTAAAATATAGACGAGCCTTCGACTGTGTTCCACGGCCGGCTCTTCTCTCATTTTCTCCGTCCCTGTCTCTGCCCCCTCCCCCTTGTGTCCCGCAGCAGCCCGCCGGGCTTCCGTTCGATCCCCGTCCCTCTCGTCGCCGTGTCCCGTGCACTCTTTCGCCTCGCGCTGGCTCGCTCATCGATCAATCCGGAATGATGCCGCCCGTTTATACACCTGCGCTACCTGGGCCGCTTGATTGATGATATAAAGGTGTAAACGGCCCGTTCCGTCGATCAGCCCCTCGAAACGCACACCGACTACGGCCAATCTGCACGCCAGACGCGTACGCTGGCCGTTTCCTCTTCGACATGCGCGAACACGCTCGCCGATCGGCCGTGTCCGCGTCGCGGGATCGGGCCGTGCTTTTCTTCCAGCCAATTCTCGCCTCTGCAGAAACCATCGTATAACGTACACTCGAGGTTCCATAAATATTTCAACCATCAACACTCCTACTTTTAACACTAGTTTTGCGGACATTTTATATTTCTAATATTCATATATTAAGGAATAGGTATATAATGAAAACGAATTTGAAATTGCAGAACTGAGAGGGGGTAATAGATTTAGGTATATTTGTATTGCTCCGTAGATAAAACTTAGTAAAAATTGCTAGGAATAATAGCAATTGTTTTTGCAAATTTTATTAATGAAGTTTGAAACCCGTCAAATTGACGGGCCCCGTAAACCTAGTATTAAGTGTGAATATGGACCGGCAATTCTAACTTATTCTCGTCATATATTGACCTGTAAGCTTTTAAGCGTCAGAATTTAAATACTACAATGACGTGTAAATAATAATATTAAAGTCATTCGAAACAATCTTTATTCATTCCAGAAGTAATATAATTTTGATTACAATATTCATATTATTAATTATATTGGTGGTGAAGAATGGCACACTTTGAGCCATAAGGTTTAAACCGTCTGAACATGTTCTATACTGGGTGTCCCTGTAGGTAAACGGAAGAACCGAACCGAATTTCTATTCTGCGAGCAGAAATAAGTCGATGGAATAGAGTACATTTTTACTGTACGGATACTTCGTTTCCTAGATAATCGGATTTAAAGGCTCGCGAATACGCACGCGCTCGTTGTCTTCGATTTATCTTTGCTCGTGGAACGAACATCCTGTCTGGCTTATCCACCCACGCTTAAGACACCCTAGGAAGAAATATTCGAGGCAATCAGTTGAAACCCGACTGACCCGCTTTCGATTCTAATTTCCGACTGGCGTGCTCGCCGCTGGATCGATATGCTGCTTGGTTTTCGCCAGAAAACACAATAAAACGAGATATTTATTGTTCATCCGGCCCGCTGGACCGGTCTCGACACGCGTAGTCGTAACGAACGACTCGACGACGATTACCGGTCCGCAGGAGTTATTCCTCTCCACCTCTGCGATGGATCTACGTTCACACAGGCAACTCGACACCCGCATAAATTCCACGGTTTATTCAGAATCAGCGATCGCCGACTGTCCAGGCTGAACCTGTGATCACCTACGCAAACGACGCAGAACCATCGGAGACGTACCGTGTAGGAATCACTTTCCTCGACACGACCGAGCAACAATTATGGTTGGACATCTTGTGCGGCACTTGTTCAGACAGTATTTCATCCGAGCATCTGCTTGGATGTAGCGATGAGATGCAACGATTCGTGGAGCAGCGAATAGGGCGGCGATTGTTGAGTTCTGTTGAAGGCTTGCGCTTGTATACCCTCATTAACGGGCTGTATTCTGACTTCAATGGTATTCAAGAAGTATCAGAAGCATTGTCATACTTAAATCATTTTGTTCGACTGATAATGAGATATTTGCGAAATCCAACTTCAACTTTTGCTGGATGACCAGTCTTTTTCTTTGGTTTATGAATTCACATGATCAACCACTGTCCATTGTAATTTTCCAAAGTAAAACCCACATTCGTGACAAGATTCGTATTAAAATTAAGAATGCATCAGCGACAAAGCTTTAAAATTCCAAGATGAATTTCCTCATCATTCGAGTTACATACGAAACATGAACTTCGCCGTCCGCACTGAAATTTTCTCTCAGGTTTTCCTCTTGTCTACCTGTATGTACAGCAAAACAAATCCGAGAAAGCGACCTAATCATTGCGCGCGCGTCCGCCGAACGAATACACTCCCTAGGACTTCCCTATAACTTCCCTCGGTTCCTCTCGGCCGCTAACAGGATTCTTACTTTATCAGCGAGAGCCGCGGCTGATTAGTCCCGCAGAAGGAAGCGGGAGTAATTTCGAGTCCTGGTGGCGCAGCTGAACCCGGCAGCCCGGATAGCTATGACAAGACGAGAGTTTACACGCTAGACGGGAGTAATTACATCCAAGTTTCGGAGGCTGTCCTCCCTCCCTCACCCTCTCTCTCTCTTTAACTCACTACCCTTCCTCTTCATCTTCCCCTCGTTAAATCGTTGCCTCTCCCTTTCTGCCTCTACCAAGAACCTCGTCTCGGTCCCTCCTAACCGTTGGCGTTTCCGTTTGGCTCGTCCCTCGGCCTCTTCGCGCTGTCTCTCCGCGATGCAACCGGTGCAGCACTCCTCCGCGGCTGCAGATAATGCCCGCGCGCGGTATTATCTGACGCGAGACTTCCCTGTCCCAAAATGGATGCCAGGCGAAGGAACGAGACGCGGAGGATTAATCAGCCGAAGACGTTGCTCTCCCCTCCGCGAGTTCCGCGGCTGCTTCAGTGGCAGCTGAAGGCGGAAGGGGTTCCGCAGGTACCTGTTAGGGTGGATAGGATGGGACTGGTGACGGGGAAGTTGCGCGAAGCGGATGGATTGAAGTGTCTGTCAATGAGGCGTCTTTGATTTTCTGAACGTGGATTTTACCCTTTCATGAAACACACGTTCGTTGCACGGAGCTTACGTAGAGACGTTAGAGATTTATCGATGCAATTATTACGATGATTACCAGTGTTTTCCCATACCTCGATAATTTTAGGTAGTCGGTTAATTATTTTAAGTTGCTATTGTATCGCATCTTAGAGGAACCTAGATAATAATCGGGAACCTGATCGTAAAACATCTGAACGAGAGACACGCATGGTGCAAAAATACTTTTCGCAGCCATTGTAGGTAGCTTTCCCTTGTCGAGCATGATTCATGCTACGACTTCCTCGATCGGCTACCGTGAGTCGATCATAGTTAACTCACCGACCAGGAAGAGAAACAAATTGCCATGCGGCGAGAGTATGGCAAGGGTACCATATAAATTCGTATAGGGACTTTTCGAGCGATGTTGCTTTGATTTATGACTCTATTTAGCAGTTATAATAAGGAGGCACCATGAAGCCAACGAGGAAACGTAAATCAATGGCCGGTTGATAGTTTAATGGATCGTTTCGAGTCCCTGGCTGCCTGCATGTGCACGTTTACTCTCCGTAATTATAGTTGATCCGCTATTTTCCGGTAACCCACTATTCATTCTCCAACGTCTCTTATTGTTATCCGCGATGTCTCTACCTGTATCCCTCCCTGTTATCTTCTAAAATGTGTACGAAGAATTAACTATTATCAGTTTCCTTAAACTTTCAAAGATAACATCTAAAAGTACTCGAGATAACGTATATGGTGTAGTGATTAAAATGCAAAATACAGTTAACGATTCAGCAATGACTTGTGTAAAATACGTAATAAAAAGCTATAAGAATACATAATAAAAAATATAGAGTTGTATCTAAAAAATTAAATGTAACTTTCACAGGACTTTTTCAGGTTATCTTAAGATCGAACAATTATAACCATAACACGTAATCTATAATACTGTACAAGTTATAATTGAAACATTTTTTCGCATTTCTAATGTTCATAAAAATAATCGCGTGTAGATGTTTAAAGCGATCATATCGTATGTAATGAATTTTTAATTCTAAGATCAACGCCATCTATTGTTTGGCGACTGGAAGCTACCACTTACTAATAGGAACATAGAACGACCAAGGAGGTCGTCGATTCC
The DNA here is from genome assembly GCA_033822845.1 of Tetrapedia diversipes. Taxonomy (NCBI): domain Eukaryota; kingdom Metazoa; phylum Arthropoda; class Insecta; order Hymenoptera; family Apidae; genus Tetrapedia; species Tetrapedia diversipes. The sequence goes on along the minus strand of JAOPTO010002094.1, from coordinate 285,391 downwards.
AAAAATGCATAAAGTATGCGTAAGGATACGCGCAGTACATCGACGACCTCCTTGCTCGTTCTATGTTCCTATTAGTAAGCGGTAGCTTCCAGTCGCCAAACAACAGATGGCGTTGATCTTAGAATTAAACATTCATTACGTACGACGAATGTAAATGCGAAGATAGGAATATATTCGGTGTGCAATAATTATCGTTCAAAGTGAAAGATGAAATGGTGGCAGACACGTTAACCAGCTGGAGTAATTTATGGGAACTCGTTGAAATGGGAATTTAAGAAACATAGGGAAAATGCGTTTCTCGCGTGGGACGGCCCTCTCTCAAGGCGGAAGACGCGAGATTCGTCGTAATAAATAATAAGTCACCGACAGAATGGAGGCGACTCGGGAACGAGATGATGAACGAGCAACGGGATGCATTCCAGCGCAATGATACCGCGCGGCCATCATTAATCTTCTTGGTGTTGTATTGTGTATCTCGGCAACGTTTACCATCCTGCCGGGCATCGATTTCCCCTTTGATACACCCGTGTCACAACTCTGCGATACCTACTTAAACGGGCCCCTCTGAGGCCTGATTCGCAGCGAACATTTTAACGCTCGTCTTCTCCATCAACGGTGATGAGTCGTCGATTTCTCTCTTTTTCACGTTCACCCACTAGCGTACATTTCCTCATATGGCACCCTTGCTGTAAAGTTGACAATTTGAAAAATAGGTTTCTGGTACGAATTGCAGAAATTCCATTTTATGAGAATTATTCTCTGTTGCTAACAATATGTCACTATATTCAAAGATAATTTGCATTACTTGAGAAAGCGATGATTTCGAAGTGTCTCACTTTCGAAGAAATATCATTTACCGTATTTCGTAATAAAGTGTCGCAACATCTCGTGTGCCTCGGGCCTAAAGGGTAGATAGCGATGCAGAGGAAACGGTAAAAGAAGAAGAAGAAGAGCAAACCGTTTCTCTTTTCTACAGTACGTGATCCACGGGACAACCGGTTGGCAACTCGATTGCGACACAATGTCCCATTCGTTCGACAGCCACCGGAATCCTCGGCCGAGTTGAAACCCGAATTCAGTGGCGAATAATTGCGCCGGAAGAATGCGGCTAACGAGGCGGCGTCCCGTTCCCCGGGAACGCAAACTTCATTTCCGTTCATTCCTCGTCTCTAAGTAATACTCTGTTTTTTATTATCCGTGGAAAATTGAGTTTCCCTTTTCTCCCGTCCCCAGCTCGCCGCCAAGCGGACGAAAACCGAGAACAGCTAGGGTGGTCGCGCGAGAGACGAAGGGGAGGAAACGGGGAACGAGAGAACGGTGTGGAAAGCGGAGAAAAAGCGGGAGGAAGGGTGAAAGAAGGGTGGTGGTGGGAAGAGGAGGAGGAGGAGGATGAAGTCCAGCCAGATGGACTTTGTCTCCTTCGATTTTCTCTTTGCGCGCGAGCCTTAACACCTCCTTTCGAACTTTTCGTCAACGCAATTCTATCCCCGCACGGGGTAATGAGATTTCTTGGGGCGCGAGCGCAGCCACCCCGTAATAAGAATTCTTCGTGGAAGTCCGTGGAGGGCACAATAAAAGGCCTGGGCTTGCTTCCTCTTACCCTGCTATCAAAGAGTTTGTTCGAAGGAGAGCGTTCGCCCCGCGAATTCACCGTGGAGAGAGATAAAACAGCGGCCGTCGGGAAACGCGCTGGCTTATTGAAGCCTGTACGAAAGGGCGGAAGGTGAAGAAGGGAGGGGGTTGGAGCCACACGATCGGGGAAGAATTGTGTGGTGGACTACGTGCGGGCTCGTATATAGAAAGGGGGGGGGGGTGGAATGATTTATAAACGGGACAACTGGAAATGCCAGGGATGACTTCATGCAGGCTCGTGGCGATCCTCGTAACTTCCAATTACCCGGCGAGGTTTGAAGCGTATTCGGTAACTTCCGGGGACTAAATACGGCTCTGTGCCGCCCCTAAACACGCGTAATTTGCGGGTTCCACGAACCGTTCCTAGGTTTCTGAAGAAACTTACGCTCGACGTTTGTTATTCGGTGTAATTGGCGACCGTGTAACCTGACATCTCGGCCTGTTAACTGGGTCATTTGCTGCAATTAACGGGGAACTTCTTCTTGCACAGAGGTGAAGTTAGTAGAGACGAAGAGTTCGTTTTATTGCGATTAAATAACTGAATAATAATAGTCAATCGATAGATGCGAATTTCTATCGCCTGCTTGAACTTCCGCGACGCGTAGATCGACGATCTTTTTGGTTCTGCTGTGTCATATTAGAACAGACCACGGTGCCTTATTTGGTGCTAGCACAGTACTTCTAACAGTATAACATTACGTGCCTCTAATGCCAAATCAGCGATGCATTAACCTTCTACAGTGGAGAGATGCTTCTAGCTCCACGATCAACAATGAACTTCGCTAAGATTTTAATTATTAACATTTAACTGTGATTACTAAAATTTGTTTCCCTTACACTACGTCTTTTTTTCGTACTGTTTACAATTTCATTTCTTTGTCACCAATAAGTATACCCTAATCATTGGTAGTTCTAGTGTTAAATCTTCTATTTCGCGCTACGTTCCCTGTACAAGAAACAAATCGCCGCGCGCAGAATATTTCGCGGCACAAAGTAACAAGTGGGGGACCCGACAAAGCGGATCGGTTCGCCGTGGCGCGACTTTACGAGCGGCAATTCGGCCACGAAGGCGGGTTTCATAAAAAGAAACACAGGTGTTCAGGGCCGGCTAGCGGCCTGGAGCAATCTGTGCCACCTGTCTTGGCAGTAGTGGAGGGCCCGAAGGAATTCAGCGTCGTGGTTCGCCGATGCAAGAGGACCGTGAGCCGCACGGTGGATGCTTGTATATGTAAGACCACGGTTTCCTAGCCATGCTTCATCTCGAGCCCCGCCTTATATTCCAACCTCGGCCCTTGGAACAGCGGGAACGCAACGCCAGGGACGCTCTTTCGCGGGAGAGACGCCGTTCCAGACATCTGTTGCTCGCTCTCTTCTTCCCCGCAACAAGGCATTTGCATAATTATAATCTCGCCTCGGCCTCGGTCTCGAAAACTCGAGGGCCCGGGCTACCAGCCTCTTCTGCATCCGTTTCTGAACCTGTTGTTGTTAGGAGAAAAAGGAGAGGACGCAAGGAGGAGGGGGAGAGGGAGGGAGGAACGAATTGCTTCCGTTAACCAGACGGGCCACGGCCGTGTCTTATTGAGGCAAAAACAATCTTGGCGCCGGCTAAGGGCAAGTGACGGCTTGGTTAAGCCATTTTTACAGGAACACGGAACACGACATTTGCATACCCGTCTCCTTTTTTCTTCCGCGTCAGTTCGTAGCGAGCGAGGGGGCGGAAAAAAGACGGTGCCCGTTGTTTAGGAATGAGTGACTTCGAGCAGGAGGAGTTTGTTTTAATTGAAGTTTCCTGGTATTTCTTTGCGAATGATTCTGCTATTTTCTTATGTTTTTGCGATCTTCGAGTTCAATTATTCATGAAGCAGAAAACTTTTTAGTCTTCTCGACTTTACTCAAAATGAATCAAAGATCATCAACCCCAATCGTTGTTACATCCTGCCTAAGAAAATCTAATGAGTTCTCGAAAGAATTTTCCAAAGTTTAGTTTATTCGCCAATTCTAGACACAATCAGCAAAGTGACCGTAAGAGAAGACGGGACACCAAGGAACCGGTCCTTTGTGGACTCAAGAAAAGGAAGGAACGGTGAGTGATCGAGGGAGGGTGGTAACGTTATAAACGGAGCATTTCGGGGTCGTGAAGGGTGACGAAGGGTCCACGGGGAGCCGCGAAAGCGTTCGACAATGCGAGGATAGAGGCGTCCTTCGGGAGAATCCTCGAGTCCAGCCTGGATTCGTATAGACAGGATTACCGTTCGCCCCCGCAGTAGGGTGGAAACGGAGGAGCGAAAGGAAATGAGTATGAACGGCGGTACTTTCGCGAGGATTTCAACGCTGTCAGAACGCATCTCGGTCATCGTAGCTCGCGCCGCACAGACGAGCCAAGATTTGACCCTCGAGAAACACAGAAGACCAGAAGGGTACGGTGCCGGGAGAAAAAGTGAAAGAGGATAGCCGGTGAAAAGGATCTTAAGGGATTCCAGGGTCGATATAATTTTTCTTCCTCCCCATGCCTCCGCATCGTCTCATTTTCCACGACTTGGCCTCACCGTATAGCGTCCCGACAATGCCAGTGATTTCTGTCTATTGAATTCCTCGCTCTTCGCTCTCACCTTCGCGCGAATCCTCTCCCCTCGAACGGCGCCCGTTCGCGGTTCTTCGCTCTCTGCTTACGTCTACCGGGTGTCAAATGATGCGTATAGAATAGACTGGAAAGCCGGCTGGATCCATTATCGATCCTTCTTTGCCGCTGGAATTCAGGCAGCGAGCTAGGGGGGGAGTTGAGTCGAAGAGGAATAAGTGGGGGTTCAAGAAGAAGGAGAAGTCTGAAAGTGGAGGAGGAAAAGGAAGAGAAATAGGTGGCGGAAAATGTAGTAGAGCAGAGAGAGAAGGAGAGAGAAAGAGGGAGAGTTCGAGAGGGAGAGAGAGGGTGAGAAGGCAGAAGGAGGTTAGAGAGTCTTCAGGGAGAAAAGGAGATAGAGAGAGAGAGGGTAGAAGGAACAACCCTCGTGGAAGTTCTATAGAAGGAGACCAACTCCCCGTGTCGAGGCTGTTGGATGCCGTGCCACCCGGTGATAAGCCCTTACCAGCCACGGAATTGCCCTGAAACATCGACCGGACTCTCTGATGACGCGGAATTGCTCCGAGCTTTCGTTCTTCGAATTATTCGATCGCGAGGAGGGATGGCTCCGCGTGTCGAAGGGTAGAAATAACGTGGGGGGATGGTCGACCGTCTCGTTGCCTTCACGAGAGCCTCGGTAATCATCGGAACGCACGCATCGGGGACGAAGGAGACGACATCTCGCGTGACAGAAGACGCTCGAAGTCTGCCGATCGCTCGCGAATTAAGAGAACAAGTAACGATCAAACGTTTCTATTAAAAGCCATTCCGCTCGGGTCTTTCGTGTCCCGAAATTGTCAAATTACAGGTACGGAACGGATACGGAGAACGGATGGTGGTCACGTTAAACACTTCCAGGACACGAGCTCCCCTTTGTTCGCGATTTTTCAACGAACGATCGAGCATTGTCTCGGGCACAAGGAAAGGTTTCTCAGAAGGGGCTCGAGCCCAAAGGTTACAATTCTGACGATCGTTCCCCCTCGCCGTTATCCGTGCGCCGATCAGAGCAATTTATTATAATCGTGCATGAGCTTCAACGGCGTTACGTACTATACACAGAGTACTGGTCGCGCGGTAGTCGTTACATTTTCCCCGTTCTTCTTTCCCTTCCTTCCATCCTTCTTTCTTTCTTTCACCCCCTGACACGGAGGCAGCTTTCTTTCTCGCTGGTTCGCGCGCGACCGCGCACGGCACGGGCCTCTCATATATTTCCGTGGCAATCTGCAATGACCGTCGGCGTCATTTGCATTCGACGTTGCATGTTCCATCAGTTTACTCTAAGAAAACATGCAACCGAGGCGACCAAAGCATTTACATTCAAATTCCTTTCTTCTTGGCTGAAACGCATGCGACGTAGAATGTGAACGTTGCCAACAATTGATCCTCCGTGTACGCCGTTACGGAAATAGGAACGAGCGCTTAAAGGAGGAAGAAACAAAGCTGGTAGTGGAGTAAATACGAAGCGTGCCCTGAGAATTCCGAAATAATCGTGCCATACTCGAAATACAGGGAAAACCGTCGTTCCACGTCGTTTCGACGTTCGTGCATATCCCTGGTACCTCTTCTCACCCCCCCCCCCCTTCCAGCGGCGTGTTTCACTCTGCATTCCTTCCTCTCTTCGTGCACACACAATTATTCCGTGTGCTTCTCTAGCTGGGCGGAATGCACGAAGAATATTATCGTTCGCCAGCATCTGCTGATAAACGCGGCCAAGTAAACGGGCTGAGATTCTGTCCAAACTTTCCTAGATTCTACGGGAATTCTTGCCTTTCGAGCGAATTAACTTTTGTTCGTTGCTTGGGGAGGAGAATAATAACGAAACGTAGGTAACGCTTGATGAATTTAGAAATAAACGCGCGATAAAAGTAAATTCAAAATTCACAATTGTTGTGCACATGTACTTCAAACCGTATCTTATCTATCGAATATTCTACGCTTAGCAATACTTAATATCTTCTTCAAAGTGTAGGTAGACTGAACCTAGAAATAAACCCGTGTTAAAGATAAATTCAGAATTCACAACTGTGCACAAGGCACTTCAGACAATATTCTAGCTATCAAATATTCTAAGCTTAATAGTACCTAGCATCTTCTTCAAAGCGTAAGTCCAGAATCGAAGTAATACATTTTTATAACACCACTGTAAGAATTGCCGCGAAGTCTCGCGAAGAATAGCAAACGATACCAAGAGAGCGAAGTTAGCCAGCAGCTATTCTTCAACACCGTACCCGCCTCCATCGTAGCCTCCCGTCTAACTTCGTCGGTGAACCGCGAACGAAGTCCCTCGGGGAACTTCATAACGTCGATTCGTGGTCGAAAAAAGAAAAGAAGAGGAGCGGGCTCCTTAGCGCGAGTTTTAATTAAAAAAGGGGTGCGGCCGATGGGGCACGAGGAAACGGAATGGTGGTCAAAAGGGCGGAAGGAACGGGCAAGGCAAACAGACACTAATTGGAGCTCGACCGCCGATGTTTACCGGATTACCTGCGATACCGAAATCACCCGCCAGATGGTTCCTAGTAGACGAAACCCGGGGAGATGCTAGATTTCCCGGTAGACATAATAAAAATAGGGGGGTTCGTTCGCTCTAACAAACGATTCGCATGGACCTTCAACCCCTAGTCGATCCTCGACATCAACATATATTGGATTATGTAGATACACCACGGCGAGAGGGATGGAAGAGGGAGGTGAGGGGTGGCAACGCTTTGGGATAAGCTGTACAGAGGAACGGAAGTCGAAAGAAAGAATCGGTCGAGTTTGAACGAGGCAGGTCTGACTGCATGAAACGCTCGAAGCCAAATGCTCGGCCGAGCGGCGAAAGAACCAGCGGGGATAGTTAAATTTTATTGATTCAACGAAAGCTTCCATCCCCCCGCGATGCGTTCCGCGCACTCGATTTACGTCCCTCATTCTTTTTCTCGCAAGAGATCGACCGGCTCTCGACTTCGACTCTTCGCCTCGATAGACCGTTCCTCGATTCGAACCGGGAATCGCGGTGGAATACCTGCGGAATTCCCGAAGTCTCCCGGAGGATTCTCTTCTGGCACGATTGATTTCGGTTAGCGCAGCTTCAAAAACTGGCCTCCGTTCGGACGTATGCAAATCTGGTTCTCAAACGGGTAACGACCGGACAGAAGCAAAACCTTGGAAGCTTTTATAGCGCGTATAAAAGGGAAACTTCCAGTTTCGCTGGAGTTACACAGGGACGTGCAGTTTTTACAACCGTATTCCAATAAATTGGACGTAAATTGTTAGAATTGTTCAGCTTGAGACGATATTTAAAATCGTCTCAAAAATCATACCTTTGAGAAACGTATATGTATAAACCACCCTCGGCAACGCAACGAAACATTGATAAAAAGAAAAATTGAATTGGGTAAACGGGAGAGAATATTTTTCTCAAAACGTTAGTTATTAACATTTTATGCCATTTTTGAAGTACATACTTTGACCCTTTACAACTCTGCATTGTGAAACGCTTAACTCTTAAATGCATATCGTTGTGATACTACAATATACCATTGAAACGGCCTCAAAGTCATTAGTATTCGTTTACTTTATACTGTTGTACAATTATTACTATCTACATGATATATTTTATCGAGTGGTAATACATTTTTTTCTTTCAAGGATATTAGAACAGATAATGTTGGTCACTGGCCCAATAATTGAGTTTGCGAACTGTGTAAAATGCTCGTGTGCAAGGGATACACACAAATAAAGCATGAGAAGTGTAGGAGCAGTCCTTTGCCTCACCAAGGCAAAGAATAGTCTTAAAAACCTTCACATGTAATTAATCACTGAAATTTTCTAGCAAATGCATGGTGTTGCAAATATGCAACAGAAGGTTTTTTAATAAATTACTACGAAAAAAGTATAAAAATAATCTTTTTTCTATTTTCCCCTGCACTAGCATGTACATGTCTACACAATATATTTTTCTCAACGTGTAATAAGAAATCATGCATTTAAGGGTTAATACCTGAAAAAAAAGCAATAAACCTGTCGAATGTCGAACGTCGATGGAAGAATCACGCACTGTACGAAAACAAAATTCGTCGGCTCATTTCTTATTGCCTCATAACATGCTCCGTCAAAGCATGTCCTAGCCGGGGAGGGACACGAGTAAATAAACGAGCGAGCGTTCAAACGAAACAACGCTGTGTCCCGCCCGGGTACTGGCGGCTTGAAAATTGCCGGGAACGCAAATTGGCCCCCGTTCAAGCATCAATATCGCCGGTCTTTAATTTCGACCCGTTCAAGCTCTCCTCCCGTTTGCGCTCGCACGCCAACCCGGAAACTTCGTGCCCCGGAGCATGGTGCGCGAGCGGCCACTTCAAAAAAATGTTTGCGTTCGACCGGAACCGACGGATTTGCGAGCTCTTGCAGCAAACAGCGTTTGCTTGGCTGCAGTATATTCTTCCTCCTTGAATGCAATCCCTGTATCTCTATTGATTTTTGAAGCTTCGTATTATGTTATTAACCCTTGCACTCGAAGGGCGGTACTCGGTAGTTAAACGAAAACGCAGCGATTTCATGAATTTCCGAATGAAATAGTCGTTCGTTAAATTTCAGTATTATTTATATACTTGAATTAAGTAGATTTTAATACGAGTAAATTCTAATACCATTTAATTTCCGTACTTTACTGCTGGAAACTTATAGAAATGGCTTTTTATGACGACCCAAAGTCATCTTCTGAGTACAGAGGGTAACAAATTCAGAGTTTCACTACTAGAATAGTAAAGTTGAAATTACATGCACTCGTTGGCATAAGTTTCCATTAATAAAAAAAGGATGCTTTACATAAAACAAAACCTCTCTGTATATATCTATAAATATAAATATCACTATCCCTCTTAATTTTCTTCCCACAAAAAAAAATCAAACGCCAACTGGAATGAAAATCTGCTTCCAGACAGCTTCAACTATCAAACCGAGTCCACGCTTAGCTTGAAATTTGAAGGTAATTCCAAAGATGCTATAACCCAGCTACGAACTGATATTCGACGTGCAAGGTGGGCTTAAAGGACCGCCGACGATGCCGATGATCCCCGAGCATGCTCCGAATAAGGCCTGGCCTGATTTTTCCAGCTACTCCGCTCCTCGATCCATTTTTGCGACTTCATCGCGGCTCCCAGCTGCGCCCTGGACAGGGTTTAACAAGTGCGGCGAATTTATACACCGCGCCACGGCACCTCGGATCGTATTCGAGATTGGCAGGGACCGGTAACACCCATCGCGCATCGCCTTATGAGTATATTTACCCGCGGTCGGCGCGAGAGGGGAGAGCCACGAATCGTTTTATCCCCCAGCGGACAAGGTGGTTAAGTGTGAACGCAATTACCGGCGTAACCACCTACGGTGGTATCGAATAACACGTATTAAGGGAGAAGGGAGGGGGCAGAGTCCTGGACCAGAGGTTGGCGAGGGGATGAAACGAGAAGGAGGAGAAAGAGAGACGTCGATGCGGGAGACCGGCACTAACGAGCATACCGAGCAGCGTACACCGGTGGGCAACGGTTGCAAAGCAACCTGGACCTCTTCGTCTGTCTCTCTTCGGCTCGTTTTCGCCGGCAACAGGCGTTACTCTGTCCGCACCGTGCGAACGCGTTCATCTTCGGTCATTGATCGCAATCTCTCGCTAACGAGCTTACCGCCGGGTGCGAAAATTCTACCTGGAGCACCGTGGCCCCGACCCGTGGCTTCTTCTGCTCCTCTGCGTAAACGGGCACGACGGTCGTTCTTTTTTTTTTTTCTTCGCTTTCTCGTTGCATAGCGTTGGGTAAACGTTGCTTCGAACAGTAGCGCGAATAAATTCGATTCGCTCGGTTTAACTTAGCGAATTAGCTGGTTAACTGTAACTCGGGGATAACGGGTAACAAGGTTAGAAGGAAAATTAATTAAAAAAAAAAAGAAGAAAATGGAAACTTGCTGTTGCGAGGCTTTTAATTTAACCTTGAGTGTATGACAAATGAATTCGATTTGCTCGATTTGCCTTAGCGAATTAGGTGGTTTACTGTAACTTGGGGATAACGAGTAACAAGGTTAGAAGGAAAATTAATTAAAAAAAAAGAAGAAAAAAAAAATGGAAGCTTGCTGTTGCGAGGCTTTTAATTTAACCTTGAGTGTGTGGCAAATGAATTCGATTCGCTCGATTTGTTTTAACGAATTACCTGGTTTAGTGCAAGTAGTGAGAAGATTAGAAGAAAATTTAATATGAGAGAAAGGGGAAAATTTTCTGTTGCAAAATCTTTTGTTTTGAGTCGAGAAGTTGTAAGAAATAGATTTATTTGAACGACACCTGACAATGACACGATTCCTGCGGTGTCTACCTGCGAGCTCGATGATAATCGAAGCAGCTGGATTCACCGTGGTTGTTGATATGTAATACACACGTACAGAGAGCCGTAGCTCTCGACGGAGCGCGATCTTTATTTACACAATCGATCAGCGAGCTGGACGAGATCTTTATTTATGACCGGTTACGGGATCCAAGCCGCCGCAGGTGCAGCCTCCGGGTAATCGGCCTCGTTGCTTCCGTTCCCCGGTGTACTTGAACGTTTTTGCGGCAGAATCAACGAAGGAGTGTATCCGTTTCTTGAATTAGGAAGAAAGTGTTGAAATGTAAAATTAAATCGAAGTATCTTAAATCTAGCGGGTGGGTATTGTTTCGATCTTAGCTGAGTTGTCAGATCTCATCATAAGGAAGCGGCCTTACAAGAAAAATAATGCATTGTACAAGTATTAACCTTCAACTAATAATGTCACTTTTTGTTACTGTTAGATTGCGGATTGATGAGAAATTTAAACTTGCAAGCAAGCACAGAATACATATAACACACAAAAATATACGAAATGTTTAAAGCGAACCGCAAATCATAGAATATTAGGGACAAAACGAATCTCTATCGAAATTTCCTCCTTTTATCTGCCCTTATAAAAATTTGCAGTTTAAACATCCCTAATGGTAACCTGCTCTACACAATTATTTCAATGCCGTTACTTTCATTCCCATCATGTTGTGCAACCTAGTGGTTGATTAACCCTTTGCACTCGGCTGTCCCCTCTTATGGGACATCGTAATCCTAGCATATGATAGTTTCGCAAATTTCCAGACTTTAGTTCAAACCCGGACGTTAAATAGTCATATATGTAAATTTTAATATGCAACTTAACTAAACTAAATGAAGTTTAATATACGTGAATCATAGTAAATATTTCGAATTCGAAAATTTTTGAAGTTAGTATCATTAAACGACTAACGGTCACCTCTCGAGTGCAAAGGGTTAGTGGTATTCGGTGCAATTATGTTAAAGCGTAGAGAAAGTTGAAACATATTGTTGTATAAAATTTATTTTATATACACACACACATTTAAGTAGAAACTAAAAGAAAATATTGTAACAAGGGTCCCTAGAATGAAATACTAATGTAAATATATATATATAATAATTACATGTAGGGTGGCAACTATGTGGTGACATAAGAGTAGAAAGGGTTAACCCTTTGTACTCGGCTGTTCCCACTCATGGGACATCGTAATATAGCATATGATAGTTTCGCAAATTTTCAGACTTTAGTTCAGACCCGGACGTTAAACAGTCATATATGTAAATTTTAATATACGACTTAATTAAACTAAATGAAGTTTAATATACGTGAATCATAGTATATATTTCGAATTCGAAAATTTTTGAAGTTAATATCATTAAACGACTAACGGCCACCTTTCGAGTGCAAAGGGTTAAGATTACCGTGGCCAAATCAGCGACCTTTCGGAAATACGCTAAGATAAGAGTAATGTTCTTCCTGGATTCCCATGGAGAGTCCATATTAACGGGGCGTTAACGGTATCGATTCCCCATTTCGTCCGTGAAAGAAACGTCGTGGAAACCGAGTCAAACGAACTGACTCCGGGGGTCATTTCTAATCACGGAAATGGCGATGTCGCTCCGGCCGGACGACGACCCCCTCAGGATCGGTTTCGCCTGTGAATTACACTGCCCCGAAATCTTAAGGGGGATGCCCGCGACACAATGTCGTGCACGCCCACGCAGATGGCGCGCCCCGGGTGTAGTAGTTAATTTCCTCTGTCCAAACAGCGCTAATCCCGAGTGACATAAGCCAACTGACGGCTAGATCCACCGTATATACACCCTAAATAGAGGGGCAACTGTCTGACGGGGTAAAAGGGAAACGGGTCCTCGGGAATGAAGCGTTCCCGAACGAAATAGACAGTTGCCCGGGCTTGGATTTCTGTTCTTCTGCTTGGTTGACCGACACCATTGCCGGATTAATTCGATTTTTTATGGCTGCGGCATCGATCGTTCAATGTTCGTGCCGCGAAAGTGAGATAGAAAGTTTATGGAGTGTCTAAATGAAATTGGCGCGAGTAAAATGTGCGGTATGTGACACGAAGGGAATTAAAATAGACCGTACTGCAAATTCTTTATTCTAAATTGTACAAAGATTTGAAATTGTCAACTTTGGCATTCGGTACAAGAATTACAGTGCCATTTACTATATTATGGGAGCAATTATTTTTTATGTTTCGACGTTTAATCCTTTAACTGTTATGCCGAAATCACATGTTTCACTCAGGACAATATTGCATATTAATTAATATGCAATATTTCATAGAAATTCATCTTTTATTTTCGAAGTTTTAATAAAAATTTTTGATCGTTCAGTGGGGTACTTTTTACTTCAAGATATCATCTGATTGGCGGTGACGTTCAAACTGCACTAACTGTCAATTTTTATTCAACTCTTACAACTAACCAACGTGGCAGTCAAAGTGTTAATAACCAGCGTGGAGGGGTTGTTTGAAAACAAAAATTAATATCAGTCCGACGAAACGGGTTATTAATTACTAGTATAAATTACTAAAGCTGCTATAAAACAACAGTGTGAACTGCTAAAATAATAAAATAGCTCCCTCCGTCGATTCACCCCACGTTAAACAACGAAGAAACTAATGAAATTGATTTGCTCTCCCCCGATGCACACGCTATGCGTGCTCCCACTTTCGCGGAATTTTTATTTACCATGAGTTTGTTTGTCAAGCCGGGTGTATTCATAGTTTGATCGCAGAATAGCAGGGGGGGACGGGGCGAGCATTCTGACTCAGGCCGCTCTACCCTTTGTACCCCCCGCTGTAAATAGAAGTACGCATCGTAAAAGGATTTATAAGGATACCGCGTGACACGCCGTCATCCCATTACGGATCATCGTAAGCCTATTTGTTTAGGATCGAGACCGGTCGCCGGCTTATAGATCGCCGCCTAATTGTCTGGCCGGTGCAGCCTTGCAACCTGACGTTTCGATTGGCCGGATCCTCGTTCGTCCAGGATCCGGCCACCCTAACCGCCTCGTCTCTCGTCTAGCCCCGGGTGACGCGTCACTTTTGTTATAGCACCGTGAGAAGCAGATGCACTAAACGCTCGAACTGTCTCCGGCCGGTATTTACTTTGCTAACAAGGCGAAAGCAGTGTCTTCTCTTGCTCGACTGATGAAGGCGTCGTAAACGTCGCAACGAGAAGAGGGAAATAAGTGGAGAACGAGAAGGGGATGTATAAAAGTGGACACCTTGAAGTTGGTGATATTAAAAGGAAAGAATTTTTATGCGTTTAAATTCAGAATACAATTCAGGCACTATGTACATATAGAAAAGAAATTCGTGGTTATATAGAGAAACTGTTGGAAATGGGGTTTTATTTCGCTTAATCCTTTGAGGCGCAGGATTTCAGAAAATAAATAGACCCATGTCGCGCAGAAATTTTGTTGCGTTTTAAATTAAACAAAATTGGTATATTTTTATTAACGAAGTACTGACATGTTGAAACTTGCCAACACAAACAAACATACTTAAAAGATTTTTTTATGGTGTTACCAACTGCTTTACATAGATAAAACTAAATATAAACCGATGCGCATGCAGCTATTGCAATATTTCAAGGTGGGTCTAAAAACTTCCTACTATGGATTACCGTGCATCATAAAGGTGGGACATTTTTTTAATCCCACCGTATCCCAAAGAGTGAAATAAAATACACTCTTATTTGAAATATTATAATACTTCATTATATAGCACGAGGAAGGGCAACTGTGACCTAACCTTGCAAGCTTTGTCATGAGACTAGATAAATGCAATGGTCGAAATTCTTACAACCCCGTCCGGGTCTTTCAACCCCTTTGTTCCGTTTCTTAATGTTTTCGAACTTTCTAAAATGCCACATATGACTAGGCTTCTTGGAACAGACCCTTGATAAAGTACGTTAAGAGAAAACTGGTTTATGGTTAATTTTTGCTTCGCAGTATTTCTGTATTCAATTTCTAACAGAAACATTGTGTTACGAATGTATACGAGAGTAAGGGGTTAAAATTGGAGAGATTCATTTCGAACATACGATACATATAAGTACTGAAAATTAGTGGAAATTTTCAAAATACCTATTGAATTTGCGAACAAGGTATGCTTGCCGTTGCAAGGGTTAACACGTAGGTTAAATATTCACGGCGTGCGAATACCGTTGTATCTCAACACGCTCTAAATAGAATAGTCCTCGTCTATTCTTGCTGCGTTTGGTCACCAGTAGGAGACACCTCGAACAGAAACAACAACATCACCTGTCCCCGTTCACGTGTAACGCGTGTACGTTAATCAATAGGCGCGAAAAACGTTGTTTAATAAAATACGTCGGCCGTCCCGGACACGTTGTCGGTACAAGACATCAGGTTAATTCACGGCGAAGGATTAATTAAGCAGCAGGGACAGCCATCCGGGGAAGAGTGATCGTTCGAGTTAGAGGAGACTCGTGCTGCTACATCGGAATCTGTTATCGTTCCCTGGCCGTGACAGCTGACGTCTCACTAAAGGGCCAGCTTTCGTTTCTCTCTTTATACTACCAACGACGCAGTGATATATCGATTCTAGGTACGCTATCCTGTCCGTTTCGTTGAAGCCTCGTTCAGATTAGCCATGTTACCCGAATTCGAGCGAATCAAGTTGGAATAATTTCACATTTTGGATCGTGTGATTCAAATTGTTGGACTTAAACTTGGTTTCGTTCAATTTGAAAAGAAAAAGAATGGCATTATTGAAAGAGGTGTCATTTGCTGGAATACCTAACCAGTTTACATAACACATAAATTTGCACTCCATTCGAAATGCATTTCAAGTTAACCCTAGATAATTAAACATTCGTTTAATAGACCACCGGCTGTTGCCAGTTTTACTAATTCGAGATTTGCCAAGATCGCAAACGCTAATTTTTTACCACCTTTTTATGGTTTAATTAAAATATTATAATACTTCCCTTAATTTACGCTAATTTGTTTGAAACAAATAAGGGAGATATAGAAATATACATGTTTTTAATTCGTAGTTTATGAGTCGAATGATTAAGTGCAGAGTAACACTAATTTAAGTTTAGTCATCCAGGGTTAAGGGAAGAACCTCGATTTCGCTCGAAGCTCGAATCAATATTTCAAGTCGTACGAAAAAGTGTTTAAAACGGTGCACTGATCTTACCGACCGGTATTCGAGCAATTTAACCAATTTGAACGAAGCTTAAAGTATAACACACGATTTTACACGGCTGACGATGCTCCTGAAGCAGACATCCTTCTGGTCGAGTTTCAAGATTACCCTCCCCCTCGTCGACGGCTGTTATCGCGCATCTCTCGAAACTAATTAATCGTGTGTCTAACCACCGATCATCCGGACCATGCGTTATCCGTCGGGCGAACGACGGGAGGTCAGTGAACTGACAGATCGTAAGTTGACTTACTTAAACGGGGATCAATCGAGCATGATACCATCTCGGCTGGTGTTTTGTCTTTCGTGCTCGCTACGCTTGTACATACACGCGTATCGATTAATCGTTGGCTCGAGTGGAACGCTGTTTGACAGACGCCAAGCAAAACTGTTCACTTTGTAACGGTGACGGGTTTCCGTGGAGTCGCGATCGAAACGATTAACGGTCGAAAGAAAAGTGGAACGCAATTAGTCGAAGGAAATTGATTAGTCGCGGTGTGTACAACGCAATGGCGCTCTCTTCCGTTGGCTACTCAACGCAGAGAGGCTAGCGCGCGTTCTAAAAGTGGATCGTGTAAATTATTTGTGCCAGGGTGGAAGTTTATGGCAACATCTGCCAAAATTCGGGGCATACGCGCCTGGTACGTGTTCTGGTTCTAATTATGCAGACTCTCCGGGGTCTATTAGAGCCGCGGAGCAGCGGGAGTAATTGCGCAAGCAAGAACGAATAGGACCGCGAATGAATATAAACTAGGAATGGGCTATGAAACGAATTAAACCTTGGTACCGAACAGACAACCCCTTTCACGTTATTGCATGCCTGAGAGATCAGTGGAAACGAAAACGGAAAACACTCCTTGGGGTTCGTCTATGTTGAGGGGTTATGTAGAAAAATAGAAAAAGACTCGTGTTAAGAATGATTGTATATTTATTGGAAAGTGTCGATGGTGCCTGTACGACGGGTGCATGATAGGAACTGAAAAAAAAAAATTGGAAGAAAATAGTTTGGGCGAGCAAGTCGATTATTCCCGAATAATTTCATCACGTAATTTTCAGGGAATAAATAAATATTTAAACTCGGAACGGAAGAATTATGCACACCTGCTTGATATCCGACTACGTCAAAGGATTGCCCTTGTGTAACTGAATCGATTCGTATAAACAAACTGAGAAGCTGCAGCAGTCGAAACGGGGGCTACGAATATCGCGCGGGGAAATGGCAAGAAAAATATATTTCCCCGTGAAAGCAAGTCTGAAAGCAAACTTTTCGCAGGGTGTGCATTTGTGCGTAGCCGGGCGACGTCTCGTCCTCTCCCACCCGCGAGATGGCCGGACGGCGAGTCCAGGAATAAAAGTGGAAAGTAAAATAAAAGTTTGCTTCATTAAGAACTAGTTACCATGAAGACATTCAATTGACGTACCGTCTACCCCTGCCGCAGCGGAATTTCTCGTTTTACTACCAGCATCGTTTCAGATTGTAAACTCTCCACGAGAAGCAGATGGAGAAACGAAGAGCAAGAAGGAAAGAAAGAGAGAGAGAGTGATAGAAATAGAGATAAAGAAAGAGAGAGAGAGGCGGACTAGGGACACAGGGAGAAAAAAAGAGACGCGAGGAAGAAAAGTTTGGGGCTGAGAAAGTTCGAGGGACGCGAGAGGTCGAAATTACACAGGCTCGAAAATCAAGGAATCCGCCGCGGCGGATTACCAAGGGACTCGCCTTTATCCCAAACACTCGAGGTATCTCTCTAATCGGTCATTAATGAAACCGGCGGATCCCCGCTGTAATTAATTCCTTAATCATAAAACTTTCTCAAGTAGCAGCCGCGTCGAGGAGCGGAGTTTCTCCGCGTTTGTGCTCTCTCTCCTCCGGTGTCAACGCGTGCAGACACGCTGCCGGCGCCGCGCAAAAGGCGAACATTAGCCTGCTCGTGACACTGTTTTCGCGAACTTTGCTCCCAACCGAGCTCTCTTCGCTCGAGATTATGACGACGTTCCCCCTCGGTGTAGCCGTCGACCGGAGCCAAGTCAAAGGCGAATTTTGTCAATTATCAGTTTCAAGCGTTGCTCGGGGGGAGACAAATTAAGCGTTATTAGAGTAATAATTAGATCGCGATGTAGAATTAATTACAGCATCCAGTAAGTGGGACAGAAAGGATGTATCAGATTACTCGCGAAAAGATACAGGGTATCTCTGAACTCGGAATATTTCTTTAATTTGCTGAAAACTGTATTTCCTCGATCTTTCAAGTTCATTAAAAATGAAGTTCCTCAAATTTCACAATTCTAGCATTAAAAATCGTCCGTGCCCGCAAAAATTGCGTATCGTGGAAAGAGAAACGAACACGTTTACGATTACGTTTTGGTAACCCCTGTGTTCGCGTTGGCATTGATATATCCGCTCCTAAACTTTGTACTTTGTCTTCGAGGAACACCCCTTTTTGTCACGCCGCGGTGCCTAAATAGAAAATACCCAACAAATCATCGGCGACGCGAACATCGGTAAACGCGGTAGCCCCGTCGGTGTCGCCGATCCTCGGCATAACAAACGACTCTGTTGACCCAGCCAGATAGATCGCGGGAGTTACGTTACGATCAACGCGCGTTTACACAGTCGGTTGCCCGTGGTCGGTCAGCGAAGGGAGTTACTAAATTTAAGCCGTCCCGTCGGTCGTTTCTCAAGTGTACACGGTTGTCTGCTATTCGCGGGTCCTGCCGCCCGTACCCTTGACGTGCCAGATAATTGTCCGCTGTCGAATTAGGGAATATCGTTTCTCGCGGGATCCTCGGTCCCGCTTGCCAATTACGATCCTCCGTCTCCCCTGCCTTTCCTCCATCCTTTCTTTTTCTCGAGAGCATCGTTTCTCAGGCTGCCGCGAAGGACCATTTGCCTGAAACGATTAACGAAACGATGGCAGAAAGTGGCTGACGGCGGTGGAAGCGTGCTAAAATTACCTTGGAAAAATTCGCCGGAACGGATGAATCCTCCAACCCTGAACGGGGGGGGGGGGGGGGAAGGGCTTTGAGGGTAACGAGTCGAGAGTGTCGGTGATCTAAATTTACTGCCGGCCATGTAAACGACACAGGGGCCCTTCTACATACCGTAACATTCACCGGCAGACCGTTGCTACGAGTGCCGTGAACGAGCTGGAGGTGACGGCAGCTTATCTATGCTCCGATTTCTCTGTGCACAGCCATTCACGATGCTCTACGGCCATCGCCTCGTCGCGCGCGTCACGCGGCCTCTCGAGCAACGGAGGACACACAGGGAACACATTGTTCTGCTACAACGGTTCTACCGTTCGCCCGTATGTCCTACCGGTTAACTCGTAGATTTTCCCTTCCCTCTATCACCTTCTCCGTTCTCCCCTCCATTCCTTCCCTTTTTTATTTTCCACACCACGCCCACCTGTTCTTCGAGGAACACGACAGCGGCCCGCGAGAGCAGATCTCCAGATAGAAACGAGATACCGTGTACGGGCTGAAGGCGATGACGCTTTATCGGCGTTTTGACCCGACCCGCGAAATCACTCTGCTGGTTCCTCTTATCTTCGTGTTCCTGGACACCCACCTGTTCGTGGCTGGCCGGCAAAAAATAAACGAGGAATAAACGAAGACCGTTGTGGATGTCGAGAGAGTGAAAGAAAGAAGCAAAGGGAGAGAAGAGGAAACGAGGTTGAATACACGGACCCCGTTATCTGGCTTTCAACGGGGAACGGAAAGAAAGTGCTTCGTTCCATGCTGATGTTGGTGATGGAGAGGGATCTCTTCGTGTACTGTACACGCGGAGTGATAACGGCTACGAGAGAATTGTACGGAATTACCGGGGCTCTCCGGTATCTGGAACGAGAACTCGGTTTTATGAGCACGGGATACGGAGTGCTCCAGGAACAGCCTGGAACGCCTCTGACCCCGAGAAACTTTCGTTTTTCGAGATAATCGCGAATGGAAGTCGAAGCTTGAAAGGAGCGGAGGGCTTCAGTCGGACTGATGTATGGAAGGCGTAAAAAAAGGGACTTTATCGCGTGGAGGATGGGGATATTGCAGTAAATGCAGCTTGGCTATGGATACTCGGAGACGGAGAAGGTATATATGGTTGTTGGGAAGTTATGGAAGCTTCTGCTTATTCTTCCAGGTAGATTCTTATCTGTTTTCTCTTGATACAAGTAGAAGCAAGAGGTGGGTTCGAGAGTTCAATGACTTATGTTACAGAGATCTTGTAATAAACTCCTAGGGAAATTTTTTTGTTATCACAATAACTGTATCCCTGAAGCGTATAATTCTTCCCTGATAATTTTTTTCGTGTCTTCGATAGAAGCACATTGGGATCTCGATCAAGAGAGACCGAGAAAATCGGAATCTGGAGGGAAACAATTAAAAATGCAGTTTGTATCCGGGACAAACCTTCTATTTGGCAAGTCACGTAACTTTTAACATAATCAGAACCAGGTTAACCCCTTAACCTACGATTTACGTTCGAGAATTTTGGGCAGAAAACATAAACAAGCTCGCGCAGCCTTAGAGCCATTCGCACGACTTGTATCACACCATTGCAGATTATTAATTTTGTATTACTAATTTTTGTAAAAAATAAACTTTTTATAATACTTGCATCTACCACAATTATTACATCAGGTTGTAATTACTTATCAAATATTTCACAAATATTTATAACTTTAGGAGGGCACCGCCGCTAATATTTATATTTGGTCCGATCATCGTACGCGGGCTATGCCGGTAATATTTACGTTTGGCCCGACCATTGTACGCGGGCTATGCCCGTCATTGTAGGTTAAGGGGTTAATGGAAGATCTGCGTTTACAATTCCACCGAGGGTTTCTTTCCCTTCGGAGTTCATAAAATTTCGATGAAACAGAAAAATATCCAACATCGTTCCAAAACTGCTGCCCGGCTAACCCGGGAATCAATCAAAAACCGCAATCCAGAAGGCATCAATTTCCCGGGAACCAACCGGCCTCCCCGATTAAACGACAAAACGTCGCGTCAGAATGATTAACGAGGGCCGAGATTAGAGCACCGGGAAGAAGTAGACGAGCCTCGGGATTAGACGATGCTGGAAGCGGAAGAGTTCGATGCGGTCTGAAGAGGGACAGATAGACAGAAATAGAAAGCGAGCATGAGAAACAGACCGAAAGAGCGTGAGATAGTAAGAGACAGAGAGAGGGGGCAGGAGGGTGAGAGGAAGGGAAAGATAGAGCGAGTAGGTGCAGAAAGCACAAGGGATTCAGGCAGTTGGAGTGCGCTCTGTGCTCGCCCATGCGAGAGAGCGCGAATGAGATTGCACCGCCGCGGCTGGTACGCCGCCACCGCCGCCGCCAATTGTAACAGCGGTGGAGCGAGGCAACCCCTCTCCCCCCTTTCTGGTTCCGGGCCTCTTGTCTCATTCCCCGCACATCGTCATCCACTCTTGCTTATTGTGTTTCCATTGTGCCTCCCTTTTCTCTGGCCGCGGCATTTTTATTGCCTCCTCCACCTATCTCGGGGGCGGCAGGGAATTGGAGGGAGGTGTGCGTAGCGCTGGACCAAACAGCCACGCAAATATCCATCGGCCTTGTGGTACGCGCACGAGGACCGGTCTCGAGGCCCTTCGT
Organism: Tetrapedia diversipes; assembly: GCA_033822845.1. Classification (NCBI taxonomy): domain Eukaryota; kingdom Metazoa; phylum Arthropoda; class Insecta; order Hymenoptera; family Apidae; genus Tetrapedia; species Tetrapedia diversipes. The sequence goes on along the minus strand of JAOPTO010002094.1, from coordinate 263,991 downwards.
TTCCGCGCTCGATCAAGCGTGCACGCAATCGCGCGCGAGGGGTTCTTTTTCTCTCCCGTTTCCGGGCCTCCTCTCTGACTCTCTGGTAATGAGAGGTGCCAGAGGAACGACGGAGAACCCAGGACCTCGATGGACCACTGCGGACGATTGTTCGCGAGTTTTTGGAAATTGAAGTGTTGCGGGAGGGAACGGGGGTGGAGGGCGCCGATTGTTAAAGTTGGAATTCAGTTGTTGAGAGAGATTAAAAATTCGCGTTGCTCAAATTGCAGCCGGGAACGAACAAAATTTTAAAGCACCGTTGTTTTTCGGAATTGTGAGCCGGAGTTAAAATAGTTAAAAGTTACCACGGTGGTGGTACTCGGGTGGAATGATGCACGGTTTTTAAATAGTTTGGAAATCGATTCTGTTCGATGGAGAAGAACTTTAAAGACACGCAATGGAGGGTGAAATTCTACCCCCGCGTGTTTCAGTCCCGTCGATCGACCTCCACCCCCACTCCACCCTCTTAGTCTAATATCCCGGAGCAAAAGTGTTTCTGTTAACTCTGAAATTCATGCGTGACTGATTTTTATTATTCAACGAGTACGATTCGCTGTTTCTCCCCCGGGGCGATGGCAACGTTCGGTTCCTCTCTTCGCGGAGAGAAAGAACGAAACGAGGAACCCCGAGGATTATTCTCGTCTCGTGGACCGGGAAACTAACGAAGGACTTTTAAGACGTCAGCTTGCAGGTCTGGTAGCCGGTCGGAGGAGGAAAGGTAGTCGTCGAGTATCGGTTCGACGATTCTCCGGATCGAAACTCTCCCCTCGTTCCTTTCGTCTTCTTTCCACGATAGAGGAACGGATCGATCCTCTTCAATAGGATTAGCCTTACTTAAACAACGGCGGCGTCTCGCGACTCTCCGATCCCGAGATTTTTCGAACGACAAATACCCTCGAGCAGAAATTAAGAAGCTCTCGACGATCTCGTCGACGGGCGAGCTTTGATCTATATAATAAACACACCGGAGACAATCGTGGAATGAAGGAGCAGAGGACACTCTTCTGTGGAATTTGGGTAGAATTTTGGCTGGTACGCGTTACTGTACACGATTCCTCGTGCGCAATCTATTATCTCGTCCCTCCCTGACCATTTCGTGGGCAATCTAACCGAACGATCCAATAAAAAAGGAAGAATAGAAGCGCGGGGTTTTACCGTATTAGCACTTCAGCTTCCTTTATGCTCCACGGTCGGGGGGTGTAGGGTTTCATGGAGCCTGACGCCATTGTTCGCCTAAATCGCGGTATAACGTATTGACACCTCGAGTCATCACCCTAGCGACGATATCCGCTGTTGCTTGGCCAGTAATTCGAGCCGCATCGTTCTCTTCCCTCGATCCTCCTGCTGCCGGGTCTCACGTTGCGTTCCGTTTCGAATGAACACGTGTCTGTACACGTCCAAGTGCTTCGGGAACGTGCGATCGAATATTGTTTCGCGTTCTCGTCGTGCTGCCCCATTCGTATTCCACCTTGAAGCGAGCTTCAGCATGAAAAGAATTCGCACCCTTCGGGGAAGGTATTGAAATAGACGTAGGGTCGAGTGATATTTATTTTATTGCCACTGAATTGACATTCCCCTTATTCTGTTTGTTTAAATTATATTACCGTTAATAAAAAATACAGCTATAATTCTCTTTTCGAGAAATACATTTTGAAGACTTTTTTTTATATTAACTTAGGTATTGATTCTTCGAGAAATGAAGAAGTCACACAATTTAATAAAATCGTTTCCTTCTATTTTATCATTTTACCATTACTTCGTTTCATATTCTTTGCGTTACGAAAGAATTTCACCCGCAGACCGTAACGGCCAAATTTGTTAACCTTGCGGACACCCGAAAACCGTACCTCGAATCAGCCCTGTTCCAAGCCATCCAGCGCGAACGGAAGCCTGAATCACAGCCGAAAGAAAGTTTTCCCGTGAATCGTGACTCGCAGCTCGCACCTCGTTCCTAACCAGGTTCCGGAGTAGATCAGCCTTTTAACCTCAATTAACGCCTCGACTTTGCGCCAGCCGTGTAATCACCGCACAATGGGGAACAGGCTTCACCTTTGTCTCGTCGACCAAGCACACCATGGTGTTCCTCCCGCCATGGGTGGTGTTCTCGTTAACACACCGAACACGAGAAAACGGTGGTAGCTCCCACGACGCGTCGTCACCTTCCTGTCGTCTTCTTCCTCTTGCGTGTCTCGCTCGAAAACGTTCGAGGCTACGAAGAAGACGCGACGCTGGATCCGCCATTACTACGGGCAAGAGTCGGTGATGGCCGAGTCGCGGCCGTGAACACGAGTTTTCCTATTTACGCGGTGACGCGAGCCAAAAATGCAATCGTTGGTGCGGCGCCACGCGATGCAATTACTGGGGGAATTCCAGGCATGCAGAGTTTGATACCGACCAGCCGTGCCTTTGCACGAAAACAACCAACCCTTCCAGCTGGACGGGTGGTGGCCCTAGGTGGAAAGAGGCGCGGCTGAAATTCCAGCCGGATACGAACCCCCCAAAAAGCGTCTGTCTCCCGCGAAACGCTCGACGTACCTGTGTGCACGTATCCGACGCGCCCTTTGGCAGGTTGTCGTCGCCGGACGTGGATCAATCCGCCGACGAGATCGCCTGAGCGATCGCCTGTAATCGATGTAATTGTTTACGACCGCGTTTGCGTCGATCGCTTGATCTACCTTCTTTTTAAAGTGGCTTTCCCTAGGAAATTGTTCTGTAGGGGTTCAGATAGTATGTGCATCGAGGGGGGATGTTGTTGAAATTCATTGAATATTAAAATGGAAATTTTGAAGGTGGAAGCAATACATTTACTTGTATACGGAAGCAATGCATTATATCGTAATATATTGATTTAAGTATATTCAGTGTGAATATTGTACGATATATTGTTGTTTAACTTAGAAGGTATAAGCAGCTTATTTGTTTAAAAAATATTTAGTACGTTCAATTTTGATTTCAAGGAGGGAAGCGTTATTTAAATAAAATGTATTTAATAGGAGCATCAATATTTTACTTTAACGGTAGACGGGATTCACCTATTCCGAAGATATTTTCACATAGATCAATCTTGTCTTCCGCGAAAATTGCAGTCGATAAACGTCAATTCGAGGTGAATTAGAATTGGTTCGCAAGCGGGATGGCAGATCGATTTCTTAGAGAAAGTTGAAGTTTCCGTGTTGCCAGCCAATACGGTGCGTAAGGTGACCGATTTGACGTCTGGAACGAACGCTTCCGTTGGGCGATGGTGAATAATTCATGGACGGGTCGACGGTACAGTGGCCTTCGATAAATAAATCGACCGGCACCGTTTGCTGTCGCACGTTATTCTTACGCGATCGATCAATCATCTCTCGGGGAATTATCGTCGGATGGTCGGTTTCGATCGACGTCCTTGTTCTTGAGAGAGATCGTCCCTTTTCTGGTCACGTTCGAAAAGAATGATATAACGAGAAAAGAAGGAGCAGCAGTGTTTAACTCCTCTGCACTTTCTTTAAAGTCAAACGTTTGACTTCTGGAATTTTTCGAAGAAATTCATGGGAATGGTCTGCTGAAGTTATATTTTATTACAGGTAAAAAAACGTCACCTGTATGTACATTGGCATATTTTAATGACACTCATACGATATAAAAAGAAAATGTCAGTTTTATAATATCAAACGTAACATTTCAGAATAAGTATAAGACAGTATAAAGTATAGTACCATAGTTTATAAATATTATCTGTACATTCATTTTTGTTGTTAATAAGGTAATATAATACTTATTGATCAATGCAGTACACAAAATTTGTTTACTGTGCTATTTCTCATATAATACTTTATTTTTGTCGACTCTCTGGTTTTAAACTTTTGTTCGCTACTGTACGTATATCTCCTAACAGCGTGTACGTAATTTATCGTTAAAGCTCAAACATTAACGAAATGTCACTTACAAACGGCACTGCATCCGTCTGTAGCGTCAGTACCAGAACACCATCTTCCAAATGTTAATCCCTTTCCAAAAGAGAACCCCTAGCCAGAAATAACGAGGCGTAATTGCACGAGGTCGGGTGGACCGCATGAAAATAGGCTTGCAGAGGACGATGAACGTAATAACAGCAGGTAGAAGGGGTTTACAGGTTCTGCGGTCGCGTTCACTTTTAATGAAGACCCCGGCAAGAAGTAGGTGTTCTCGGGCCGGAGTGGCAACCGCGAAGGACGACGTGATATTTATTCCATGGCGGTTGAGAAAAAACTCCCTCTGTCGCCAGGCCACGCTTCTCTCTCTCTCTTCTTCCCCTCCAACCCTCCTGGGGATTTTTCTTTCCCTCTCACCTTCCTTTTTTCCCCTCCTCCCCGCTTCGAGCGTATCCTCTTTACCGCGGGGCTAGGAAATAGCGCGAACAGACGCGAAAAATAATGTAACACGAACGCGCGCCACGGCCGCACCGTAATCCAAATGGGAAGTTAAAAGGTGGTTGTTCGCGTTCTCCAAGCTATCTTGTTAGGTGGCAGGGGTTGCGGCCACATTTGAAATCCTCTTACCCGTGAGCCAGCGGAGAAAGTCGAGTTTCACCGCGTGTGCGGAGGTCGGAGACACAGGCAGCGGCGAGGGTGAGAGGGTTGGCGGGAGGGAGGAGGGAAAAAAGAAAGAAACCACGGTCGAGGAGAAAGAAGCAGCCTAATAAGAATACCAATCGCAGTAAAGAAGGATTTGCATTTGATAAGCGTCGTAAAAAAGCGCCGCGTAAGGTGATTTCACGTACACGCGTCCGCGGACCGCTGCGACGGCCCACGCCTCCCTGTTCCTGCCTCTCGAAATACTATGGCTCGTTTACTGTAGCTCATCCCGTACACGGTGATCAGGGTTGCCTTTGAAAGATGACTTCGAGACGACTTCGGTGTATATCGCTGACTATACCCGTTCGATTATCCGGGGCTGTGGAGCTATCGACCCGGTGAAGGAGCTGTCGTAAAAATGCACGGCGATACGTTATCTTTTTAAGAAGCCTGTTAGGGATCGAAAACGGGGGAAGTAGGCTGCTGTCTGCTTCTCGAACGCTGGGAATTCTGCGAGGGTGTCCTGGGAAGCTTTCGGGAATGGCTAGGCTGTTCGAACCTCTTTTCTGCTGCTACTGGTCTTTCGGTGTCTCGGTAGAATTTTTTTAACAGATCAATGTGTAGATAAAACATGACAAATATGCAAAATATGCACGCTAATAGGATACAGTGCAAGTTTGACTGTAACGATGCAAAAGAAAAATATTGTAAGGCACGTGAAATGAAAAGTACACCCTTACAGTCGTCTGACGATGAAATAAATTCTTTCGTGAAGCATCGAAACGATAAACAGTCGAACTGTGTGTGATCCACTTTCCCAGTGGAAAGAATCCGAGAAAATCCCGTCAACCGACGTCACCGCAGTCGGCCACAGGTATAAATTCGTGGAACGGTTTCAACGGTAGCGTCCAAAGTCAACGATGCCGAATAAAAGCGTCACTTGTAGAAAGAAGCGGAGGGGCCAGCAGGGTAGAGAGGCTGGGGAAAAAAACAGTCCGCTAAAATGATGAAGGATCGGTCGGTGAAGATGTCATGGCGGGCAACAATCCCGACGCAAAACTGGAAAACGGGCACAATGGAGTCGGAGGACGATTCATTCGCGCAACCATAGTCCAGACAGACAGCTGGACGCCCCGCAGGGATGAAACAGGAAGCCATTGTCGCCCTCGATCCTCGAAACGTGGCAGCCGTGCGCTTTTTTCCCCCCCGTTTTCTCTCTCTCTCTCCCTCTTTTCCCCTTTTTTTCTTCTTTTTTTTTTTAATACTTTCCACATGCAACGCTTGTGCTTATATACGCGCGGCGTGTTCGCGTGTACATGTATATGTGTACGTGTGTACACGCGCGTGTTTCGTTGCACGTCGGTTCCACGTCGCGTGCAAATGTTGCCTTTTGAGCGATGCCTGCGCGCACCGAAAAGTAATTACTCCGCACGCGACCGCGCATAGAATCGTTGCTGATATATGGTCACGCGGCCAGCTGGAATAACATTGTCCCTGAATATATTCAGCGAGCCCGCGAAACGGCCACTCCGTACATCGCTATTAAAACCGGATATGCGAGAATATTACGCGACGCGTTAATAGCAGGAAACGCTTAATATGGATATCTTTCTCTCTCTCTCTCTCTTTTTCTCTCTCGGATTCCTGTAATTAACTTGGTCCTTGACAAATGGCTGCTTAATTACTCCTTGATCAAATCGAGGAATAATCATACGTTCAACGCGTGTCTTCGTATTACAATTTATAGAGACAGTTCTTGGGGAAGGGGGAGGGGGTGAAACTAGGTTGAAAGTTATTCTGTTGAATAGTATACGCAAAAGTGAATCGAAAATGTAGAATACAATTTTTTCGTATAGTGTATCGTTTCAGAGATAATCGAATCTGAACATTCGCGAGATACGTATGCACTCGACTCCTCCTACACTGTATATTGCCCATGCGTGCACAAATCTTCGAATTTGATTATTTCGAAAACGAAGCATTGAATAAAAAAATGCTGTTCTACACTTCTAGCTTATTTTCATACGTACAACATGGTACCTGAAACTTTGTGTACGTAACAGTTAGAAATTCTCATCCAATCAAGTTAAACAACCTTGGCCAACGTTCCCTCGATTAGATGATTATCCTGAATTCTCCGGATATTTATACACACTTCCAATTCTCACCTGAACACGAAATATACCAACCGGCTCCGTAAGGCCTTGTCATCTATAACGCCACCTAAAGAGCCTCAGGCTCCGCCCGAATGACCATAATAGGTCAGCAGCTGCTTAACGCAAGAAAAGAAACGGGACGGCGCGGCGACTCGCTGTACAGCAGGACAGCGTGAATGCAAACACGTCCGCCGCTAAGCGTTAATTAGCGGCCTAATGAACAACCAGTCGAAATAAAACCGGAGCCATTTCGAAAGGGAGACAGAGCGAGATGGCTGCGCCCGTCAGAACCGGAAACCGGTGCTCGAGAGCGTGTATTCTCGCCTTTCACGGCCCCGCCGCTCTCGGAGAGGTCGTCGTAGTCGAGGATGAGGACAGTTGTTTCGCCGTGCGCGGACCGGTAACGTGTTCGGGACACTCCTTTTTGCTAATAGCATGCACGCGACCATCCGGACCACACGTGCGCAATAATGGCCAACGCGTGGGTGTGCGTGTGTGTGTGTGTGTGTCACAGCCAGTCGACCGAGCGTGGCCAAGGGGTCGTCTGCTACCCAACTTTCTGCCGTGCTGTTCCATCTGCTCCTTGTTACCCGCGGTTATTAATTAGCTCGTCCCGATGCATCGCTCGCGACGCCATGCCAACGTCACTGCACCGCTGTACGTTCATCCGTTAGGCTTGAACAAGCTTCGAACTTCGACGAAGGCATAGGTATAGAGTTCACGTTTGAGTTGAGAAACGGCCAGTGCTCTATGCTCTATGCTCGAGCACTTTGGAGTATAGTTGATGAAACGAATATAGCCTGAGATCGTAAAGGAGAGCACCAAGTGAGGATACCAATTGATATAGCGAAAATTAGGAGAATATATTGTTAGATATAGCATTCTATAGACTCGCGATTAGTTAGGTTAGGCTGAATTACCGTTTCCTAAGCAAGCAATGGAAGTGATTCGAAGTCTACCAACTTCATAGAACTGAAGTAGAATATAGGTATGTATAAGGAACGAAGATTATAAGAATTTGGCGACCTTCTTGCCCTTGCCACTAGGAGGGATCGACCAACCACCTTTCTCACAAGCACTTGTGTCCAATACGGTTTCTATATATACGAGTTCCGAATTATCCCTGTGTCTAAGGCAGGGACCTGCTAGGGTTACCGATGAGTCCACTAGCAGGCCTTGGACTAAACGCTGCCCTTCCCTTTCCTTTTTCCTCTTCACTCTTTCTTTTACAACAGCCAGAGGATCAAAACAGAAGATTACTTTTGGGCCTTTTCTCTTACCCCAATGTGGATTTCGAAATCGAACTAGAAGGACCAACTGGATGAGTCGAGTACGAGCGGCTCGAGGGCAAGGAAAAGGTGTTCCGGAATACGGAACGGGACGGCGACAGCGCAATTAACTCCGAATCTCATGGTGCAACCGACGGGGGTATAGCAAAGGGCCGTCTCTCGCGTGTTCTTTCCAGCCATGCACCGTCCTTTTCGACATGAGATAAAACGCAAGCGTTGGGCGTCGCTCGAGGGCGGTTCGAGGGCGATTGTTATTAGCTCGACGCTGCCACCTCAAAGGGACTTCGTGCGATCGTCCTTTTTGGAATCCGTTTGCAGCGACCGTGTGATTGTTGGATGGCAGCGTACGCGAGACGCGACAGACGATTCGCGTTTCACTGGAACTCTTGTCGTGAACAGGGGTGTACCTTCGTTCTCCATGGTTGTCCTTATATTTAACTCGAAATCAGATTTGTCCCACTGGAAAGATTCTGTGTAATTCATACTGAAATAGAATATGTTCGAGAGCAGACATTGTTGCGAATAGAAAAGTTGCTATTCATTTTTTGATGCCCTAATCAAGAAACGTGTTTGTTATCAGTATGATATATTAAGTTAGGTTCGTTCGATCGGGTTTTTTGCAAGAACTTGTTGTTGCCTATGACACAAATAATTAATAATTGATAATCTGATTTTGCAACTATATTATAAATTACTCTTGATTTTAAATTTATCACGTGTCCGATGAATTATGGATTATTCTTTTTAGAGAATCCGACGCGTGACGTATACGTGACGATGTTACGAGTGCAAAAAAATGAAATATTGGGGATAATTTTCTAAATTGGTTGATATAATTCAGATCGATACAAAAGTTTGTTATGCTTCGTGGAAGCATTAATATGGCGACCTTCACAATATAGGAAGGTCCTAAATTAAAGCATCAGAAATGGTACCCGAGTTGAACGACTTATCCTGTGGCTCACTACTTCTGCAGTTTCACGAGTATTTCAACTACCATAAACATCGTAGACATCTCCGTATAACGTATACCAGGGGATATACCAGGAATTCTCGAAGATACCGAAAAACTTTTCCCTCGGAGGACTCGTCGCGCGACATACCGGCAAGTTCCGGCAACGAGCCTTGCAGACAAACTTCCTGTGTCCAACTTTCCTCGAAAGCAGCTTCTTCGAGCGATCGTAAACCGCGAAATCTGGAACCTGGTGTGTGAACACGGACTGAAATTGCCGATCGAAGCGTCGCCGAAAAATTTCGCAGAAATTGCACCGTTTGATTAGCCTCTTGCCTTAGAATTGTCTTTAATCGCAATGTCGATAGCTCGTTAAATGGAAAGTTTCAATTTAGTATCTCTTCGTCTCAAGTTTACCTTTAAACTGAAAATACTGGTCAACTTTTTGAGAACAGTCGGGAGTAATTTCTACCGCTCGACGTCCAACCCTGAAAATTTGAAATTAACCGATTGGGGTAGAATTCTTAAAGCACAAATATTCTCAGACACTTCAAAATTAAACTACGCCTTCGACGGACTTGCGATTCGTAGTCACAAGACAAGGTAGACGTTAAACATCGATTCATCCGGTCAAAGCGTGCAATTTATACAGTTTCGAGGATAATGGTCCGACAAAAGGTCCCTGTTGTCGAAGCACAGAGACTTTCAGGTCGGTTTGCACGGTTCCATCGCCGACAGTCTCGCATTCTCCGTTCGAATCTCCCGGCGATGCTGGAGGCAGTCAGCAGAGGCAGACTTGCCCGCAGAAATGTAAATACCGGTCGGCCAATCAGCCTGATTGGTCCCATTCGCTCGAATGCTCGTCATTCACCGGCGCGTACAGCGCGCCGTAAGGCACGGCGGCCGTTATATGCTCCTGGATCGGGCCATTGTTCGCGCAGACATGTGTGCATTCGGTATGCGCGTACACACGCCCGTACGTGTACCTTGATGTTATGTACGGGTGCAGGTATGTGGCGGGTATATAGGCATCGGTCGAAACGCGCACCGCTTTTGATATTATGGACTCGAAAGTGTGGCCAAGTTCCTCTGCTAGCCAACGCAGTTTCCTTCGCCCCCTTTGTGGAAGTAACGACGAGAAAATTTGATCAGTGGTAGCAGTGGCAGCACTGAGGCATAGGTGTTATAGATCTATAGGATTTATTCAGCGTTTACAAAAGGTAGCAGTAGGATGAAACGTAAATAGGAACTCTATGGTAGCTGTTCTACAATTGTAGGGAATTGATTATGGAAAGTATGTTGTTGGAGAGGTTTATTATAAAGAATTCACTCGGTTGCAAAGTAGGACACCCGATCACGTACACTGTCTACGTCGCCATCTTTTCTACTACCCATCAGTTGTTTGTTTTTCACATTTCAACCGTTTTCCCTGGCTACCCCGCGACCCGTTCTTCTTACACAATGAATAACAAGGATAAAAAGAATAACATTCTAATTTCGTATCGTTACTTAATGAGTTAGTTAATGCAATTTATTTTTATTTTCTCATGGTAATTATTCTCTTGGAGTTTGACTATTACTGTATTAGAAACATAGTGAATTTATGATCAAGACGATAAGTATTTATCTCGAATTATCTTATTAACATAAGTGTACAGCAGGGAACGAAACTGGATGCAGGTTTGACTTCCTTCCACGATACGCTTACGTTGTGTTACGTAGGTGTTAGGAGAGCGGCAAGGAAATCGATTCATTTCGCAGTCGGCCGTTTTCTGCGCACTCAGGAAGTTCTCTAAGCCGACCCCCGTGTACGCGGCTACGTCCGTTCAATTTGTACGGTCGTTAGACCGCATGGACGAGGATCGTTTGGTCTACACGTGGAAACGCGCCGACGCGACGATTCCTCGCGCTGATCCCCCGTGACGGGAATCGTTGCGTGCCGTTGGCTCATTGTTATGGCAATGAGCGTTCCCGCCGGTATCTTCCAATTTTAGACCGGCCCCTGCAAATTGTCTTCCTAATCGCAACGCGCGTTTTATTCGCCCGATTACCTGGAAACGTTATTTACCAAATCGTTCGCGTATCATCGCGACGGAACTTAGGCTCCACGGCCTGGCTCCGTTTCGACGAAATAACCACTACATCGACGTCGTCAAACTTTCCTACAGATTCCGTAGAATGGAACAGTATTCATTCAACTTTATTTGGTGAATTGCTGGTATTAATTCGGTAAGATTATAAACATCCAATGGAATCGTTTCTGCTTAAACAGCTGAAATGACCAGTTAGGGGTAGTAAAAGTACGCCAGATTCATGTTTTATATCACGATAATTGAAAATAACAATTGTTACCACTTTCAAAGACGACAAGCTTTATTTGCAATTAAACTTCGACTTGTTCTCTGCTCTCCCCTTTCTGTTGCTTCTCATTCGAGCGAAGCAGCAAGGAAAAACCAAAACGAAGGATCGCCAGTCGCGACAGCGTCGCCCATTCCCGGAGATAACGCATTCTTTCGCGAGCTTGTTTACAAGAGAGTCCAAATCCGGCGGAAATTCAAGGAAGAGGAAAGAAACCGAGAGCAGCTCCACTCGAGAAGATGAAGCGCCGCCGTCCTCTTCCCTTAAGCACTCGTCCTTCTCTGTCACGGTTCCAACCCCTCCCGGCCCTCGCTATCCACACAACGCGTGCAATCCTTTCCTTTTTTCGCCTCCTCGTGTACCGTCCCGGCCCAGCAAAGACGGAAGTGTGCACGCGCGCGAAAGGAAAGAACAACGCGCGTCGCAAGAACGGTTCGAGCGAGCACCGGTTTGCTCGCTTCTAATCTGGTTTAACTTGTTTACCGGGCCCTCCCCGATAACGGAGCAGCGCGATTCAGCTCCGCCGCCTTCCAGCCTCGAATCCGACTCCGAATTTATTATGTCGGTAAATAGAGCCGCGGCGGGCGGCAAATACGACCCGAAGGGGTTGCAAGGGAGGGTAAGCCGCAACGTTCGCGGACGGGTGGCACGGTTTTTCGAGGAGTCTTTGCACCGGCGGCCGCCATTTTTACGGCTCCGCCACGGTATCGGTTATAAACTGACTCGGTCGTCCCGCAACTGTTTATCCAGAGGTGTTACGATGGCCGTTCTCGGGAAATTTCGGGTGTCTCCGCGGCCGTACATTCCCTGTCGGGTTATCGAACTTTTCGTAAGTCCCGATACTTTACGCGCCGCTTCTTCCGGGACGGCGGGATCGCGGAATACTTCCGGCAATGAAATTGCTCGAGCTAAGCGTGGACCAGTGTTTGCTTGGCCGGCTCTACTTTTTATGATGTTTGTCATACTTTTCACGTAGCGTGTTCTGTTTGCGCAACCGGGGGCGGAGAATATGGTAGCTCTCTAAACTCTGAAGTTCACCCCAATGGGTGAACCAACCTACACTCTGGCTACGAGAGATATTCGCGCACGTCTACTTTTTCAATAAGAGGATTCTCTGTGAACGTTCTACATCCTACTTTTACGATACTGGAATTCAAGTAACCAGGATGTTAAGTACCGATGTAAATACAATACAGCAGTTGTATTTCTAGATTAGATTTTTCCTTTTTCACTGATTTAACAGAAAATCGTAGAGAAATTTCATTCACAAAGCACAGAAAGTTATCTGTACTTTTGTTACGATTAAGGTATGCTTCTGTTTATAGATAGATAACTTTTGCTACAACAATGTATACTTTAAGTTACAAGAGAACTTCAAATTTCAAAATTCGAGCTTTTCGCTCCAGAAAAGAGGAACGAAGAGAAATCAATTATTCCATTTCCTAGTCGCATTTCTTATCCGCCACGAATCCACCAGTCACGTTCGTCAGGCAACGAACTTTCCGCCGCAGGACACCACGTAGCCGGTATCCGCGGTTACGCGGGTCACAACGACTGCCGCAACGGCGACGAGAACGGGGGAACAGACGAGCCCGGGTGGTTTTAGCATCTCCGGTGTGTGTCGCGGGACCCGCTTTAACGAGGTTGCTCGAGGGGGTTCATTGAGACGCCGGCTGGTTCGGTAACCATGTGACTTATCCTTTCTCGCTCCAGCCTGCGGTGTGTCCCACGTTCATTTTCTCCGCTCCTTTTATTATTCGCCCGTTACCACCTCCTTCCCTCGTCCGTGGGGCCCGTTCCCTGGTTCTCTCTCGCGCGACGAGTCGCCGCCGTTCCAACCTTTATCTTCTTCTTCCCCGAATTCTCGGCATTATTCAACGGGCGCACGTCTCTCATTGAGGATGCACGCACGTACCGACTACCTGCGACGACGGCAACGAGGACGGGCACCGAGACGAGCTGCTGCAGAAAACGACGACGGGAGGGAGACTCGGTCCCTCGTAGCCGCTCGAAATCCGCGATAAAAACGTCTCTCGCCTTGTGTGCAGCCGGTTCTACGCACAGCCGGGAGACGCTCGAAACGGTTCGAATATCTGCATCGCAATGAGCTTCGGGAATCGCTCGTTTCCTTTTCTTCCCGTGCCCTCTCTCCGCGTCCTCTTCTAAGGCTAAGCTTCCAAGACGACGGCCGCCGTTTCACGTTTTTCTCCGCTTCCCATATTCGAGCATTCGAGGCTGGGCAGGAAGGAGAGGGGACGGGGTGGGGACACGGATCGACGGGACTCGATTCGTTAACCCTTTATGACTGGAATCTTTATACGACTCGCGAGAAGAAGCCGCGGTTGATTGGAGCTTCCTCGGCTCGGTCTTAACATTTAGTCGACCGAATAGGGAGTCCTTCCAATTTTTTCCTCAACAAACCTTGGCGATTGACTCTATTCTTGAACTAGTACTGTTCATAAATTTTCCAAAGTACAATTTTTAATAAATTCAACACCAGCTCAAGGTCAATTAATGACAACAGTAAATAGAATCAATGGTACCGCTTCGTCGAAGAAAAAATGGGAGATCTTCCTATTCGGTTGGCCAAGTGTTAAACGGTAGAGAATGGTTGGCGGGAGTTTCAGAAGGCTGTTCTTAGAAAAGCGTTTCTAACAAAGAGGAACTGCTGAATGTAAATGATAAGTAAAAATGTTGCGAATATTGCGTTAAAAAAATTCGGTTGTAGGGTTTCGTTCTAAACCGTAGACCAACAAAGTTTAACCCAATGTTTGACTATCTAAACGATTCGTTTAAGGTGAAGTTTGTCAGGCGCCGCGTTCCACACGCACGGATTTTCATTAATCGCATCGTCCGCCTGTGACCGACCGCGACTCGCGCAAATGAAATTTGTATCTTCTGGCCTCGCAGCTCGAAGCTCGTTAAACGTCACCTCGGCGTTATTATAAATTTTGTAGACGCGGCCTCGGTCATGTTTCGCGATACACTCGTCGACGCCGAGCCCCGAACGCACCGGGCGGCGTTACTAATTGCACGTATCACATTATAAACTTTAATCACTTTAATTACTTATCGCGTGTAATTAAGCGTTTATTGCTGTGTTGCTCCTCGCGCCGGTCGTCCGATGATTCTGGCTCGCTGATGCGCCCGACATCCACCGCCCCCGCCGCCTCCCGTGTACCGAGCTGCCACTCCAGGGCCCCCCCTAATGAAAGTTTGAATCGCAATTTTACCAAATTAAAGCCAGACTAATTGTCAACGTTATTTCGAGGCCCGACCCATCGCTATTTTAATTATTCTTGGCGCCGCGATACGTTTCGCGATCCAATCTAAACGTTCATTAGCCAATTCGAGCGAGGAACGTTTGACCGGTCACCCTTTCCTACCTCTTTTTTTTTTGTCGTTCAGTTTACGCAAACTAAGCGTGTAAATACTTCGCCTCGACGTGCTACGAAAAACGGGCTGCTAACTCGTAATTTATAGCATCGTTGCGCGGTCAATGCGTAATTGAAGGGTGCAAGAGGAAAACTTTACGTATTACTATTTTTCTGTTCTCCCTCAAAACTGGGCCAATTACATGATTGTAGAAAGATAATGCACATATTCATTTGACTGTAAAATTTCTTTAAATTCCATTTTTTAACACTAGAACGACATGAATTATTGAATATTCATAGCAACGTTATAAATTCACTGTGGTTAGCTTCTAAAGTTTACTATCATTTTCTGCAGGAGATATAAATAAAGATTTGTACTCCATGCATTCAGCAGATTTTCATGTAATTTTCAATTTCATCTCTTGCATGCAAATAAGTACACTTTGATTGTCGGTTGTTCTAGTGTTAAAGCAGAGACACAGAACTTTAATCTGTCTCGAAAAAGGATCTCCCCTTTAATTGATTTAATTTCCTTTCAATACCTCTCATTCGATCGAACATAATTTTATTCTTCATCGAAGCAATTGTTAATAGCAAATTAAGTTAATTTATTATACTTTGATACACGCTTTGGAATATAGGGGACTGTAAGGAAGTTAACAACAGGACATCGTAAGGATTCTTTTATTTCCGCCATTAGGAACGTTCGAGCACGTTAACGCGGGACGGCATGACGGGCCAGAAATAAAGTCACGCACGAATTCGCTGGGCATTTCGTAGGCTTAACGATCGGGCCACGCCAAACGATCGCACGCGTCCCATCATTCTTCACCACCCCATGACCGTTCCTTATGGGATGGTACGGTGTAATGAGCTCTCAGGTCCTCCTTTTCCTCATTACGACACGTCGTATTATTGTCATTACTATTCGTATCTCCCTGAATGGAATTAGTAGTGAAATTAAAACTAAAATATATACGAAAACAACGTTTATCGAGTTCCTTATTAAAATCTACTAAAACGTGATTAACGCAGTACCTTAACGCGCTACACATATGTAAATGCAAACGAAAAGCTTTTGGATTCAGCAAGTTGCCTAGAACTTCTGCTTTTTCCATGGTGCATGGTTAACTAATAACACGAGTAACGAGAGACTTCCCCTTTTCTGTTCCAGGTGAGCGCACTAATTTCGGCCATTCAACCCTGCGCGCAAATCGAGATCATAACGCGATCACCAAAACACACGGGTGAGTCCCACATACACGGGGCATATTAAATCCCGTTAACATCAGATCTGTTCCGCTTTTCAACGGATCTCGCGGAATAATACCCGGAAACTCGATGACGTCCGCGAGGGTGAAGGCACGCGGAGCACACGGGGTCAGATAATACGCCGCTTAACGCATTTAGTCGCGGAACAAAGGCCTCGGTAATTTCGAAATGAAACTCCTCCTCTCCCGGTCTCGTGTATCCGGTTTCCCTTCCCCGCGTTTCGTCGTCCCTTTCCTTTTTCCATTTCTCTGCAACTCGCCCGTACACACGCGCCATTGCTGCGCCCTGTGTTTGATCGCGGGGGCGGCGGAGACGATTCTCTACTAGAAAACTGCTCCAGTCTCGACTCCCGTCCCCCGCCTCACCCCTGAAAGGGATCCCTCCTCTCCTACGGAGTAAACTGTTTTCTTAGGCACTCGGGGCTCTTCAAAAATTCCTAAATATTTACCCGAGCGGAGGACCCCCAGACGGACGACACTTAAACGGTATTCCACGGGCACGGAACACGGAGATGGGCTTAAGCTCGCTAAAGGACGGATTAGAGCCACTCGTGCGCGTCTCCCTTTCTTCGTCCTCCACTTTCCCTCCTCCGCTTTCTCTCTTCCACCCCCGGTCAGGAGTTGTTGCCGCCTCCTCTTTCCTCTTTCTTCCTTTTTTCTCAAATTTCCGCCTCCGCGGCTCGCGTGCTCCGCCGCGTATTTGCACTAAGGGAGACAGACCGTTCCTCGAATCCCGGCCCACATCCTGGCTCGCATCCCGATCCCAGCCACCGGGAAACGATCGAACGCCGCAAATCGTCCGTAAGAATTGGACATCGTATCCATGTGTACGTATTCAACGACGGGAATAGATTTGGAGGAGTCTGGCGATTGCAGAAGGAACTGGCGACAGAAATCCCCGCGGTTTCTTCGCGGAGCCGACGTATATTGAATTACCACGGGCCTTGTCCTCTTTCACGGGACGCGAATCGTCGACCCGGTTTCAGCTGGGTCAAACTAATTATCACACGACGGCGCACGGTAAGCGCTTACCCTGGATCACGAAGGCGAAAACGTAGGTTCGTGCGTCCGTTCGGTAACTTAGTACCGGCACGATATTTCGCTGTAATCGCTCAGATTCGTCTTATTTTTGACGGTGATCGTTGCTCGAGGTAGAATTTGCGGGCGTTCCACGTGTTGGGTGGAACTCACGAACCGCTCTTATCGATTTAGCACAAATAACCGGGTAAAATGGGGTCGCTCCGTTTTTCTACGGAACACAGTCCAATGAGTACGAGTTTCTAGAAATTGTATACGAAAAACGTGCTTAACGCTAGAAATTCCGGCGATTAGGGTATACTTATTGGAGACAGAGAAATCAAATTGAAAGCTGTACGAAAAAGACATACGTAATATAAGGAAAACGAATTTTAGCAATCATAGTAAAAATCATAGTAATTTTCAAATGTGTAGGCACCGCAGTGAATTTATCACGTTTCTATGAAAAATTACAAATTGTGTCATTTTCACCCCCTTGCTAGTTCTACTGTTAAAATATCGAATTCCCTCCGTTACACGTACAATCTTCAGCTTACAGCTTCAATTAAGGTTAAGAGGGTTGTTGACTAACGCGAGAGAAAGTAAAATACCAAGGTTTCGCAGCTTCGCATACGGTTAGCCATCGTATCGCGCCTCGTTTCGGTCTCAAAACTCGTCTCTATCTCGCACTAGCCCCCGCAACCCCTCTCGAAAGAAAAGTGAAGGATCTTCCGATAGTTAGTCCCGACTAGAAGCCCTTTTCCGATACAGGGACCCTGGGCTCCTCAGTTTCCGGAGACTTTTTTTCAGCCGGTTGCAGCCTTCGAGCCGATGCAAAAGCATTCCCTTGTTCGAAGTTCCCGCGCCTCCAACCACCGCCCACGCCCCCTCCGGTCGGATCCGCGATTTCCGTCTGAGAGCTTCGAAAACTTTCGGCGGCGGTCGGAATACCGGATTGCATTAAACATGAATAAACGATTTATGAGGACGAAACGGCTGCGGGAGGGGGACCAGCCCACCTCCAACACGGGGAGGGGGTGGGGGGGGACGAAGCGACCGAATAAAAGCAGGTCGACCGGATAGGCGTCGACTTTTTCTCGATCCTCCGACGTGTACGTGCACGCGATCGCGATCCAACCCCGCGTTTGTTCGCCGATATAATTAATCGCCGCCGCGGTGCACGCGTACGAACCAGTCCGAGAGGCTATCTTCTTTGTCATCGCGACGGGTAATAATTCTTTGGACAAGCGATGGGTGCTCGCCGATCGATCGGAGGGTACACTTGTCATGATAACGCAAACAGGGGATTAAGTTTCTGTTGCCGTTCAATTTTTCATACGATCTCGCATTTGGTTTGTCATTGTTCTATGGAAATGGTTGAAAGTTGTGTTGGACATAGTTCTGGTTAAGTTCTACATTTATGCCATTACAATTGTAGGTAAATCACTTCGTTTTGTGTCATTGAGAATTTAATGTAGTTGAACCGGATCAGGAGACGTGCAAATATTTTGCAACATTTTGTGATTTTGGGAAAAGCTCTTGATACACTAGCAGCGCATACCGGTAGTAATTTCTTTACGGTTATATTTCTTCCAATGTTGGGAGATTTTTTAACAAAAATGATGAAGCCACTGGATTAAAACTTACAAACCCTTCACTTAATTTGAGGTGCCTTCTTATAATCCCCATACTTCTATAGTTTCCGCTACCGTAGTGAAAAATGCTTAATCAGCTTCGAAAACGTTGCTAAAGAAGTTACTTCACCTTCATAAAACTTTGTTAATCCCCGATTAAAAATCGTAAGGCACTAAGTATCGTATTCATATAATCGTCCTCGACGGCGAGTCAAAGGATCCCGTCCGAACGAGGCGTGTCGTTAAACATCCCCCGTAATACCGTCATTAAAATACGAAACTTTACCCCGTCGTTATACGTCGTTTCTTTAATCACGTCGACCAAGGAAACATCACGAAGTTCCACACAGTTCGCACGAATAATCCTCTCCCGTTCCGCCCTACCGCGTCCCAACGAGAGACAGATAGACACTCGAGCGAGGGGTCGATGTCTTCCGGGATGGAAACGCGAGTTCTCCAACAGAGATTACCCCGGGATGCATTATCGATGAGAAAACAGATAACGAGCGAATAATTCGTTCCCGTGACGTCTCTATCAGGAGCGAACGATTCCCGTGGCATCGTTTCACGGAGTTCGGGAAAGTTTTGCCCAGCCCGCGCGAGCTCGCCGCGAGCTAATTTGCGAGCGTCAGCTGCGCGTTTCTGCGACTATTCTGAGTTTCTTGTGGCGTTCACCCACGGCTGTTGACCGTGGATGGGAGCGGCGGGGCGTTAAAAACGAACGCATCGTGAAACAATATTTCTCGCCTCTATAATCCGCCAGCGATACTTGTCGCGAGCGCATTTTTTACGGCCTTTGAAGAGGCCGATGGTATTAAAAGAGGGTGTCGCCCGGTGAAAGAAACGCGTGCTTGCCATCGTGTTGATCCCATTAGGGGCCGACGTTGCGTTAAGTGAGATATTTAAGACTTTCTTTTTTTAAGGCAATTTACGAAATCGAGCTGTAGGGTTTTCCCCTGATAATTTCGCAGAGTTTCGTATTTGTCGCGAAACGAAAGAAAAAAGGCAAAATTATTGTAGAAGTCAAAAATTTCATGCTAGTTGGCAGGTCTTCGTGCCGGATGTAATTCGCTTACCATGTTTGCGAATGGCGGTGATGATTGCTCGTAAATCTGAGCACCTCGCGGAATAAGAACACGCGGACCAGTCACAAAGAGAGAACGGATGAAGCGGCTATCTGTGACACGTCCATTCGCTTGCGTTATGAAAGCAAAACGAAAACCATCGGCGGATAGGTCAGTCGTTAATTCGTCCCGCAATGATCGTTTATTGCGCTGTAACTCAGTCGAACATAGGGATACGTGTACACTTTTCTCGTTCCCTTCTCTTTTTCCACGTGGAAACACGCACGCCGTTGTAGTCGCCGTCGTCCACCTCGACGCGGTCCAAGGAATTGCCGTCAGAGGCACCTAACGTTAATTGCTCGGCAGATTTAATTAGTCCGTGAAAGAGCAATCGAGTCTCCCTGTCTCTGTCCGAAGTCGTTGATTAATTGAGCGAGGAGGAGCCGGCAAGCTGTTAATCGATAATTAATTTGCGTCAAAAGCTAATGCTCTGCACCGCTCCAGTCCCTCAGGGGCAGAGCAACGGAGAAATAAAACAAAGTTCTGGCTTGGCTTGAGCCTGGTCACTTGGACGCCGCCTTGTCGGCAATACGCATTGTTCTCGATATCCGTTCCCAATGGACTGTCGAGCTTCGTCCAATCGCAGAGGCTCTCTGCATTTCGTCCGGGCCGCTGCTCGACTGCAAATTCCTCGACCAATCGAGCTTTCGTCGACGCTCTCGCCGGTCAGTCGATGAAATCTACATGAAGCGGCGGCGAGGAGGATTCAAGGACGTCCGTTGCTCATATTTTATGCGCGAGAAGTAATTAGGGGGGTGCGAGAGGGAAGTGGACGGACTGGGACCGATCGACTGAGGTGAAGCAGCTGAATTCGAAGAGTGCTCCTCGAAATTGACCGCGCGAATCCAATTTACGGTCGCTCGACGGAGGCAAGCCGGGAATATCGATATCCGACTCGCGGCCACTTTTTCAAGCTTAAAAGTTACGACAGAGGTAAACCGGTGGCATGATTTACAAAGTGTACACCGGGGCACAAAGAGGCAGGGTGCTTCTGGTCCCCGGCAAAGCCACGCATCCTCGACAACGAGTCACTCGAGCTGGCTCAGCATCAATCACGGTCCTCCATCGTGCGCCGAGGAACCGGCACAGGCAATCTGCGTGAAGAGGCAGAAAAGCGGAGGGCACTCGAGGGATATCGACACGCATCCACCGCGGGTGGTGTGGTTATCATTCCCTTCCCGTTTCTTCGAACACGGCAACGCGAAACTGTGAAAGCCGGAAACACGAAATCGTCGATGAAGCCAGACGAAGCGGACGAAAAGAAGAGGTCGGCGATGCAGAGGGAATGGAAGCGAAAGCATAGACGAGTCTTTTATCAGCGTGGCTGCTGCACGGCGTATATCTAAGAAAGTGCAACGATGAAGAAGAAGGAGCGGCGGAAAAGGAATCCTTCGAGCAAGAGCAAAAGAAGCGGAAGACGAGAAAGGCGGGCTGGAGCGGCGGCGTTTCACTTGTTCGGAACATAAACTGGAACGGCAGACGTGCCGGTATGAAAATTTCAATCGGCCCCCGCTAAAGTGTCGGCACAGCGACTACGAAGGAACCTCTGAAGGCAGGGAGAAGGGCGGTGACGTAGGAGTTCAGGTGAAGGGTCGTGATGGGAGGAGGTGAAGGGGGCCGGAGAAGGGTAAAGTGGCTCTGGACCGCGTGTAGGTGCGCACCCACCTTCCCACCATCTTTCTCTCTCTCTCCCGCACTCGTTACCACCTCGAATAACGCGAACGCTCGAACGTCTCCCTTCGTGGCGTTCCCCTTTCTCTATCGTGCGAGGCCCTAGCCCCCGGCGAACTGCATAATTCATGGCCCTGCTACACCGACCGCCTGCCTCCCCAACGGACCCTCTTCCAGAGGGCCGACGCCAGTCAACCCTTCCTTCTCCTGCTGCCGGCATCAGCCACCTTCTCCCTGCCTTGCGACCTCTTGCCTCTTCCACCTGGTTTCCCAGGGTCAACCTTGGTCGGTCGCGTTATTGTAGGTACCTCGTACACCGTGTGCACGGGTTCACTTCGAAGGACTAAGGACGACGGGTCTTTTTTTTTTGTTACGCATTTCGTTACGTTTCGAGGGCCATTGCTGTAGTTCGGTGTTACCAGGCTACTGCACATAGGGACTACCGGTTTCATTTTTATGTCAGGGAACACTGGAGGTTGGACGAGTGTAGTTAAATAACGATTTAGTAACGAAAGGGCGAAACTGTAGGTAAGGGATGTCTGGTGCAAACGTAACTACGGAAATTCGCTTAGATAAGGGCAGAAACGTACTTCTGCATTGTAGCGTCTGACGCGGTACGGTGATTCAGAAAATTGATCGAAAGAATGATTCGTGAAACTTTTACTTTATTAGTTTCTTGATAAATGCTCGTTTCGGTAGTAATTGTATTTCAATTGAATAACAAAGCGAACTATTTGACTATTTTCATGAGTCACCGGTACGTTAGACCGACGCCTACGGGAAGATAAGCCAGCATAAAACCTTGCGCGCGTGCACGAGCTGTTCGGCGTGGAAGGCAACGCGGCATGCTCGGATAAAGTTGGCCCAAAGCGTTCTACGTGCACCGTGAGCGTCGCGCAGAATGTAGGCGAATATTTCGGCTGAGTTATGAACGGCGCCCCCCGTCGAGGTAGCGGCGACCTAACGAGAGGAACGCCACGGGCGCTTCGACCGCTCTCGATCCTCCTGGAATACCTTCCCTGACAGCGAACAAGATTCGAACGCCGGGGTAATGGATTTTTACGAGTCCTTTGGACCCTGAACTACCTTACTACACGAGTATAGGCGCGGGGGGCCAGAGGGGGACACGTTTCTACGCGAGCCATTGTAACGCGACCGCGTCACTTTTTATTTGGCATTGTGCGCTCCTCCTCGGCTGTATTTTAGGCTGTCCGTTAGCGAGACGTAGGGTGAACGTTGGGAGGATCGAGAGATGGATCTTGGGGGGACGTAACATCGAGTCGAACACCGCGGATTTGCATTCGAGGCGTTCGATATTCTGCGGTGAGTCAGTGGTCTTAAACTTGGGTCACTGGAAGAAGGATTGGATAGGATCGAAGTGGGATAAAATTTGAATTTTTTGAAATGAATAGGTACTAGTAGGGTTTTATAATTATGGCACTTATAACAGTACTGTATACGGAAGATGGTCTTTTTTTTATTCTGTGATCGCTCTTGTACTTCGTAAGACAATTTTCCTCAGGCCACGAGTTTGAGATCGTTTTACCAAAGCATTTTATCGCACTTTGGAGCAGCCTGACTCGATAAGATAACGATAACGTGGTCTGTTTCCTCCTAAATCACTTTCGGTATCGCGTTCCTACTCCCGTTACAGTTGCAATTCCCCATTACAATATTTCTCGGAGAAATTACCGCGGGCCAAAGAGAACGAAAGGAAACAGGAACACAAAAATGATCAACGCTGAACGAACCCTACGATCGCTCGTCTCAAAACGACCGCCTTGAACCCGATTTCGATCCCGACAGAATGTCGTCGTTAAATCCGCTCCGCGATCTCTCCAATCATCGTCGCCTTGGGCTACGTCAGTCGCGCTCAGGGTGCGACTCGTTCCGGCCCCCGTTGATCGAAGACAAAGTGTTCACCCGGAGCTACGAGACCGCTCGAAAATTAATACGGAACCGGCTCTAAACGCGTTGAGAACGCATAGTCGTCGACGACGCCTGGAACGGGACGCGGATGTCCCTAGGCCTCGAACCGTTCGCTTTTCTCCGTCGTCGTGGCTGCGGGAGCGTACCGGTTTCTCGCGCTGAATAAATGGGAGACGCGCTGCCATCTCGGGCCCCCATCGCTCGCGTTCGAAGATAAACATCAGCGCCAGCAGCGCCAACAGCACACGGTAGTCGTACGGGCCCCTCGTAATTAGCCATGCTCCGAGCGCCTCTTCTCTTTTTCGCGCGGTCCCAGCGCCGTTGCGGACGAGAATGCTCGATCGCGGCCATTTGTGAGCTGTCCGGCGAACCGATCAAAGCGCTCCGCCGCCTGCTCGCGGAGCAGCTTCCTCGCTGATGGATGGCCGAACCTCCGGGTGAATCGTTGCTCACGGTTTCCGTTGATAAGGATTTTTCTACGGATAGGTGGTAGAAGAGTCACCGCAGAATGTTCTGTGGTCGGTTCTAGAAGGGGTAATTTATAGCGAGGCATTTTATAGCGAAGACTGTTCTGAGAAATGTTAATTTCCATCTTTTCGTTGCGATCGCTGCAATTCTTTTAGTTTTCAAGAAAAATGGTTAATTAAAATATTGGCGAGTAAACGAGATAAAATGGACTACTTAGACTAATTAAATCTTAGTGACACGAGTAACATTTGCAAAAACAATTGCTATTATTTCTAGCAATATTTGCTTACTTTTATCGATGGAGCGATACAAATATACCCAAATCTGTTTCCCTCACAGTTCTGCAATTTTAAATTCTGTTTGATGTGTACCTTATTCCTTAGTATATGTATATGGAAAATAGATATACAAGAAATTTCCGTAAATCTAGCGTTAAAATTATATTCTTCCGTTTTTTTTTTTCGATAATTCGTAAAGAAAGGTAAGGATTGAAATTGATCCATCTTCATCGTTCGTTGTAATAGTTTTGACGACGGTCGCGGGTGTTATCTCGGGACGGAAAATCGCGGGATAGCCGACAGCCGAACGAAGACTGGGGTCTTGTGCAAATTTTATAGATCCTGTTCGAAGCAAATGGCATACGTCCGGGACGCACGATGTTGCTTCTGATTTCGCGGAAAGGCCGGCCGTAAAACCTGTTTGTACGTCTCTCCGAGGCGACATCCTCCGACGTAGGTACATCGGGGAGAGCTCGTTGCATTTCCGGCAAGATACTGCAAAGCGTAAGTGACTCGGTTGACCGCCGACGGTACTCCGTGGAAATGCTATTTGCGTCGTCCTAGGGAAATCCACCAGGCGTCCATTTTGCTCTCGCCCCCTCTCTCTATCTCTCTCTCTCTCACTCTCACACTCTCTTTGGTGGTTCAATCTGAATTTTGACGACGTCATCAAAGCTTCCCTTAAGAGGAGCATGAGTCTGAAGCTATATGAAACTGTACAAATGGAATTAACAGATTGAATTCTTGGCTTGATGTATGCAAATAAAGTTGAGTACTCCAAACACGTATTCCTAGTTTCAAATCTGTAAATTATATGGGATAATTGAAACCTTATACAATTTATCGTCCTTTCATGAAGCAACATCTTGAAACTTAGAGAAATTGAAACAACTCTTTCCGAATTTTGACGTGAATCCCTATTCCAATCCCTGTCCCACGTTCCAAATCCAACTTTTTCAGATACACCACCCATTTCCATCGCATCATTGCAACACCTGTGCCTTTCCCATTAATTAACCAACAGGGGAGAAGGGTATAGCAGAGGTTCCAGAAACGTTCGCATCGAAAAACGTCGATTTAGTCGCAGGGGTTCGCAATGCAACAGCCAGAGGGGTGCACGAAGGGAAAAGAAAAGAGGTCTCGCGCACGTGTTTCCACCTTCCGCTGCGTTTCGCTATTAAAACGATGGCGCGTGGACCCACCCGCGTCGCGATTTCTTTCTCTCTCTCTTACTCTCCCCTTCTCTCCCCATCTCTCTCTCTCTCTTTCTCTTTCCTTCTGTTCGTCGGCGTCGGCGTCGCCACGAGAGGGTCTACGAAAATAAGTCGCGACGCGCCCCGGCAATTACGCGAGGACGACTTCGTCGACTTTTAATTTGCCTGCCCTCTCGCTTCCTCCCGCCCCTCCACGCTCTTTCGCTCCTCAAAGACGAAAACACGCAGACGTGCCTGCGTTTCCGCGAACCCGCGCGCAAATTTACGCGCTGGATGGAAGCGAGCGAACGCGCTTTCGAGCGACACGCACGACCACTTCCTTCCGGTGGCCCCGTAAATCCCGTCGAACAGGGAAACGAGGGTTTTCCCGCCACGGAAGCCGGGAAACACCGGCGAGTTTTCTCGAGGACCTCGTTTCCGCTCGCCGCGCCGCTGCTTAACGATCCGGCGGCCATTAGTCGCGCGAGAACCCGGGGCGCGGGTATAATACGCTAATTCTAGCGTGCTTGTTCGAAAGAAGCTGGTTTCCTCGTTTAGTTCGCTTGCTGGGCGGACAGGTATCAATCAGGGGTGATCTGTTATTTCTTTTCTTGAAACTCTCGGCTGATTAACCCTTTAACTGCCACGTCGCAATCACATGTTTCGCTCAGGACATCACGAAAATACATATTTTACAGAAATTAATCTTTTATTTTCGATGTTCTAATAAAAATTTTTAATCGTTTATTGAGGAAATTTTTATTTCAAAGTATCCTCTAATTAGCGGTAATGTTCAAAATGCGCTAACTGCCGATTTTTATTCAATTCTTACAATTGTAAGCAGTTGAAGCGCTCCGGTCATCAATGACCACCGTGGTGTCACAGAAGAAACCGTGGTCAGTCATGTGTGACCAACGTGGCAGCCAAGTGTTAAGTTGATTGTTTTTTTATTAAAATGTTAGCAAATTCAAGATGATTGGCCGACGTTTATTTTAGGATAATTTTTAAAGCGTATACGTAAAGAGTTGAGTTAACGATGCACTTAAGGAAGACGAAGGATAGAAATAATTTATTTATCAATAAATTTACTGACCTGTGTATGTAGCCGGAGCTATTCGCGTACACGCTAAGTGGGCCTATTTAAAAAATTCACTTCGGTCAGAGTAAAACTAGAGCTCCGCATAAAGTTCTCGTTGGAAACTGCAAGGGTTATTTTAACCTTGCTTTACCCTTGGAAGGTTAAATTTACCTGGTCGCATTCCGAGAGGCTTCCTCTATCCATCGCGGCTAATGAGACATATCGGGGAAAATAAAAGTTTCACGAACTTCCCTGGGGTAGTTTCGCCCTCTCACAATGAACTATTATACAACTTTCCGATATCCAGCAAGTTTCATCGAAATCAGGACTATTCGGTCGGAAAACAACCCTAGTCATATATTTCTTCTTCTTTGAATTCAAAAGATAAAGCTCTGCCAGAAAAATATTTAAAAAATTCATAGTTATTAACGAACGTTAATAACTTGAAATAAAAAAATACTGATTTAAAATTAATCTGCCCAATTATTGAAAAAAAGAACGAACATCCCCAAAATGTGAACAGAAGCGTATAATAACAAAGCAGTGTTAACAATGTTCGCGAACAATTGCGAAAATGATGAAAAACCTCGCAATTCCTAATGGGCCGTCCGACGTCGCAGAATTTATCGACGGCGGCAACGGCCTCATATTTTCCGGCGTGCGAAACTACACGCTTCGCGAGGGGGTGGAGAGCGAAACTAGTTCGGATACAAATTTTTCGCCAGTCGCTCGAGAGTTTCCTCGACGAGGCCCGGTTAACGATCCAGAAACGTCGGTAGCACGGGAAACCCGCCCGCTCGTTTATACATGCCTGTACGCGAGTTCTGGTATGTAGGTATGCACTTTTTCCTGTAACCCCTTCCACCGTGCCCGGCCGCCTCCATTACGCGAGCGTGTCTTTTCAAGAAAATCGCGGCCATTCTGCAAAACGACCGTGCAAACGTTCCCCGGGGCGGAGGTGCTACCGTTCCGTTTTAATTGCGTTGAAATTAGTGAGACCAGACTTACGAACCTCGTCCACGTGGAAGTCTTATTACGGTCCAACAACGAAACACAACGGACCCAGGCGCGCAATTCAACGGATTTTCCAGCACAAAATGCTGCGCAAGAAAAGTGTCTGCGCGGGCAAGAAAGGTATTGCGTGTGTACCCTGGTTTTAATTTAGTTCCCGTCGAAAAAGCGGCCACTCTGTTCGGGCCACGCCGTAAATCAGAAGCGCGGCCAGCGGAGGAGGAACCGTCGAACACGTTAAAAAGGAAGACTCTCACGGAGGCCGCATGAACGATGAGTTATTTAAAGGGAAGGAAAAGGGGGGGAGTTGCCGTGGAAATCGAGCGCCTGGAGTACGTACAAGGCCACTTTATGTAGCGGCCCCCGGTAAAAGTCGAAGGTGGTGTGTTTCAGCGGATGAAAGATGGCTGTGTGTGCGTACCCGTAGTGAACCGCGGGCAAACGGCCCACTAAATCCACGGTGATTTCTTCGTTCCGAGGCCGTATCGCGGCCAGAGATTTACAGGAGACGTTACGTCGGCGCCAATGCTGGAAATAGCGGGAATCGCGGCCGTTTCAACCTGGCAACTATAAACTCAACCCTTTCCGCGACCTCGATCGGACGTCAGGCGTAAGGCTCGAAATTTGTACAGAATAGACGGAGGTCTCTAAGAATTTCCCAGGTTGTGACATTTTCACGTGTTGTCACCGGGTTGAGTTACAATGTTTTGATGAAAGCCATATTAAAATTTAGTTGCGGAAAATGCGCTGTGATCGCAAGATTTATTTCACGATCGTACGTTTGTGACCCTCAAACAAGGGCAGTTATACAGAATATAATATTAAACGAAGACGCTACATACATTCCACAATTTCACATAATTACATAAAGTTGGAAAACGTTGGAGAACAAATGCATAACAGTAAGATTTTGAACTTCCTCGACTTCAGCCGTATTCTATGATATTTTCCATCCGAAATCCGCGATGGAAGAAGAAAAGAAAGCTTTCCACGCAACATAGTCTACGCTTCATTTATTTCAATACACCTTCACTGTACCGTACTTTAATTTGTGCCCGTGCCATTCCCAACCGCGCACGATTAATTTTCGTCCGGCAATTTTGCGTTTCCGAATGAACGTTCATTATAAACAAATAAAACGTCCCGGAGAATTTCCCTCTAATGACCCTCGCAGTCGCTCGACCCTCGCCGGCGCGGTGTCGGTAACACGAAAATCAGCCAGACAGGATCGATATTGCGCTCGCAGCGCCGAGCCGGTACGTTAAGCACGAAGCGTTCTAATAGATCCCGCGGCCGTGACCAATGATTAATCGCGCGTCACGGCGAATCCAAGCAGTCCACCACCGGGCCGAACGAGTGCGCGCGGGTCTCCACGGACACGGTCCGCTGCGCTGACTCGAGTAACTCGAGCTTGGATGCACCCTATGACCTTAATTACCGCGCCGACTAATCGATCCTCCGCATTGTGATCGTGCTATCCCCGACACCGGTACCGACGTAACCGCTTCATGCTGAATGGTATCTTAATTGCCGGTCGGATAATCCGATTCAGCCACTTAATCGATTATGCGCCTCTATGGAGCTGTCGCGGTCGAACCTTGATGGAATTTCCTCATTTACCGTTTAAGTAGGATGCCGTTCGATACACGCACGCACAGTACGCACTCACTCACCGAAAGGTCCACGAATTCTCCGTAGGATTTCTCCAGGGGGAAACCATCATCGTCATCTCGATCTCTCCGCGACGACTTCATTAAAATCGTTCGGCTCGCTGTTTCAAACGACTGTTTCCCCGGACGGATATCCAAAGAATCACCGGTGGAATTCGAGGAGCCTCGACCGGGATTATTCGCGATGGCAGCCCGATATACTCGGCGCGGAGGGATCCGTGGAAGAGGGCAAGAAACGCGTCATCGAGCCGGGATTTTTTCACGGGTCGTTGAATAACGAGCTACGCACCGAGGGGTCCCTAAGCCTTGCCAGATAAGCATCGCAAAGTAGTCGGTAGCCGAAGGAACTGCCGTTAATTAGCCAAAAAGTGAAGGCTCGCCTATGCTCCGGCAGGATCCCTCCTTGCTTTTTCCTCCGCTACGCGCCGCGACGGCACCACCGTGAATAAAGTACAGTCCTCCGCCTCCGCCCCTTGGTTCCCTCGCGCGGCTCACCCTCTCCTCCAGCCCCATCGCCATCCGGTACACACGAGCTCTCGCCCCCTCGTCGAAGAGGAAAGAGAGAGCACAGCCAGCCGAAAGGGCCCCACGGCATTCTACCGCGTGTGTGTACGCTTTCTTCCTCGCACCGACTGTCTCTGGCTATATCGCCGAGCCCTTTTTCCATCCTCCAACTCCGTCCGCCCCGCTCCACACCGTCCGAACTCCCGATCCTAATCTCGATAATGACGCGTAATGGCTGCTGGCGTGAATGTAGCTCTTTGTCCGTGGCTGCTGTACCGGTCGTATATCTGTCCGGTGCGAGAGCCGCGCCATTTCACCCCGGCGAAAAGCACGAGGAGGCCGAAACGGCCGTTTCCAGCCTGTTTTTCTATGCTCTTCGTGGGGCCCCCCTCGAACCCCCTCCGCCATCGGAGGCTTTCGTCGGTTCCTGAGAACTTACGTTTAATTGCTTTCTTCCAGCTACGGCGAACCTGCGTTAGCGTAATACCGACGATTTCATAAAGATTTCGCTTTCTCGTTGTTTTACGACTTGCTTCTTGCGGTAGCCATAGGTTTCAGATGAGAAAGTACTGGGTAAAGTAGCATCGAAGTAAATGTAAGCACAGTGAAGTAAAATGAGAAGCATATCGATCAATTTATATGTTATCTGAACATTGAATATTATTATTTGTTGCTTGATTTATAACCATGAGATGCGATTTGTATGGTATATTTGCAATGAAAGTTAATTTAAACGTTTTAACGTTTTGCGTTTGGCAAAGAGTTAAAGTGACGGAGTTAAGAACGATGTAGGTGTATGGGATCGCTGAAGAAATTGTAAAACGAGGGTTTCTTTAATTTATTTTCATCGATCTCAAACTTTTGACCGTTGCTGTAGATGACTTCCTGTAGCTGCATCATGCTACGCAGAGTTTTTCATTTGCCTGTTACGGTGTTCTTGCAGATACGGTTATGAGAGTTCGATGACCAGTGGATAGCGGACCATCCATCGACACCACCATGGACTACCTGCAGACGTGCCTCATCTTCTACCTAGTGATCTTCTGTTTCTGCGGAGGGCGAACTATAGACATATGTGAGTATACTACCGCCGATCGATCAGCGTTGTAATCGATGCCGTGTTTAATGACTCGGGCGTCGCTCGTCTCACGCCTAGCTATTTATTGACGGTCCCCGATTAAACGTAATTGAGGACCAGACAGCGGTTTGGTAAAAAGCGAACAGGCCTGTCGATCACGATACCAGGAATCTTTCTATAATTCCTGCGAAATCAATCAACCGTAAGAAATCAGGTTCCTGTAAGGCGAACGGTTTATTGATTACCTATAATCCTCCGCTCGTTCTAAAATAGTACCTACTCTAACTGTGAAATGCCTAAAAAAAAAAACTGGATTAAAGTAGAAAGACAGAGTAGTGAGCAATAAACTATTAACGATAACAGAAATAGATAGTAATTCGATAATATTGAAAATCGCAATAAATGAATCACAACAAAATGAACAATAGAATAATTAATAGAAGAATCGTTACAAGTAGATTATAATCAGAGATAAGCGACAAAATGGCCGATCCACTCACAGCGGAGGGGAAAGGTTCCCCGACGCCCTTAACCAGTCAATTGATTCCAAACGAGCTATATCAACCAGCAGACTCGAAGCGTAACCAAACGGATCGAGGCGGTTGTCTTCGATGGCGCGCGTTACTCGTCCCGGTGGCAGAAAATCGATCCTTCCTTCCTGTTTCTCGCTCGCGCGAGCCTGGGAATACCTGTTTACATCCGAGACCATAATTCTCGCGGCGGTAACAGGCTCTGCCCGTTCGGGACGACCGATAAAAACAGCGCCTGTTACCAACCACCGACACATCCCTCGCGATGCCCTCCGCTTCGACCCCTTCCCCTAACCCCCGCGCATCTCGTGTTTAAACCACGGCCACCGAGGTTTCTACCCGGCTTGCTTTCCATCCCATTGACTTCCACGGATACGGAGAGAAAGTCACCCCTCGCGTCAGGTAAACAGGCCGAGAAACTTGCAAAGTATCCCGGGGAGGAAGAGTTCAGCCCCGAGGAAGGCTTTTAGGTACTCGTTCGTGAAATCGAGGCCGAGGCCCGCGTCTGCGGAACGTATTTCGCACCCCACCCGCCCCCGTTCCGTCGTTTCGAACTCGTAGGGCGCGTTCTCGCCAAGAGCGCAAAGATGGATGGATGGATGGGGTCGGCGTTTCGGTCTGGTTACGCGCCTCGGCCTCTGCCGCGATACACGTAACAGTTTTAGAAAGAAATAAATCCACGCCTGCCCCGGCGGAATGTTTAATGGAGTAGGCGGGCTCGCGTTTTTGTCGAGCTAGCTCGCGGGACACGGGGGGTTGACGGGGTGAGAGGAAGGCGCGAGGCGTTCTTGCGAGCCGAGGATGGAGATTGAAATTTATCGCAAGGCTCCAGCTCTAATGATGGGAATCGCTGGGCGAACTGGTGCGAAGGGATCGCGAAGGATAGCGGTGGTTAACGGTAGGGGGAAAAAACGGGATAGAAGAACCTTTAAGTTTTTACGTTTTGGTAGAACTTATTAAAATACTCCGCGATTGCCATGCAACTTCTATACGGTACGCGTGTCTAACGAAGAATGATTACAGTCGAAAGCATTGATTAGTGATTTCCAAGCGATGAAATCACAGAGACAGATTCATCGACAGCAGCTTGGAATTCCGTCACGCTCGAAGCTTCGAGTCCCAACCCCAACCCATATCCGCTGCTCCTCTCAAATCCATGGCGCCCCTCTAAACCCACTCGAAGCACTGCCGTGTTCGCGTGCAAACACAACCACTCGAAACAAGCGAACACAACCGTGCACAGAGCAAAACGTCGAACAAAACCTGAGCGTTGGGGTACCCCTAAAACCAAGCGCGACCGTTCCATTTCGAGCGACAAGCGTGCGCCGGTCGTTTCTCCAAATTTAATAAGCGGGCCGGATCGTATGTAAGTCGGTTGCGGCGCGGACCGGAAACAATAAGTAACGATCGACGAAAAATATAAATAGTGTGTCGACGAGAACTCCTTCGCCCCGGCTAGGAATGGCGCGCGGGTGGACGTGAAACCGCGTGGCGACGACGAGGGGCCAGAGATATCGGCCCTCCTGCGGTGAGTGAACTTGTACGTCGAACCGCGTTGGTAAATTCGCGGTCGTGTTAAGCGGGCCAGCCGGCGTTGGAGGGCGGAGAGGCTCGGTTTGGAAGGGCCAGTTAAAGCGCGCATAAATTGCAATGTTAATGTTGCCTGCGATACATAAACATGTTGTACGTCGGTCGGATTGCGGTCTGCCGTTGCACGCGTAATCGCCGGCCTGCACACGGACACGCGCGTGCACGCACTCTCGAGGGGGGGAAACAGAACGGGAGGAGCGGTCGCGGTGGCGACAGTCGCGTTCGGTTTCGCGTATTCGAGAGCTCGGTGAATCGAATACGCGCATACGTGTCCAGCAGTTAGGTGTGCACGATGGGGCTCGTGCAAAGGCCTCGCTCGCCGACTGATCGCGAGAGCCACGCGACACGCCTGTGTCCGCCTCGCGTGCGCCGCTGGACATGATTCGTGAAACTTGTCGCGAGAAAAGGAGCAAAACGCGGGCCAGCCGCTCGACTGGGCGCTGGTGATTGGTGGCTACCGTTGCACGCATGTGCGAGGAGATGGAAACGTTTCGTGTTTCGTTCTTTTCACAGTTTTTTTCACGTAGATAAGCAAGAAATGTTGCGGGAGTGATTTGGTCTTTCTTTTGCAACGAAGGGTGGTGAGGAAAAGGGATTACGTGTTTGGGGAAGAAGGAAGAGTAATAAATGGATTTAATTCGGGGAAAGGGAAAGACTTTACCGATTAAATTGAGTAAAATTATTCAATGCTAATCTCAAAAGTGAGACTTCCTGTATGAACTTCTCAAAATAGCAATAAGAGTATCTATTTGAAAGAAAGAATTAATAGGACTCGTAAGAAAGGAAGTTTAAAAGAAATTATGATCATTTACCACCACCGACGTCAACCTCTTCCCTATCACTTTTTTTCACAGCTTCCACCGAGAAAGAGCTACGCTCCGTTCCAGTTACATGAATCACGCAGCGCGTGGGAACGAGCATGAAAGAAAGCGTTCTATTTCGAGAACCGGCGTCCGATTCACCAGCTTCCCGTCGTGTTAGCTACTAATTCACAATCAAACGTCCTCGATTACACCAAGTACACCGGGTAATGCCTTATTTCACGCGAACATTGAATCGAATCGCCCTCCGATAACAGTAACATCCATCCGAACGTATGCTCCCCCTGTGCACGCGTCCTCAACCATAAAGCCTGTGTACGCGCGTGTATGCGCATGAACGTTTGCACATTGTCGACGTTATGTGGGTATAGAGCAGTGTGTCCATTGGCGGGAGGATCGTTACGCGAAAGCCCTCTCGCGTTATGGCACTGTCATGGGTCCGTTGCCTCCCTCGAATCCCCGTGACCCCTTCCAATTATCCGCAGATCCATTAGGTTGCGCGCACGCCGCTGATGAAATTGTCGGCGTATTAACATAACCGGGCGACAATTAAAGCGTTATGGCGCGAGGTCCGGCATACCGTGCCGATTTCGGGCTCGCCACCGTGGAATTTCCTGGGGCCACGTAGACGTCTTCGGAATTTCTGGAATCCGGCCGTAATTTTTTCATCGAAACGAGTCAGTGGTGTTAGAACGCCGGACCGACCTCGTCACGCGTGATCATGGACCGTACAGAATTTCCGGCGAATTCGACGCATTCCACGGTTAAAGGGTTGAGCCTCTGACCGCCGGGTCGCCTCCGGTTCCCTCTGGTGTAGCTGCTGCACAGGAATTGCGGAGCTAAGGCTGTGCGAGCGTATGCGTTAACTTTGATCGCGAATGGAATCTCGTGTGCTGCGCTGTCAAAGCGTTGCTTCGAGGACAAGATAATAACTTTGCGATAAAAATTGTTGGGAATTATCGTAGAAAATTTTCTGAGATTCCAATCTATCATTCATTGCTTTTATTATCGGAATTATGTAGGCGGAAGCACGAAACAATCTTGCTGTATCGTAATTTGATGGAAATGAGTATAACACAAGAGATTTTTGTTTAAGAAACTTTATAGACAATAAATGTAAAATTTCTGAATGTGTGTGATTGGCTCGTGATGACTGCCTGTCACCTTGAACGTCTCGTTGTAGATTGATGATTGATTAAAGGAAATGAAAGTGGCCGCAATTCGGCTCTTTCCACGCATTGCACCCTGAACGCGCAGACGTCTCTTGAATATTCGCGAAGCATCCATCCCAACACAATTGAATATATTTCGATTTACAATTGGATATATAAAAATTACAAATCCGCTGCGTTAGATAGCCGAAACGAGAATGAGGCATGTTGGCTATCGTACACAAAATATTATACAATAGATGTCGCGATTATACTACTGTTCCAACATTTATACATTTATTTCATTTATAACCAGCTGCAAGTTACACTCGTTTCGCAACACAATAACAAAGACACAGGCCGTACGATATGGCCCACGCTTCGTAGCTTAATCTCACTCAGCACCATCCTACGTCCCGTCATTTTTCCCGACTCGCAAACTTCTAAACGCCTCGCATTAAGTCTACGCTCGCAGACCGACACGCGTCCGTCACAACACACCGCGGCGGTGATCGTTGCAATTTGTCACGGCTTTGTAGAAGTCGCGGCATCATTAACACCGTGCGCGTCTCAGCTTTCGCGGGGTTTGTTTAAACGTCGAATCGCTGTCACGAACAAAGAAGCCGGTGCGTGGTGCACGTGTGCGTCGTATGTCTCTCGGATATAAAACCCTGGCCGCGTAAACATTCCCAAGCTAGGCGTCCCGACATCTGTTCCGTTACCCCGTTCGCGCAGCATCCTCGGGCTTGATCACGTGCCAGAAGCGAGTCGTCGTCGTTGTCGTCGTTCACACGTCTCCGTGTCTTTAATGATTCAGGGCTAAATCGTCCCAGCGACGGCCAATCGACCATTAAC
Source organism: Tetrapedia diversipes (assembly GCA_033822845.1). Classification (NCBI taxonomy): domain Eukaryota; kingdom Metazoa; phylum Arthropoda; class Insecta; order Hymenoptera; family Apidae; genus Tetrapedia; species Tetrapedia diversipes. The sequence continues at coordinate 228,412 of JAOPTO010002094.1, read as the reverse complement.
TGCGATCGATGGCTGCATCGGGAGAATACCGGGAAACGACGAGCCAAGGAGGCCTCGAATGACGGCCTGTGAAAGGACGTCAAACTGTCAGACGTTCAAGTTTGGTGGTGTAATAATCCTCGACTTTTGGCCCAGAAGGGTGGCCGTCAATCCGACTAGGATCTGTATTTTCATAAGTCTGGGTCGCGAGAGCAAACACCATATCTCGGGGTCGAGCGCGCCGTCTGCGAAGGGTTGAAACCACCCTTCCTCCCGTGTACCGCGTCTCTTCTACGAGCGATCGCGGAAGAAATCGTGTCTTAAAGGGTGCGGTTAGGATTTAGACTTCAAGCTGAAGGTCTGTTAAGCATGACGCGGTAGAAAATTCGTTTCTCCCTGTAATTAAATCGCAGCAGACAAATTTACGCGCGCGCTGAGATGCCGTAGGTTCGTCGTCGAGGTCACGAGGCGAGAGGTTGAACTCTTGCGTCCGTTAGAAGCACGATGAACGAGCTCCAGAGAAGCGAGTAGAGGTCAAAAACGCGCGGTTCTTAGCCTACGGCGACGCGGGCTCGCCTTTTGATAAATCCAGGCCACGAAGGCGAGCGTAACACATGCTCGCCACGAGGCACGTATAAAAGGGGTTGCAGCTTCGACCCCGAGAGGGGCGAGTTGCACGCAACTCGAGACGGTGATTTCAAGACACCGGGGATGGGTCATGCCCGAGGGGAGGTTACGGCGAAGGGTCGGCTTGCCGTGGAGGGTGCAAAAAGACCGCGGGAGGGGGTTAGGTTGAGGGTGGTGAAAGGGCCGTGTAAAAGTAGTACTTCCGTTTCTGCAGCCGTCCCGGCGCCAGCACGCCGAGCGTGCGCATTCCCCGCTGGATAGAGAGCCGCGTTATCTTCCGGCTGCAACGACTGTTTGTTTTCCCTGAAAGGCACGAAAATGGCTGGATGGCCCCCCACAATATCGTGGAAAACCGTGTTTCGGCCTCCTCGAGGAAGGGCGCAGCAGCACCCGAGGGGGAGACGCGAGTCGCCACCGCACCGTCTTCGGGGTCGTCGCTCTTACAAACATTCATTCTAATTTCGCCCGGCCCTGACGAGGTGGAAAGGGTTTCGGTATTACGGAGGGAAACGCGGTACCGCAGGTGTCCACCTGCTAATTCCGTTAAGTAAATAAAACGCTTTGGGCGTTGTCATAATACGGCAATTAAGAAGGGACCTATTATTGCCACGCTGCGGGATACGCCTACGGTTTTCCCTCCTTTTTTCTTCCACCTGTTTTTCCGTAGTTTGCGCTGTAGGTTCGTACACGAAAATTCCATTTGTACCGACCTGCCCATTAGCATTTGTTACCGCTTATTAGGTTGTATAATAGGAATTGATATTCATACGGTTATATGTACATGTATCCTTATACATATTAAGGGCAGTATGTAAATTTGAATTGATTTTCAACGGCAAACTTTCAGGAAAAGTTAAATAAGAAAAATGTATTTCACATTTTGAACAACGTGAACTGACAAAAACTTGTTAGCTAAATTCGAGTTTTATTTCAAACATGCGTTGATATATTTTCCAGACTCCTGCCATTTTACGGAAATTTCAAACAGTTTAAAATTCCGTGTGTGTCATGAGATACTACTCTATATGTTCCGCGAACACGGTGGCGGTTAGATAAGCAATTTCTCGCAGTAATGCACGGTGGGGGTAGGATAAGGTGAATAAGGCTTCTTCGTTCCGGGATCCATTAACGGTTATTTGGTGGCGGATTTGGTTCGGTGCGAGGAGATTTTCGGGATTTCGATTAGCCGAGGGGCTGCTGCGCCCGCCCCGTTGGCATGAAAAATAGTAATCCGTAAGTGAGTCATGATTTATGCCGTAATATCGTGCCGTAATAAGGTGGGGCGCTTAATATGTTTTTCGCGAAAGACCCGGCGAGTAATTAATTTACATTCACGCTCGCTGGAGGAGGGAAACGAGGATAGAGAGAGGTGGTGGAAGAGCTAGATGGCAAGAGAGAGAGACAGAAAGAGAGAAAGAATCAACAGCGACGTGGCCAGACCACGACCCTCGTACATCGTCATTAATAATAATTGTAGAGTTAACAAAGGCGAGCCGAGGTGGAATTATTAAATCCGTCGAGATAGAAAATCTGGTTGTTGGCCTGGCTTTCAGCCGTTCTCACCCTCCACTTTCTGCTTTTCCCGTTGCTTAACGAAAACCTATCGCCTTATTTCGCCTAATCTGATTAACCGCTTGCTTGTGGACGAAACTGAAGCACCCAATCTTTGTAGCTTTTACAGGCCAATCGGTTACAGACTTCTGATTCGAAAGAACTGTTCTCACTGTCCTCTTCGCTTTGAAATCTCGAGCGAAATGCAAATAAATGTTACACCCCAAGTTTAACCTTACGGAGTAACTAAAAATTGTCAGGGAATATTCAAGTGAATTAGTTTACCAACGAACAATCTCGCTTACGATAACATTCGATTCTAGTTCTATTCACAAACGTAAGGGTGTTAATCAACTTGTTACCTTAATATACCCTGCTGTGCTCAAAACAGACGAGTCTCGCAGCGCTATGTTACAAAAGAAGGAATACGTGTGAACACGTGAACAAATTCGAGCTACTGTAATTCTTGTTTCCGTTCCTCCCCCTCCGGAGGCGTCGCATAAATTATTTAAATCGCCGAAATCAACTTGTCCCGCGACAATAATACCTCGTAGAGAGAGAGTGTCTGGTTTCACGACGCGCGTTCCTCTGCCTCCCCGGAAGCTGACGGTTCCAGGGGAGGACGTCTGAGGAAGCGGTTATCAATTTGACAGTGACGCGGTTAAGAGAGGAAGAAGGAGGGCCAGATGGCGGTGAAAAGAGAGGAGAAGTCGCGAGGAGGGGTTGCGAAGGCATTCAATTTCCCTCTTCTCGCGGACGGAGGGGCGGCACACACCCTTCCGTTCGGAGCTGTCACTCCGCGAGAGTTATGGTCGCCGAATGAGTGGCTGGGGCGGGCCAAACGTCGCATAACTTACTTCTTCTTCTTCTTCTTCTTCCTCTTCTTCCTCTCCTCTTCTCCCGTTCCTGTGCTCTTTTCCAGGATGTCTATAAATACCAGGATCGAACCTGCCTACCGCGCCACCGACCGACACGAGTCCCTTCGTTGTTCCTGCGGGATCCTTCGATGATGGCATAGGAAAAGGGGAGCCGATTGCCACGTGTAAACGACTGTAATCGGTCGAGGATGTCCGTCGATTTGTTTCATTCGCATTTAGAAGAGATTCTTTTTTGATAGCTGTGTCGGATGTTTGAATATGTAATTTAGAATATTAATCGCAAGGGAGAGAGAGAGAGAGAAATGAATTATCCCGCGTGATTATGCGATGGAACAAAAGGTATTTTTATATTTCTTGGAATGTATAAAGTAGAAAACTAACCGATAATTGATAATAATTCTATTGTCTTGTTTAGTATTAGTTAGTCGTTGCTTTACCCTTGTGCCAGTAATCAAAGCGAACAGATGTATACATATAATGATGTTGTCAAGTATAAGTATAAGCTTGTTAATTACAAAATCAACGTCGGAAATTGTAATAATCGCGACATCTTTCGTTGTAAACGACATCTAATTGCCGGTCATGCGATTAAAATATCCTATCTAGCACTTAGAAACGTTCGAAGAAACTGTAGTTTAGTTGCCTTGAAAAGAAGTTAAGAAATATGAGTTAAGCTTTTCTTTCGGAGACCGCCCTTTTGCTCTTTCAGCTTTGTTTTGGTTTAGGGAAGTTGGGTTTAAGTTGGATTGGGAACAAACTTCAGTTTCACGGATTTAAACCTGTTAATTGCTCGAGAGCAATCCAATTCCCGTGTGTTATGGTTTCGCTCGAGTCACGAGGCACAAGTGGTCCGTCCGATCTCACGCTTTATTTTTACTAACCGTACTTGAATACGGAAACAGGCGTGTCTCACAATCTCGGCCCAGTGTTTCCTTTTCTCCTGTCACATCTTTACAACAAGCCTTTCCCCTAATCGCTCTTTTAACCCTCTCGCTTCGAGTGCCGCTTATAGGAGGCATCCAAATGTACTTTTAATAATTTTTACAGTCTTTTCACATTTAAAATTGCAAATATATTTGTTAGATTAGAGCAACGATTCTTTTATTCAGCACAATTGTTATTTAAGACATTGAAAAACGTACGTACGGAAACCACGTGCACCGTGCATATTTCTGTCACACGCTTCCGTTCAGTAACGATACTTCAGCAGCCGAAGCGAAAGGGTTAAATACTTTCCCCACTGCCACGTTTCTTCGCTCTTCGTCTCCCTTCGATACCAATCAACAGTTTTAGCATACACCGATACTTATCATATGAATCATATTACCATAAATACTATCGTTAAAAACACCAGCCGTGAAACACTATTATTACAAATGCTATTCTTAAATTCTCCACACTTTGGTCGCAAAATCCTTTTCGCGATAATAACTCTAACAGAGCAGCACACAAACCAGCGATCCACGTTATTACGAAAAACTCCAGCCCCTGCTCGTTGTTAGCCTCATCCCTCAAGCGGAAAATCATAAATTCGTCAAACTACCGGTTCGTTCGGCCGTTCGGTTCAGCGTCCGAGGTTAAACGATTACGCTGAAAGGATTCCGTTGTAAAATCGCGCGGCGCTCGACAGGGGGGAGAGAAAGGAAAAAATCGGCGGCGAAAGAATTTCGCGTGCGGGCAAAAACGGTGTTGCACGCGCGTCGGTTCAACTCCCGGGAACAAGTGGCCCCGTGTAGAGGAGTTAATTACCAGAAATAAGCAGCCGTCGAGTCGTAAAACCCGTGCGAGGCCGCGACCTAACGTCGTGTGTGTATCTCGTTAAAAATTTATTTACGAGAAAAAGTTCGCGTGGCTGGATAATGCTCGAAGCCGGCGAAAAAACGCGTCGCCGGGAAAGAGCTGGGCGGTGGGTTCTCGCTCCGGGAATTTCGAAAACAATGGAACACGTGGCGTGTGGCCGCGGGAACGGATAAACATTTTCATCGCGAGAAATGGCGGTTCGGCTTTCAACGCCCTCGGATTTTCTTTTTTTTTTTTTTTTTTTTTTTTTTTATACCGGGGAACTCATTTGCGGGACTCGTTCGAGGAATAAAGAGATTCGCGTCGACGTGTGTGTATCTTACGGGGAAGTTGTGAAAAACTGGTGGTAAAAGCTGTGTTGTTTTGTTTTTGTTTTGACCCACTTTTAACGGTAACATTCATTTGAGGATTTGAGCACTCAACGGAACGCCAGTAAGAGAAAATCAGGGTTGCTAGTGTATTTCTTTTATTCTTAATATAAATTTCGATGCTAGTTTGGATTGGAGTTAAACATTTTAATGATCAGCAAGTTAACTTGAATAAAAATTATTTTATTGATCGGATTAAACTTTGTAGAGAATCCGCGATTTGTGACAATGTCGCCAATCTGTCGATGTTTAACATACTAAGAATGATTATGGCGAATCCTCGCTCTGTTTTTAAACGTGCAATTGACAAGAATATATTAGGTATTGTAAAAGTGAAGATCGTTTCATTACCACCCTATTTCCAGTGAACGTTCGACAAAATTTTGATCATCTAAATTGTTTGATAAAGATTCTCGAAAGGAGTTTTGGATTTCTAGAATCCCTTTCCACAGCTTCCGCGACAATTCCTGGAAACACCTCCGCGTTATAATTAACCCTATAACTCTTCCAAAATAATTAAAACCGTCGAATGGCCCCTCGAACCGTGTTTATGTACTCAGAAGGAGGTCGTGAATTTAAGATGTTCGAGCCGGTGGAACTGTAAACGATCTCGATAGCAGTTGACGTTCCCGGGGGCAGCTTCAGGAAACGGCTGTCGTTGGCTACCGTTCCGACGAACCGAATTCTCCTCCACACGAATTTATCGGCCTCCTCCCGCACCGGTGGACGCGTCCGCTCTCTGTGCACACCGTTTCCCGCTAAACGCTCGTATATTATCCCCGTATTCCCGAGAACTACGATTTCACACCGTTCGAGCAAACAGATCCCCTTTGACGTAGTTACGTGGCGGATCGATAAAAGGAACAGAAAATGTTTGCCTCCTGAATTTCTCTACGCATACTGTTATTACACTGTTACATTTTCAAAAACGGTAGCTATAATATTGAAAAGAATAGAAAACGTGGATCCCTTTAGATTCATTTCACTTTTAGCGTTAACTAATAGACTTACGAGAGAAACTTAGTTATCAATTCTATTGAGATTCTATTAAAAATAACGAATATTTCATAAGTATTTTAAAAAGTGGTTTACAGTTCAGTCTTTCTATAAGCAGAACGATGACATTTTCCAGCGCTTCAAATTTTATATCCGATTTGGGACCTGGAGATATTTCATTCTCTTTTTTTAGCAACACCTAATAAAATGCAACTAACTGATCTGAAGGACCCTATTTATAGACCTTTTCCCCTGTTTTCTCAATTCATGCAAAAATGAACCATCGAACGAGCCTTATTCGTACACTCTACTCTTTCTTGCGTATTTTGATAGTGTTAGTGACTAGAAAATCTTTTACTCTCCCTTTTACCAATACCTATAAAAATGCAACTAACTGATCTGAAGGACCCTATTTATACACGTTTTGCGCTCTTTTCCTAATTCACGCAAAAATGAACCATCGAACAAGCTTTACTCGTATACTCTACTCTTTCTTGCGTATTTTAATTGTATTGGTAATCCGAAGCTCTTCTACTCTCCTTTTTATCAATACCTAGCAAAATGCAACTAACTGATCTGAAGTACCCTATTTATACACGTTTTGCCCTCTTTTTCTAATTCATGCAAAACTGAACCATCGAACAAGTCTTATTCGTACACTCTATACTTTCTTGCGTATTTTAATAGTGTTAGTGACTCGAAGATCTTCTACTCTCCTTTTTATCAATACCTAGCAAAATGCAAGTAACTGATCTGAAGGACCCTATTTACAGACCTTTTGCCCTGTTTTCTCAATTCGTGCGAAAATGAACCATCGAACAAGTCTTGCTCGTACATTCTACTCTGTCTAGCGTATTTTAATTGTTCGTCACTATCAATCATATGTACGAATAATGAATAACTAAATGCTATTTAGCAATGGTGTCCCCCTCGTCCTAATGAAAGAGAACACGCTGGTCGTTTTTATCCGGTCGCGTGTTACGGCACCGTAGCGAAGGGAACCAGCTCAGACGTGTAATTTCGGATCGTCAAGAATGTTTCTCGCGCCTCGGCCCGATGATTGAAAAGCATTTCTCGGTATCATGCCGCGGTATCGCAATTATCGCGGGCCGCAACACCATTGGCGAAAAATACGACGCGCCTGGTCGGGCCCCCCTGTTCCGCGGGCCCATAATCCGCGCGCCAGTTGGTTAGAGGGCCCTTTGAAACGTGTAATGAACGCCCGATGAGCGCTGTAAGGTGCTTGGACGAAAATAATGGCGTGAAACTGGCGGATATCATCTGAAGGTGAAACGCGGCGGCGTAAACAGATGGCGAAGTTGGTACACAGTTGGAGTTTCGATACACGATGGCTGCCAATAACGCTTGCAGCTGTGGAATTACTATATCGGAATTTATTCGGGAAATTTGCTTCGGTTGAGTTTACGGAACATCTCGTTTAAAATAAATTTTCTAATTATCTTGCATGTACAAGTTGAAAAAGTATGATAAATAGATAAAAGTATAATAATAATGCTACATCGAAGTCTGAAAATTTAAAAAAGTTATTTGTGCTGGATCGAAAAAAATAATTCGGTGGTTTTATTAAAATCAGACACTCTATATATAACCTATTCATTGTTTCAATGTGAAGTGAAATAATTATATACAGCGGCTCCAAAAAGTATTCGTACAGTATGTCAGAAATGAATTCGTTTAACCCTGAAATTCTGAGCCTGATAGAACTGTTTGATAAAACTTTGTGGGTATGTAGATCGTAATAGTATACGTATGAATTAATCTCTTGTTTTCATCTAAATGCCATTTTAAAGGGGTGAAATCAGCATTGAAGTTTCTGAGTTTTCTCTCATTTTTTAAAGATAACTTTGTAATGGTACTCGATGAAGCAAAACCTTTCAAATAGAAAATGTTTAATTTTTAATACTCTATCGCCCTGTCATAAAAAAAGACCATAGAAAAGCTTGTACTCAAAGCGTGAAAAATCGCTGAAAATTTGAGATTCGTTATCAGCCCCCTTAAAAGATATTTTGCCGCCAAAAAGATTGCTCCACGCAGGACACACCATGCTCTGTGCACGCATAAAGTTTTATTGAAATCAGAATTTCAGAAGTAGATAAATTTCCTTATAATACAGTGTACGAATACTTTTTGGAGCCACTGTATATCGTATCCTACTTTCGATCTTCAATAATTTTTTTTTTAATTCATCCTTAAAATTTAGACAAACAAAGCTTCAAACCTTTTAACACCCTAATTTAGAGGCGAATATTCTACGCTGTCGAGTTTTAGAGAAAATTACACTGGCTATTTTGCACGGGGCTGCATCGTACCCGAAACACGGGGTTGCATTATAATTAACATTATAATTGTTTCGAACAATTAAAGCGTTCGAACAGCAATCACGCCGTCCTCGGGGCGAAAACGCGAGCGGAACGAATACGGACGTGTATATAATCAAAGCAATTTCCTTTGTTTGCAGCACAATGCATCGCACCCCTGGGGATGGAATCTGGTGCGATTCCCGATGCAGACATCACAGCGAGCTCGACTTTCGAAAGCGGAAACGTCGGGCCGCATCACGGACGGTGAGTGAATTACCGTGTATTACCGTCTCGTTTATAGAGCGCATTATGCAGATGCGATGCAATACACATTCGGAAATATGATAAAATTAACCCCTTTGTGCGCCGGGCCCGGCCAACAGAGATGCAATTTCCCGAAATCAGCGCGCTTCGTTAAGCGATCTATTCGGGGGTGAATTGCAGCGATCTACGCGCGGAAAAGGACTTTGTTACGCTCCAGGGGGCGAACTTCGAAATTTGCTACGGTATTAGCATATTCAACGGAAAAATCTCGTTAACACGTTAATAACACCGATTACACCGACTTCCTTCGATTCCTTCGAATTCCTTTCAAATACTGTCTCGCAATAAACTTAACACTATTCCTACCCCAACACTTCACGTGTACTTATTCCTACTGCAACATTCCCACGTAAGACAGACTACAAATTTTTCTCAGAAAGTAAACAATGAAAAAAGAAGTGAATATTGAAAAATGTATTATACGTATATTTGAGGAAAAGTCTAAAGTTTAAAGGCGATTCAATTATGTTGTATCTATGAAATTCTAATCGAAATTTTAAAAACGGTCATTTGACCGGTCGTGGTAGGAATAGTGTTAATTATGATATAATTTAACAAAATCATAAATAGCCACGTTAAAAATTATTACAAAAAAACGTATTAAATTTCATTCTACTATCCTATCGAACAATTTCGTTTCTGTCGTCCCTCAAATAATCCATTCGTCGAGCATAAATAATCGTACCGAAAAACATTCCTTCGCCATTAACAAGTTTCATCGTAAGCTTCGCGAAAAAAGGACGACAGAACATCATTATTCTTCCACCGTTCTCGTCTCCTGGCCGTCCGATATAATTCAGCATTAAATTTGTCAGGGATAAATAATATTACCGCGTTCTTTTCCGGTCGAAAGGGATTTATCAGCCGGCTTGACGGACGGCTTAAAACGCGATGCAGATTGATGCGCGGGCCGCGATTGTGCTGCGGATAGTTCGACGACAGAAAAAAAGAAAGAAACGGGTCCCTCTTCCTCGTGCTCGTGCTGCACGATAACATTTCTGACCGTTGCGAACGCTTTCTACGGCTCTAAACGGATGATCCTCTTCCTGTCCGTCATCCTGTCTACGGCCGAGATAGCTCACGATCGGTGCCCGACCGGTCACCGTATTAATCACCGACTACTAAACTGCACGTCTAATTCGGCCTTCGAGCCGCAATGAGGATTAATGACGCGGGATGCGTCCCGCATGCACGGCTATTCGTATCGAGCGCACCGGAGCTCTTAGGCATCGTTAACGCGGTCCTCGTGTGTTCCTTTGATTAGATCAGCGCCAGTTAATTACCATTCCAAGGAGGAGAGGATTGCGGTTCGAGAGTGGACAGATATAGAGGGAATGCCCGAATCGGGATGAGTGGGCACGTGGACCACCCGTGATGTCAACGGCTCGAGACTCGCGAATCGGTTTAACTTTTTGAGGCACAGGATTTCAGAAAATAAATAGACCCATGTTGCACAGAAATTTTGTTGCATTTTAAATTAAGCAAAATTGTTATATTTATATTAACGAATTACTGACATGTTGAAACTTGCCAACGCAAACGAACATACTTATAAGATTTTTTTATGGTGTTACTAACTGTTTTACGTAAATAAAACTAAATATAAACCGATGCGCATGCAGCTATTGCAATATTTCGAGGTGGGTCGAAAAACGTCCCACCATGCATTGCCGGGCATCAAAAAGGTGGGACAGTTTTAATCCCACCGTGCCCCGAAGAGTTAAGGTTCGAAGGAATTGTCACGAGACGAGTTTGTGACGTTTTTGTGAAATTGGTATTTTTATTCAATTTTATTCGGTGGTTCGTTTGAATTGCAATCGACGCTCAAGTCAATATCGTAGGAGTAAGATCTTCTGCGTGAAAATACCCTTAAATATTCTTCGTCCCTTGAAATTATTATTAGTTTGAATAACAAAGGAGAGACGTTATTTATTATTCAGACACCGCGACGACACGTTGCGTATCTTTCGTGTCACGAGAGAATTTTCAAATTATCAAAACGTTCCGGCTACTAAAGATAAACAGAGCAGCAGAAACTCCCAAATGGAATGTCGCGATGGCAGTGAATAAGAAAAGCAAAAAATTGGGTCCTTAAAAGAAAAGATGAAGAGCTAATATTCATTCCCGAACATCGTGCAGGTTTACTATTTTTATCTGTTTCACCACGCGCGCCCTGCTCGCCGAAGAAATATTTTATTAACCACGGTTGACATTTACGAACTTCTTTGATAGCGATGGGTGGTCCCCTGGCTTTTAAGCATCACCGTGTGTACCACGGGATTCACAGAAACACGACGTGGAGGCGTGAACATGTTTACGGTCCCGGGAATTTCGTTGAAAAGCTGCATTAATGCCAACGCGATAATTGGAAGTTTAACGTGTAAGAAGGTATCACGCGACGTGACTGTTTCTCTCCCTTTCCCACTGTCCCGTTTTTCCTTTTTTTCCCCTATTTTTCCTCTTTTCTTTTTTTTTGGCCGCGATATAAAGCAAGGAAAGCCTTTTCGATGCAATACCGATATTGTCGCTTGCGCGCACACACTCTTTACCCGGTAGAGACCGTCTAGACCTTCTTCAACGGCATTTCCATGGCTTCCAGATACTACGGGCTTCCCGGTGAATACCCTATTTACCCCATACGACTCCCGTTTACCCTAAAATACGCGAATCTAACTCGTATTACACGTACACGCTCGCCTCTTTCGACACACCACCACGAAACGAATGTTTCGTATGAAAGGGTATCCCATCGGTTCTTCCATTTCCGTATTCTTTGCTGGCAGAATTCTTAGAAATTTTAGGTTATTCACACAGAAATGATTTTCATTTCGAAAAATCACTTCGAACGCCTACGTATTGCAAGCTGAGAGTTACACTGGTTTGCGTCGAGATCTTCGCTACGCTTTTGAGAAAAGGAATACAGAATTTGTTAAAGTAGCTTGGTAGAGACGTAACTTATGTACATTCCTTAATGCACTTTTTTATCTACAGTAGCGGGTAAAAGTTTGAGATCAAAGAGTCAAAGAAAACAAATTAATTAATTATTAGGAAATAGCACGACGAATAAAATTCGTATTCTATGCTAATCAATAATTAGTATTTTACCATGATGACGATAAAAATAAGTATACGAACAATATTTGCATACCATAAAACTATGGTTTATATTGACCTGTCGTTTTAAACGTTTGTTCGCTACTATACAGGGTGTTCGGACAGCCCTGGGCCAAAATTGAAAGAGTAACTCCCTGAGACATTCTAAGACGAAAATCAAGAGTAACGATTTTGCGTTTGAGGCTTTGTTTACGAGTTATAACTAGTTAAAAATATCGTTTAATCCGGACCGTTCGACGCCTGTCTCAGGGAGTTACTCTTTCAATTTTGGCCCAGGGCTGTCCGAACACCCTGTATACATAACAATTGGTCTCGATCTTGAAGAAATCAGTTACTGACATTTCCAATCCTCTCAGCTATTCGAATATCTCATAGATTACCATAGGTAACCTGACAACCCTAATCCATTCTCGATGCCTTCGAAAAGGAACACTTTCATCGAGCCGTACAGTTACCCAAGCGTCACAACGAGCTATAAAGAGGGAACCGATCGCTGGTTCGCCTCTTCCCGCTGTCAGCACGGGCGACAAATCATCCCCCATAGAGGAGGAACGTAAGTCCCATGCGTGAAAGGAGCGTTCGAAGTGACTAGCGTTGGCTCGCGTTCGACAAACCATTCTTCTCGATAATCGGCCCGTTCGTCTCGCGGGTGTCGGCGATTCCGCCGACGTGGCTTCGGAGCCCCTCTTCCCGGGCTGAAGTCTGCGTAATCGTCCGCTCCGAGATTTATCGCGGAGCCGGGTGGCGCGAGCGAGGCCGCGGAATGTCTTTGATGCCCTGGACTGTATCAAAGTGGCAGCTAAGGCAGTTCGAGTTCACTTAATGGGCTATGAGTTATGGCCCTTCGCCGTGCTGGATGCATCCTCCCCTACTTTGCCCCTCGTGTCCTATTTACTCTTTCCTTAAAAATGAGTCCACACCGTATGAGTAAACACTGTTCTATTTAAGATCGTTGGAATTAATTATATACCGTGCACTATAATAGCATTACTTCGATTAGCATATTATACTTCGATCGATATACCGTATCCATTATACTTCTATTATTTTTCATTTATTATTCTATTACTATTTATTTAGCATTCTATTGTTCAATCAATCAATTATTCAATTATTTCATTATTCAATCCCTCGATTCTTCAATTGCTCAATTTCTGAATTTTTCAAATTTTCAATTCTTCAATTCTTCAATTTTCAGTTATTCAATTATATTCGTATCAAAAATATCTTTATCTCTAGTTACTAAATTACGTTCCTACACTTTCTTGTAACAGATTTTATAATCCGACTTCCCTCTATCTTTAACCACCCACTTCTTGTTTCTCTACTCGGCTGGTCTCGTCGTTCACTTTCATTCACCGGCTGTCTGCCCCCTTTTATCCCATTCTGCGCTCTCCTCGTTCTCCCTTCTCCCATCCAGAGTCAGGTTCGTTCACTTCTTCAGGGACGCGGCCGTTTTTACCGGCCTGCACGTCAAAGCAGCGCTTAAAATTGTGACGGGTTCAGAGAGGGCCGGTAGCGCTCACCTCTTTATTGCGAATACTTTCGCCGACGAGCGAATATAACCTACGGACCCGGCGGATTCGTTCGGCCCGACCTACTCCTCGTTCCTCGCGCGTTTCCTCGCGGTTCGAGACACCGTCGGCTTCTTTTGCGCCCTTCAGGGCGGCGCTGCTCGAAAGTAATCTCGACCGTAGAAAGGGCCCCGTGCCTTGTTGTTGCCTCGCTAACTTCTCCTTTTTTAACGCCGAAATTGAGTTTCAAAGTGACTAGGCGAGCGGCGGCTACGCGTTCGTTGCCTGCCGGGCGTCAAAGGTGGGACAAGGGAAGTTTGACTCCAGGAGGAGAGCCGGTCACGTGTGCCGTGTTCACCAGGTGAACCTTGCCCCGGCTACTTTTACTTTCAAAGGGACACAAAAGCTTGGCGGAATCAAACAACTTCGTTTCTTTGAGACACCACATCCCCAGCACCAAGTCCCATACAAATATTTGGGCGTCGGAAAAGTTATTATTCAGCTTTGATTTTCTTGCTACTCGTGAACTTCGGCGATCTTGCACACTCTTACAGAATCCTTTAACCCTTTGCACTCGAGAGGTGACCGTTAGTCGTTTAATGATGCTAACTTCAAAAATTTTCGAATTCGAAATATTTACTATGATTCACGTATATTAAGCTTCATTTAGTTTAGTTAAGTCGTACATTAAAATTTACATATATGACTGTTTAACGTCCGGGTCAGAACTGAAGTCTGAAAGTTTGCGAAACTATCATATGCTAGGATTACGATGTCCCATGAGAGGGGACAGTCGAGTGTAAAGGGTTAATACCCCTTCGAGAATACGAGTCTTCCCTTTTCCTATCGTCACAAGCAACGGTATCTCTGGCGGCAATAGTAATCGTAGAAGGAAGTCAACGATTTCCTTCGCGGTCCTTGAAGAAAACTGTGAATTTCCTTCGGCATTCCTTTCTCTGCGCGCGTTTTCCGCCGCAATCACGAACATTGGGTAAAAGAGGAGAACGGTAAAAGAGCGAGGGTGCTTTTTAACACCGTAGACGAAAGGTATGTGCGAATACAATTATTAGCCGGCTCTCTCGAAGAGTGGCTTCCCCGTTGTACGGCGCGGCCGGCTCCTCATCTTTAATTCATGCCATCCGGTGGCTCGGCCCGATCGATAAATTATAATTTCACCCCGTATCGGCCGGGGCCGAGGTGACGGTTATCCGTCAGCCACTGGCAGGATCACGTATTTATACGATTTCCTTTCCCGCGCCGATGCAACATTTCCGATTATACCGTCGTCCTCGCCTCCTTTCACCCTACGCCTCGCCGTCTTATCGGCTGATCCTTATCGGCACGTCGATTGCGGTGTCCGCGTACGTACGACCGCACGGGAACGCCGCGACGAAAGGCGTCGTGAATATGTGGGTACCACGAGGACGGGATTCGATGTAATTGCTGATTTCGCGGAGACCCCGAGGCGCGCCGTGCAGGTATTGAATATTGTGTGGATGGAGGAAGTAGACGTAACATGTGTCTCACAAGTATTTTGTGTACTATAAAATTGCGATCGTAAATCGCGAACAATGTTGTTTGGTAGTTTCTGATTTTTGGGAGCATCGTAACTTTTTTCGTTAGGTCACAAGCAACGTATCCTCTTTTCAGAGAAAATATTAGATCACTCGTTTTCTTAATGATAGTACAACTTTCTGGTAATGACGATAATAATAATAATGATAATAAGATTAATTTGTGCGTTGCTATGGAATTTTCGAGATTTTTGCAATAATGAAAGCCCCATGCAAATATCAGTTAATCTGCGTATTTAAACACCCCAACGTAATCTCTTCGTGTGCACGTCCGTCGGCTTAGCAGCTTCAAAATTGAGTTACTCACTGGAATCCCCAAGGAGACCTACGAAAAAAATTCCATATTTCCCTAGAACCTACCTCAGCTTCAATTTCCTAGAAATGATTCAGCGTTCTCGTTTCCTTGGATGACGCGTTAAAAAAAGCTTCCCCTTCGTGGAGGGAAGAGGGGCCACGAGGGAGGGAGAGGAAGAAAGAGGGAGGAAGCAAGAAACCAAAAAAAAAACAGAGGCTGGTAATAATCTCGGAGTAAATATTTACCCCCTTGCAGGCTGAGGCAAGAGAGCAACGGAGGTGCCTGGTGCCCGAAGCAGCAGATCACGACGGAGCCACGCGAATGGCTGGAAATCGATCTTCACACGGTCCACATGATCACCGCCACCGGCACCCAGGGCCGCTTTGGGAACGGCCAAGGCGTCGAGTACTCGGAAGCGTACATGTTGGAGTACTGGAGGCCGAAACTCGGCAAGTGGGTTCGTTACAGAGACGTCCGTGGCGAAGAGGTAAGCGAATCATCTTACTTACAACGGTTCAAAATCTAACCGATTAACTTCATGATGTGAAAATGTAAGATGACGAAGGTGTAACATAACGATAAGCGTAGCAAACGAGAAGCACCAACTGAATGTGCGTATCCACTTGTACCGTTTCATCGTTGCATGTTGAAATGTGGTATTGGTATCACATTTTCGTAGGCAACGATGAAATGAAATAAGTGGACCTTAACCCTTTGGGACGCATACATACGTCTGACAAAACCTACTCGTGTGAACTTTAGGGGGGTATAGGTGTTTGGCGAAAGCAATTCACGTGGAATATGAACGTATACATGCGTTCGTCAATATTTCCGATTTTATGTTTATTGCAACACAATCGTGAGTGTACGAGTAATAATATTCAATCTCTAGCGAATCTAACTGCCAGCAACGCGTCGTCTTCAACCAAGAGTATTCAGTGCTTAACCCTTTGGGATTAATTGGATTAAAACTGGTCTCACCTTTTGCTCAGCTTTTTATGCATGATGGGGATATATTTCAACCTACCTCAAAAAGTTGAAGTTACCCAGTCAAACAGTTTAACATTTTAATAACTGAAACGAACGTTCTTTTTCATTTTTTTTTTTTATATGAAAAAAGATTCTGTGCAATTTGAGTTTTTATTTTTATTTTCTTTAAAATCGTGTACCTGAAAGACTTAACCCTTTGCACTCGAGAGATGACTGTTAGTCGTTTAATGATACTAACTTCAAAAATTTTCAAATTCGAAATATTACTATGATTCACGTATATTGAACTTCATTTAGTTTAGTTAAGTCGTATATTAAAATTTACATATATGACTATTTACGTCCGGGTCTGAACTAAAGTCTGAAAATTTGCGAAACTATCATATGCTAGGATTACGATGTCCCATGAGAGGGGACAGCCGAGTGCGAAAGGTTAAATGGTTGAGGTGCGTATCATAGTAGCATGCTGTGTTACAGTATCGCGATCACATTTTCATAGTCAACGATGCAACGCTTGCCCATCCGCCATTGATACGCAACGTTAAAATAAGGCAGTTGGATACGCGCCTTAAGAAATACAGAGGAACGAGAACAAGAGGTCAGTCGGCGATCAATACGCCCGGTGTTTGGCATTCGCGACCATGGGAGCCGCTCGTTGGGCTCGCAGAGGCGCATAATTCAATTCAATTAACCGGTGGCAACAATTCAGCGGGATCCGCGCGAGAGAGGTCGCGCGTAAGCGGAATCGCTGCGGTTAAATTTAGTCGGCCGCTGGCGGGGATACGCGCGTAAAACGAAACAGAGGCGGTGGATTATTGGGGATGATTTGTGGTGGTTGTCCGCGGGTCCGTGCGCGCAGACAGAGTGCCACCGGGCCCCCGGTAACTGAACCGTGACGTTAACAAGACGTAAATCTCGGACGGCAATATGCTCTCCTCCGCCTCGGGAACTGGTCCACGCGCCGGTTCTGCTTCGATGGCAATTTACCGGAATAGATCGGTAACCGTGAACCAACGACTTTAATTAGCGACACCCAACAATGGTCGCCCGGGTGCCGTTCATTTATTACCATCGCAGGGGAAACACGTGTACAGTTGGTCGCAAAAGTCTTCAAACACCTGCTAAGCGCGAAACAAGAAACAAACGGTTCTGAACACTCGATGCGTTGGACGTTAACCCTTTACACTCGAAAGGTGACTGTTAGCTATCTAACGATATTAATTTCACAAGTTTTCAAGTGCAAAATATTTACTAAGATTCACTTATATTAAACTTCATTTAGTTCACATAGGTGGTATACTAAAGTTTACACATGTGACTATTTAACCTCCGGGTCTGATTAATAAACAAACTCACTAGAGTCTGAAAAGTTGTGGAACTATTATTTGGCGACAAACAGTCGCCTCTTGAGCGAAAAGGGTTAATTAGTTTATCGAATGGAATCGAACAGACTTTGAAAAAGCAACGATGTATGTTATGCACATATCAAAGATCGCCCACCTTTGCTTTTTCTACTTCCTTCTCCAAATCTGCAATGTTCGCATCGAACAGCATCGGGCACACTTGCCTTATGTCGAAAATTCTTTTCTTTCTCACCTCTCTTCCTTATCACATCTTTTGTTTCCTCACATATTCCCTTTTCGTGAAATTCTTTTTCACTCCCATTTCCTTCAGTCTCCCAATTAGTGTCATCCTGTCGATCCTATCGAGGGTTACCTGAAAATCTACGAAGAACGCGAACAACTTCCTCTTTCTTCTGTATGTTACGCTTATTCACGAGAAAAGTATAAATGAATTAACACTTTTCTTACAGAAATTTACACACTGTTACCATGGGTGTGCGAATAAAGGCAATGCACTTAAAGTGTCGAAAATTCTTATACTTTTTCGTAACGTTTTGAATTCAACAAATGCACGAGGACTTTCACGGGTGACTGTACGTATGTTCTCTCTGCTGCGTTACTCGCTAGAGAATCTCGCGAATTCGCGCAGCGGAGACGAGCGAAGCGCCGGACTGACGTCGATGAATGAACTGTCCCTCGCGTGTATACGCGTCCGCGAGGAATTTCGAGCGCTGACGTGGGTGTTATAAGTTTGTATTGCATTTGAAATGTATACGGTATATCTGCCAGATGTTTGGCATTTTTCGGACGGCAGAATGTTGAGGGATCCCTGTTTTAACCTTTTGCCGGGCGAAATTTTGTACCAGTAACATATGTCAGCGAGTAAAATGTCAAGCGAAGACCTTTCTAACTTGTCAACTTCAAACAGAAGTTTAACAACAAACAAAATGTAGTTCAAACCAATGAACTTTGATTTGAAAAAGCTTTCGAGGTCCTTCTCGTTACTAGTTGTCTAACCCCCGTCGATCTAATAAGTTTAACCCATTCGTTGTTCACGAATTGTTAAATAAATATATAACCACCGGTTTGTTTACATACGGTTTTAATGAAGAAAAGACAAATTTTATAAAAAAAAAAAAAAACAATTATATTATATTTCCTCTTTACAACGGTTTCACTTCCGCATTGTTACTCCCTTTCCTTTTTATTGCCCTCTTACACCAGAAACCGACACTCTAATACGGCGCCATAATACAAATTTATTTCTCTCTCTCTCTCCCTCATTCGACAGGAATAACTTTTGGAATGAACGTGGTTCACTCGAATTCACCGTTAGTGACGTTATTTCCAATCCCACACTTATCATCGTCGCGAAAGAGAAGCAGATGATAAAATAGATCCACGCGGCGGATTTCGAAGGAAGCTTCCTCTTTCCCGTGATATTTGCTCCGAAGAGGGACGCGGGGACCAATATAAGTCATTTCGTCCCGTCGACAATAACATTATTTTCGAGCCGGTTGGTTTTATTTTATTTGCCGCGGCGCGGACGTTTATTCTGACGAGGAACGATCGTGATTCCCGAGGAACAGAGAACGGGACGAACAAAGAGAGCCGACGGAGAAAAAGGAACGAAAGGGAGAAAAAGAGGGAGGGGTGGAAAAAGCAGAGTGGAAAAGGAAAGAAGGAGGTGAACGTCCAGTCGACGAGGTGGATTTCCTTGGAAGTTAGTACGCGGAGAGAGAGAGAGGGTGCTTCGAGCTTATTTGTATAGGAGGGTGGATCAATAAAGCGAGGGAAGGGAAAGTCGTCGCGTGCTCGCCTCTCGCGGGTCAGACGATTTCGACTCACCTACATAGACGTACCTGGGCTGAATAGCCGAGGTCGTTCGAAGCCAAGCCGGGCATCGCACGAAGGTCGAACTCGACGAAATTCAAACCGCCACCACCACCAACGCTGCCGCTACCATCCCCTATTCGACCGTCGCGACTCCATTTACATGCCCCTGCGAAATAACCTTCGGCCAGGGGAATATTTCTCTCTGGGAAAAAAGAACTTTCTGGCACGCGCTTTCTTCTTGTTGCCGCGAGCGTTGAGAAAGGTGGTGAAAGTGCAAGAAATATACGGCTGCTCTCTTATGATATGTGTGGACGAGGCTTTTTCGTGAAACCTTTCCTTTGAACCGCTGTATAATGGAGTTGGCCCAGAGTTTAACCACTTGTTTTCAGCCACTGACGTTGCTATTTATTTTTTCTTTCTGTTATAGTTCACTGTACTTTTGCGCGATCGCTGGTTACTACGATTGATATCAGTTTGAATAATGTTTAAATAACTTAACCGTTTGCGTACCAGAGGGTTTTCAAAAAACACGGTCGAAAAACGCCGAGGAACGCGATCGCGCTCTTTCGATTATGCGTCGAAATATTATTTGTTCTTCAAATTTGTCATTTTTTTAAATTTTTAACTTATTATTTTATGAAATACTATTATATATATATATAAGGTAATTAATATCGTTGAGAATTTTCAATAAGAGAATAAATTACAATGTGTTGCTCTGTAAAAAGAGTTTAATTTTATTTTCTTAATCGTTAAATTATTTACAATATATACATTTACCTGTAAAAAGAGAAACGACAATTAAAGTCTATTCTCTATTTTGTTATCCTACAACGTTTATAAGTCTCTGTCTCCCTTGTATTATAAATTATAATTATCTTTCCGTAACTTAATCTTATTCAGCACGTATGTCATCTAACTATAGCTCCTTCTATATCTATATCTATATCGATATCTATAAGTGAAGACAGCGTACTTCTCTTACATATATTATATACTAGTATTATATACTATTATTTATATATTATAAAACTGGTGAGCGCCCTGTCAATTGTCTGGATCGGTCAAATGCGCTGGGTTTTCTCGACAAAAAATCGGAAGAGCGCGAAAACGGCTCGTGGTAACGTAAACGGTTAAACGAAAATAAACCAGCTTGTACCGTTTGGAAGAGCCAACATGTTATAGTTCGATCGATTTGTTTCTAAATTAACTGCATGCACTGTTCAATGAAAATGTGTAAGTCCTATTTAAAGGGAAAGATAAAAACAAAGGTAGCCGTTTAAAAAGTGTCCTCGCGATAATTTCATTCGAACATGTCCTCATTGATAATTCCTGGTAAACAAAAATTAATGAGAACACGATCTCTTCGCCCACGGTTTCTCTGATTATCCCCTCCCAATGCTTGCTTACGTCGCAGCCATGAAATTTACGTTCCAGCAGATTAGTTATAAATTACGGTCGCCAGGTCTCCCACTGATTCTCGCTTTCGTTTAATCTCGTCCATAAGACAGGCTAATTAAGTGAGCTCGAAACCGAGACGGTCACGAGTCGGTGAAGCAAACCGGTCGAAAAAAGTGAAAGGAAATCGAGATTCCTCGAGTGTCCATTCTTCGTGGAAACGTGCTAGCTGGAAAAAGAATTCGTGAGCGACGAATTCGTCGGAAAGGGTTACGGGCAAGGATGGGACTGCGATTTGAACGCGAAAATTTCGTTTCATGGAACTGTTCTTATGCAGTGAAGCCTCGAATATTTATCAGATAAAGTATCCGTAAGAGCTTCAAATCAGTCTGTTCGAAATTCAATTACACTTGAATCAAAACAGTTACAGAGAATTCAATCGTATCTTATCTAAGTTCAATTCTATATAACCCTACGATCTTTTCCTTCTTATTCATTTTATATCTTCAGAATAAAAGCTTCATTTACTTTTTAGTATCATTTTACAGGAAAAAGTATAGATAAAGTAAGCATTCGCTCGTGGGGCATATATTCATTTAAATGCTACGAAATCATTCTTAACACTTGGCCAATCGTAACCTTAACACTTGATCCTCCCATTTTTGCCTCGACAAAGCGCTGCCATTGATTCTATTCACTTTCACTATTATCAGTTAGTCTTGAGCTACTGTTGAATTTATTAAAAATTGTACTTTGCAAACTATAAAATATATTTGATGAATTATGAACAATACCAGTTTAAGACCAACTAATAACAAAAGCAAATAGAATCAATGGCAGTGCTTCGTCGAGGAAAAAAATGGGCGATCTCCCCGTTCGGTCGGCTAAACGTTAACCCGAGAGTAGCTGCGAAACGGAATCGATCGATAAACGTTGAAAGTGTTAGAAGCATCGCGTCACGTTTCTCATTCGAAGTACTCGTTAACAGTTTAAAGCTGCTCGTAACGTACACGATCCCATCTGCGGTTACGGATACCGGTTCGAGACGAAGTGGCCCACCCAACGAAACTCAGCGAGGGCAGCCCCGCCGTGGTTAGCGTGGATAAATCTGCAGAAATTCGCGTCTCTTTCGTCCTGCTGCGCGGGACCCTGTTCCCCGCTTAATTACACAACGACACTCGGCTTATCCGACGAATAATCTCTCGTAACAGCTCTCCTCCGGCCGGGACCAGACGACGTCGGTGGTACCAACACACCGTTGGCGCGCGACTGTCAACGGGCCTCGAAGAGGAGGAGGCGAGGCCACTTTACAGTCCGCCCGAATGAAACGCGAAAAAGAGGCGAAAAAGTGGCGGGAAGCGTCTAATATTTTTCAACGACCGTATTTGGCGCGACGGAGATAGCACGGCCAGGCATAAATTATCTCGTTGATCCCTCGTACACGGGCCTCTCGCCGTCTAGCCGGGCTCTAATCGTTACTGCATGATCCTGTGCGCCTGCGGTTTGTATATTCTGCCGGAATTCCAGCCCGCCGATTTGGCGGGCACAATGGGTCGTGATTTGACCGCGAGGATTTTCCTCGATAGGATTAATATGCAGAATGCAAACGAAAGACAACACGCGGATCAACTTTCATTTATACGTACAAAAGGACACATCCTGACCGACTGACTGATTCATCATCGCAGAACTTAAATTACTGAAGCTAGTAACATGAAATTCGGACAATGGATTCTTTTTATGACGTGAGCATCCACTAAGAAAAGATTATTTTTTGTATTCCACCCCTAAAGGGTTGAAAGGTTGTTTGAAAATCCGCTGATTTTGAGCCAAGCACTATGAAAATTGGTATTTAACTTTTCGGTTAGAAATAAAGAAATACGTGTTTCGACGTGTTTGGAAAATCGACCCCCAAGGGGGTAAAATAAGGGATAAAATTTTATTTAAAGATCCGCCAATTTTGAAACAAACATTATAAAAATTAGTAATTATTTAACTTTCTGGTTAAAATTAAAGTTAAGGGCTTGCAAAATTGACGTCTTTTCGAAAATAGTTAAAATTCAAATCAAAACACTTCCGTGCGGGTAACAGCTAGCGGAAAAATGAAATAGTAGCTGTAAATAGATAATTTGGTGTTGGTGGAATGGATAGAAAAGAAAAAGATAACGCGACAACGGCGAGAAAATTGTAGTGAAAGGAATAGAATGATGTATTAATATGAAACGAAGCGTGGTTCCTGAAAAGACGGTTCTTTAAAATTGATGACGAAGATCGAGTTCTCTTCCGATGAGTCACCCAGCCTAAATTATATACCTCAATGAGCAAAGAAGCATTATCTTGTTTAGGGACTAATAGGATTAGAGGCCTGAATATTTCAAGCGGTTGTGTATTAAAAAATAGTGATGCGGGCTTAGGTGGCTGTTCGTAAAAGGAACAAACAAGCCTCACAGTTATACAGTGACCAACCGAAGTTTAAGAATCAGTGAAAAATAGTTGATCAATTTATTCGTGTACCATAACGAACATCTTTATTATCCTAATCAACAAGCAGAATATTTTCCTATTGACAACAAAAATTAACACACGCCCAAAATTTACAACCTGTTTTACGTTGCTCCCCCTTGCATTTCAAATTTTTGTTCACCACTGTACGCTTTCGTCTCTCTCATTTCCCCATAATTGCCACTAAACACCAAAAAGCATTCTCAGTCACGCGTGCACAGCGTATCCTCAACGAGCAGAATAATTTTCTCAAATACAGCTACAGTGGCTTCAAAAAGTATTTGTACAGTATGTCACAAATAAATTCGTTTAACCCAGAAATTCTGAGTCTGATAGAACTGTTTGATAAAACTTTGTGGGTATGTAGATCGTAATAGTATACGTATGAATTAATCTTTTGTTTTCGTCTAAATACCATTTTAAAGGGATGAAACCAACGTTGAAGTTTCTGAGTTTTCCCCCTTTTTTAAAGATAACTTTGTAATGGTACTTGATAAAGTAAAACCTTTCAAATAGAAAATGTTTAATTTTTAATACTCTATCGCCGTGCCATAAGAAAAAAGAACACAGAAGAGCTTGTATTCAAAGCGTGAAAAATCGCTGATACTTTGAGATTCGTTATCAGTCCCCTTAAAAGATATTTTGCCGCCAAAAAATTGCTCCACGCAGGACACACCATGCTCTGTACACGCATAAAGTTTCATTGAAATCAGAATTTCAGAAGTAGACGAATTTTCTTATAACACAGTGTACGAATACTTTTTGGACCCACTGTACACCCACAAAACTGTACACCGACGTACGCAGCGCGGAGGATGTCCACGAGAATCCGAAAGGTCGTTGGACCTGTTTCGGCGAGCACACCACACGGATTCGTGGCGAAAATTCGCGGGTCCGCACCTCGGACCACCCGTCTCGTATATCCGTCTAATTAAACCGTCGGACAGCTTATCCGTCACGATCTCGGCCGAGGACACGGAGCCATCAACGCGGGCTTCTGTTCGGCCAAAGATCAAGAGGCGCGTAGTAAACATTAACATAAAACGGGCGTTGGTGGGTTGCCACGCCCAGCTCGGCTGACTTCGGGTCCCAACAAGCATTCGTCCGCGACGAAAAATGCGACCAACCCCACCTCCGCCGATCCAAAAAGTCACCCTCGCCTCTTTCGCCCCGCCTCGTTTCTTTTTCGTCGCGCAAGGCGGGGATCCGTCGCTCGTTCGCCGCGGAAAACTCTTTGAGGCGCGAGTCGCGAGGCGTTCCGCGTGGGCGCGCAGATAAATATCGAGATTACTTATTTTTCTTGGCGAACGAGTCGACGGCTCGTAAATGCCGTCGTATTTTCGCCCTCGCGCCTTTCGACGATCGCACGCGACGCGGGTCGCCGCGTCACGGGCTTTCCACGGAACAAGCTGAAAATTTGTGGCAACCCTTTCGCGGATCGCCGGAGCCGATTAAAAGCGACTGCAGGAGAAAGGCCTTTGATCGCGTTCGATCCGCCGGCGATGGGGATTTATTGGCGTTATCGGATCGTTCGACGAGCTGGTGGGCTGCTTCTTTTAACTTTGATGTCTGGTGCATTTTTGATGTTGCAGAAGGCGTGGAAATATTTTTGTTTCGGGGCTCTCGTGGTTGGGAAACCGTTAGCTTATGACCACGGTAGATGCACGAGTTATAAGAGGGAAAATCTACTTGCGTACTCTTCGAAAATGACTTATCGCTTGGAGTGTAATTGAATTCTCTACGTTCCATTCTTTATACCGGTCAAGTAAAATTGAAGTGCTCTCGTTGAATACAGCTGACACTTTTCACTTGTAAACGTTACATCGACGATATTCAATGATCTTTTGGAGCTTTATCGAAATTGATACACTTAACCTTTTCAATCAACATAGATACAGTAGCGGGCAAAAGTTTAAAAGTAAAGAGTTAAAGAAATTAAAGTAACTAATTTATAAGAAATAGCATGATAAACAAAATTTCCATTCTGTGCTAAACAATAAATAGTTTTCTACCATAATAACAATAAAAATGAATGTACAGACAATATTTGCAGACGGTAAAGTTACGTTCTACATTGTCCTCTCCTCTTAAATTTTTGTTCGCTACTGTACATCTCTTCATGTATTCGTTTTTTAACTTCGTTTCTTTGAGACACCACATCCCCAGCACCAAGTCCCATAAAAATATTTGTACGTCGGAAAAGTTATTATTCAGCTTTGATTTTCTTGCCACTCCTGAACTTCGGCAATCTTGCACACCCTTACAGAATCCTTTAATCCTTTGCCCTCGAGAGGTGACCGTTAGTCGTTTAATGATACAAACTTGAAAAATTTTCAAATTCGTAATATTTACTATGATTCACATATTTTAAACTTCATTTAGTTTAGTTAAGTCGTATATTAAAATTTACATATACGACTATTTAACGTCCGGGTCTGAACTAAAGTCTGAAAACTTGCGAAACTATCATATGCTATGATTACGATGTCCCATGTGAGGGGACAGCCGAGTGCAAAGGGTTAAAATTTACAATTTATTTTAATCATTCAAATCTACGAACACGAAACGGTGTCTCCATGCCGCGTCCAATCTCGCGAATGCACGATTTCAGCAATACGTTACCAAGATCTCAACGTCCAAACCGTGGACGATTTTTTGCCCCCGTCCCGCTCGAATCAGGCTTCTTTCACAGGCGTTCCGTTTACGGCGGCATATTTCAGCCTCTTAACGAGCGTCGCGCGCTCATTAAGTCGCTGTAACGAAGTCGAAACGAATCGTTGTCCGAAGCGGCGCGACGCCAGCCGGAATTTCACGCGCGTCGGTGCTCATTGTGTTTCGTTCCGATGCGCCAAACATCAGCCAGAAAGTTGCGGAGGGAATAACGAGCGCGAATGAAACGGTGTCAGACACCGGGTCCCCCAATTAACGGACCGCCACGCCGCAGAACGTGCCCGTTCGTGTGGCCGACGATCATCTTTTAATCGTATTTCCTTCGCCACCGTCCCGTGGATCCGCTTGGGAATTGGAAAAGTACACTCGTTGCAGAAAAACGTTGGGGATAGGACGGATAAGTGCTCCATTGGGAGAACGATGGCAGATACTTGCTGTTTCACGTGGCTTTCGAAATGCTCGGCAATTTTAGCCCTTTGCACTCGGCTGTCCCCTCTCATGGGACATCGTAATCCTAGCATATGATGGTTTCGCAAATTTTCAGACTTTAGTTCAAACCCGGACGTTACACAGTCGTATATGTAAATTTTAATATACGACTTAACTGAACTAAATGAAGTTTAATATACGTGAATCATAGTAAATATTTCGAATTCGAAAATTTTTGAAGTTAGCATCATTAAACGACTAACGGTCACCTCTCGAGTGCAAAGGGTTAATACTTTATGAAGTGAAAAACGAATTTTTCATGTGATTTTCAATTTGATCTCTTCCATGCAAATAACTACACTTTAATTCTCGGTAGGTTTAGTGTTAACCCTTTCTACTCTTATGTCACCACATAATTGCCATCCTACATTTAATTATTATGCATATATTTACATTAGTATTTCATTCTAGGGACGCTTGTTACAATGTGTACTTTTAATTTCTACTTAAATGTGTGTGTATGTATAAAATAAAATAAATAAATGAAAGATAATAAAAGATTGGTAGCTTTCTCAAACATAAATACAAGTGCAAAGGGTTAAAATTGAACGCATCAAAGCATTAATTAATCGTTAGGCGATTCATTTGTATTTCGAGTATGTAAAGAAATATTAAACTATCAGTTACGCGAAGAATATTGTAATTAATTGTAATTAATTCATTAGCGGCGCATCCGCGCCAAAGTTGATCCATGAGCAGTCGTTAAGCGTTAATATTTCACGAGGCATGATAATAGTTAGAAATAATAAATATTATTAGTGCTATTGATAATAATAAATTAGGTTTTTAAAAAAAATTGCATTACAATTTTCCTACTTCTATAAAAGTCAGATAACGATGAGACTACCCCCTCCCCAAGTTTCTACAATTGATTTGGGAAAATTTATATTAAACAGTAACTGTGTCGTATTCTCATGAATTTTTAAAATAAGCAATTTGAACTATCACATAGACCTATATAATATTTTGAGCTCACAAAAATATTGAAGTCACTTCCCGGCAATTTCTCGTTTCACGAGTTCTCAGATAGAATAACGCGCGTTCTATTCTACGGTGCGCTAGCCTCGAAGGTCGATGCGCGTAGTATCGCGGCTGAGGATCGGGAATTTCTCGTGCAACGTAGTCGAGGGCCGTCCCTTCGAAACAAAGGACCTCTTATTTTCCACTTACCAACTCGACAACGCCACTCGACTCCACGGGAGCACGGGATTCTCACGTATGCTCGCTTACGTGGCCGTGGTTCATCGCGATCGTGATCGCGACAGGTGTACACGCATGCCGCCTCGAATCTTCATTATCGATATCATCGCCGATAGTTTATGGTATTTTAATGATACGACCCGAGAACTGAATCCGTAATTCCTTGTTCGGGTACGCCGGTGAATTCCGTACGGTTCTGTCGGCCGAATGAATTATTCAGAGGGGAGCCCACGAACGAGTTTATGTCAGGTGTTAATGACGGTCTTCCTTTTCCGACATCAATGCTTTCTTGTTTCCAGCGAGTCTAAGGTAAACCTAATTAGGTATTCGAGAATTTACAGTGGCGGGTTAGGGTCTCGTACCTTTTCTTTTCTCCTTAATTAGATATTGGGGCTTAAATTGAGATTCGGAAATTTGCAGAGATTTAAATTACCATACCTATAGAAGTGAATTTAATGAAATTTAATTTCTCTACAAAGAAACCTAAGAACTTCAATATATTTACAAAAAAAAAAACACCTAATTTTAAAACTTTCACAGTACAAAGGAATAACCGTTTGTACTCATAGATCTTAGTATTTTACACGTGGAAAATTTTTGATTCTAAATATATTATCACTTAGCGACCGAGAATCACACCTCGACTTATTATTACACGTAACATTCTAATGTTAACATTTAAAACGAAATTTCAATGGTAATCAGAAATCGATCGATCCCAGAACGAAACGTATCGCATTGAACCCCGTTCGTTTGTCGCAGGTGATCAAAGGGAACACGAACACCTACCTGGAGTCGAAGCACGAGCTCGAGCCGCCTATGTGGGCGAGCAAAGTCCGCTTCTGGCCGTACAGCTACCATCGTCGCACCGTTTGCATGCGGGTGGAACTGTACGGTTGCCCGTGGAACGACGGCATCGTGTCGTATTCGATGCCGCAGGGCGACAAACGCGGCAACTGGGAGTTCTTCGACGCGACGTACGACGGTTACTGGGACGGCCAACTCCTACGTGGCCTGGGACAGCTGACGGACGGCAAGATCGGGCCGGATAACTTCAAGATGGGCTATTACGATTACGACAGGGGTCAGGGATGGGTCGGCTGGAGGAACGACACCAGGTCCGGTCACCCGCTCGAGATCAAGTTCGAGTTCGACCACGTGAGGGAGTTCTCGGCGGTGCACATCTTCTGTAACAACCAGTTCACCAAGGATGTTCAGGTGAGTCTTGTGGGATTGTTAAATGATGTTGAAACGCTGAATGTATAAATTGAATTTCGCGATAGATAAAATCAGTCGCTACTGGTACGTACACTTAAAATTAACCCCTTGTCTGAATAACGACGAGTTATACTCCTGAATCGGATTGTGGGATAAATATAACAAAACTGTGCTAGGTATATTTGTAACTGAAATTAATTTTAATTTTAACCGTGACCTTAATGTTTAAGATCGAGGATTACTGTAAATAAATTATATGTAAGAATTTAATGCTTTACATTTAGTGCTATGCCAACGTGGCAAATAATTAATACTAATATCTGTGATCATTGACGAAAGTCAAAGGTCAAGGGGTTAATATTATGTACGATTGATTATACCAGTGAAATATGACAATTGTGGACATTGAATAATTCCAGAATTATTAAATTCTTATAAGTATAATGATGTAATTCAGATAGAATGTTTACTTAAAACTTAGATAAAAATTTACCCCTCAAAATGCACATCTATTTTAATTAGTTGAAAAATTATGATGCATTCTGTTCCACATATGCAGTAAAATAAAGTAATGCAAGTTCGACTCGTCAGTTATTACTAAGCAGATCGGAAAGTTGATTCTGCATCGTGATTCCAATGGTAAAGCGGAAGACGGAGACAGGAAAACGCGATACGAGAAACCAGAGCCTTCCCCAACGTTTGCGGGTCGTGATCCCTGTATCCCCACGAACGAACCCTCGGGCAGATTTTTGGCCCGCAGAACAGTCACGTACTTTACGTTCTACAGCATGCAGACCGGAAGTCACGCGCCTCGTCCTCTCTCACCGGTAGCACTTCCGCGCTGTGATATCGTGCATCTCGTTATACCGTCAAACAACACGTGATAAATATGATCTCCGTAATTTTCGCGTGAAAAGCAGGGAAAAACGTGTGCTCGTTGTTTCACTTTAAATTTTAATATTTTGATTCCCACTACCGTTATCGATATTCCCGCCACGACGATGGAATTTCCACCCTTAATCCCGTTATCGGTGATCTCTTTGAACGCAAGCCCGGCCGCGTTATTTTCAAATTTCCTCCACGATCGTTCACCGAATATCCGCGTGAAAAAAAAGGAGGGAAAGAGGGCCGGAGGATAGACGCGAGCACGACAGGGAGGAAATTGGAAGGGCCCGAGGCGGCGAGAGCAGGGCTACAGTAGCTGACAAAAGTTGAAGATCAAAAATCGGCGAAAATGCATTAATCAATAGATACAAGTAACAGAATGAATTTGAAATTCATTTTTTTTTGTACGTGAATGGCAATGGAGGCAGATGATAAATTATAATTATAGTAATATGACTGATGATAATTATTAAATAAGAATTTTTAATAATAATTTTCAAATGAATTGCTGAAATCTTTGCGAATTATCATTGCGAGGGATGAAACTTAAGAAATACAGTAGTTGTACACTTTGTAGTCGCACCATCAAAACTGCGAAGTGACAATTAACAAAATTAACGAATTGTCGATTTTATTCTCGATTTCGATCACCTCTCAAACTCGTCGGGAATAAGGTAGAGAAATGTTTTACTGTAAACGAGACAGAAGACAATATTGATACAGTTGTACGAATAATCATTCATCGTGAAATCATCATGATAATCATTCACACGCGTTTCGTGAAAGCAATTATAAAAAACGGGGGAGATAAATTCTAACAAATAAACGTTCCAAAGATGCGTCAATAAAGCGTGCACAACTGTAGCATTCAAGAACCACCGAGCCACGTTTCGCGTTACTATCCCTCATCCGAAGCTTATGCCGGTTGCTGTACAATACAGCGTGTCGAGAAAAAAGGGGAGATATACAAAACTGGTGGTTGAAAAAGGGGAAGAAGAACCGGCATCCAGCGCTGAGCAACGTAACGAAAAAGAGGAGGGCCGAAGAAGATGAAGCGAAAAGGGACGAGGATGAAACGAAGAAAAGGGAGAGACAGAGAATCGGAGCGAAATATGCGGCGAGATCTCGCGCCCGCCTTTAATCCGCGCCCTAGAGCAGAGAAACGAAAGGGAAAAAAGGGGCGGGGGTGGAAGACGGCGACGTGGTACGCCATGAAATCCAGTTTTCGCGTTGAAGTCAAGGTCGGTGCGTAGGATGGGTAACGAGGCGCAACAACGGTTGGCCCCTGGCTTCGAACGGACGAAAAGAGAAAGAGGAAACGAGGAGGCAAGCGCGTGATTTTACACGGGGTGGCAACAACACCGGCGAACCTCCGACGCCGGCTGCGTTCGCCGTTTCTACGAAAATTTTCCACCCCCCCTCCCCCACTCCTCGCGCTTCCGGCCACGAATTTCTATATAATGGCCCCGGCCACGGTATCAAGATTTATTTCAATGGAGCCCCTCATTACCCTGGCCAGACCTCTGTTCCATAATCGAGCAGCGAAAGGGGCCTCCAGACAACAAACAACTGAGGGAGAGCAGTTCTAAGGTTCTGGTGAGCTTAGGCCACCTTTTTCTTAATCTACTTTTCTTCTTCGATTTATCTTAGCTGTTCGATAACCCAAACTGAAGATTAGGAACCTTGAACTAATTCTTCAGGCTAAACTATTATAACTTGGTCCTAAATTTCTTTTGTTTTATTTCTCTGAATTGTTTCAAGTCTAACTTTTCTAAACACTTATAAGTTCACACGTTTAATGCTTTTGAATCGCGAAGAGAAGATATCGTTCCATGTAAACAACGCCTAATATAAATTTGGACATTCCCGCATAATCAAATCGAAGTGTTTGTCTAACCATAAAACGAAAGGGAAATCGTCGACGAGAAGAGGGGTGAGAGAAAAAGAAAAAAAATGCCAAAGGGTTCTAATCCCCCTGCTCTTTTCTCCACTCCTCACGAAGATCGTCGTCACAATGGGTCGCGATCCCAGGGATCTCGAAGCACGGAGAAACGACAGAAAATGGAGGTTTTCCGGGGCGACGTCGCCCGATGCGCACTCGCCTCGATAGAACGGGTCTCGAAACACTCTCCTCCGCCGGTATCAAGATTTATTTGAATGGAGCGCCTCATTACCCGGCTCGAGGCTCTCGATTGTGTGCTCGCGACCGGGCAAGAAGAAGATGGGGTACGAGAGGTGGCGAAGGCAAGGGCAGCAGAAACCTGGCTGCAGCGGCTCGTGAAGGGGACCGTGCTTCTCCTTGGGGAAGGAGAAGGATGCTTCGCGGTAGGGAACGTCGAGAAGCAAGAGAAACGGTTTCACCAAGGGGGCGAAGACGAAGAAAGCGGAGAAAGCGAAGAAGGGGTAGTCGTGCTGTTCTTTCTCTCTCGCGTATACGGTACAATGCTAGCAACGAGCCGGAGAGCAGATACGCCACGTATTCAAATACAATACCGACAGTCTGGCAAGTCGGCAGTCTATGGCTTGAGGTATGAGGGTGAGCAAGGGGTGAGAGATGGTAGCAACCGCCCCTAAACGTCCCCTTCTATTAACAAGCGCCCGCTCGCGCGGATAGGACACGTCTTCTGAAAGACAGCACTTCAAAGCATCGCCAGTTTCACGCTCCTCGTCCCTCTTTCTCTTCGTGGCTCTCTCTCTCTCTCTCTCTCTCTCTCTTTCTATCTATCTATCTCTACAGTTCGTCTATACTAGTCTCTTACCTCCCATGGTGGTTATGCACGGTTTCGTGGCGGCCACGTTCGTCTTCTTCGGCTTCCTCACACCCTTGGCAGCCTCGTCGACGAGCTGCTAGCGCGGCAAGCAGCAGCAGCAGCTTCGTCGACTGTGCTCCCTTGAAAATCCATACGCATCGTCGTTGCGTTCGTCTTCGGGGCTAAGAGAGTTAGATAATCTCAGCTTTGTAATCTCCGTTTCCAAGTCCCTCGCGCTGTTCTCTCCGCTCTCTCTTTCTCTGTTCCCCTTTCATCGTCGCCTCGCGCTCTGGACCTCTCTCGCGAGCGATCCCGTCTCTGTCGCGGCTCTCCTACTCTTAGTTTCCGGCTGGTGGCATTCTCCTCGTGGCAACTATCTTACGTGCGCTCTTCCCGAAGCGGAATTAGCATTCCACGCGTCTCCGGCTGCCGGGGAGAACGCTACCGCAGGAGCGTTCGCAATTATCGAAGCCGTCGATGTCAACCCGAGCGTTGCCTGTATAAAGTTGCTCGTTATATCCGTAATAAATAGCACTGTGTGTATTTGTGGAAGAGGAATTGCGAGATATATTAATATCCAGCGAACCTTTGCCGGAACGGCGCGGCGCGTCGTTGCTGCTAGAGCCGCACAAGTCTCTTAGGAGCGCGGCCCTTAAGACGCTGATTTATACATATAATTAATGTTGAATATTAGCCTGTACATCATGTTTAGTGTACACAATGAGCCGCTTCATTTTACTGTCTGGGATAACCTTTGCCGCGCGGCCTGTTTTATATATTTCCCCAGCGCTAACACGCTTTACGAGTATGCCCTGGGATCCTCCTGGCGCAGGATGCTTTCAGATGAAACATGAAACGAGTTCTCGAAACTTTTATCTCGCGCAAAATACTGTTATTATTCCGGTTACGAAAGAAAATATACGCTCCGGCGTAAAGTATAATTCTATTGTTGGCCTGAGAGTAATTGTCAGCTCGAAGTTGGTTGGATAAACTGTACCCTATCAGTTTTATTTAGAAAACAGAGAATACGGAACAGTGTTCTTCTCTCGCGACAGGTGTTCTCCGAGGCCAGCATAATGTTCAGCGTCGGCGGAAGATACTATACAGGCGACCCGATCGTGTACTCGTACATGGAGGACAGGATCTTCGAGCACTCGAGGAACATCTCGATCAAGCTTCACCATAGGATCGGCAAATTCGTCAAGCTCAGGTTCAGCTTCGCCTCGCGGTGGATCATGATCAGCGAGATTACCTTTGATTCCGGTAATTACACGAGAACCCAAAACTCAGTCCCATCAAATATTATAAAAAGAAAATGTGTTTAACCCTTTGACTGCTATGGGCGCGCATATGCGTCTCTGGCGAAAGTTACTCGCACAAGTTATAGACGTGTATATGTATTTGTCAATATTTTCGATTTCTCGTTTAGAGCAACACAATTGCTAATAGTGCGCCGTCCGAGTGGAACACTTTGACCGGGAGTATTTAGCAGTCAAAGGGTTAATCAACGCGAAAGCTCGTTCGTTCATCAGTACGCAAGTTCATATTCTTTTTCCGCGTACAACGAAAGAAATAAAGTTTGCCTACAGATTTGTTAATTAAACATTTCCCGTATCCTTATGCAAATTTTGCTCGCCGCTACAGATATCGCTCACGGAAACTTCACCCCCGAATCACCGCCCACCACGGAAGCTCCAAGAGTCAGGGACCGAATCTCAGCTCGCGACAATCCTCTTCAGGCCGAGGTTCCGGTGGTGAAGCAAGACGACCCGACCTACATGGCCGTGATCATCGGCGTTCTAACAGCTGTGATCCTTCTGCTAGCCGTGGCGATCTTCTTGATCGTCACCAGACATAGGCAACGTAAGAACTTCGCCAGCCCCCTCGGCACCAAGAGCGCGATCCCGTCGAGCAATCATCAACACCTGTCGCCGGAGTCCGCCTACGGGACCACGGAGAAGGACCCGTCGTTGATGACGTACAGAGTCGAGGAGCTCGACGAACGGTACGCCGGGACGAAGCTGACGACGCTCCCACGCGACTTGAACGATCGTCTGCTGGGCGACGTCAGGCTGGACGAGTACCAGGAACCGTTTCACGAGAACAAGTACAGGGAACCGCCTCACGCCGCCTATTACGGATACAGCACCGTTGTTATAGACAACAAGGACCTTCACGACAACGTTGAACAGTCTGGTGAGTACGCGATCGATGTCCGACTCCGCCTTGACGCTTGTCGGGACAACTGTTTTGGACGCGTTGTTTGGGGAGTTAATCGATGATAAGGTGTAGAGATTTGGGGACAGGCTTTTGGAATTTTCGAAGATTTGAATTTTTTCGTGTACGCGATCGATGTCCGACTCCGCCTTGACGCTTGTCGGGACAACTGTTTTGAATGCGTTGTTTCGGGAATTAATCAATGATAAGCTGTAGAAATTCGGGGTCAGGCTTTGGGAATTTTCGAAGATTTGAATTTTTTCGCGTACGCGATCGATGTCTAAGTCCGCCTTGATGCTTGTCGGGACAACTGTTTTGGACGCGTTGTTTCGGGGATAAGCTTAATTCGGGGTCAGGCTTTGAATTTTCGAAGCCTTGAATTTTTTCGTGTACGCGATCGATGTCTAAGTCCGCCTTGACGCTTGTCGGGACAACTGTTTTGGACGCGTTGTTTGGGGAGGCTGTAGAGATTCTGGGAATTTTCGAAGCTTTGAATTTTTTCGTGTACGCGATCGATGTCTAAGTCCGCCTTGACGCTTGTCGGGACAACTGTTTTGGACGCGTTGTTTGGGGAGTTAATCGATGATAAGCTGTAGAAATTCGGGGTCAGGCTTTGGGAATTTTCGAAGCTTTGAATTTTTTCGTGTACGCGATCGATGTCTAAGTCCGCCTTGACGCTTGTCGGGACAACTGTTTTGGACGCGTTGTTTGGGGAGTTAATTGATGATAAGCTGTAGAGATTCTGAGAAAGGCTTTTGGAATTTTCAAAAATTTAAATATTTTCATGTACGCGATCGATGTCTAAGTCCGCCTTGATGCTTGTCGGGACAACTGTTTTGGACGGGTTGTTTGGAGAGTTAATCGATGATAAGCTGTAGAGATTCGGAGACGAGTTTTTGGAATTTTCGAGGATTTGAATGTTTTCATGTATTAAAGGTTCGCGACTGCTTGGGTTACAGATGCCACCTACGATTATGCAGTACCGATGCCTGTGCCTAGCGTAAGCAGCGATCAGGACAGCGTTTTCTCCAAGTCTTCGTCAAGGGGTAGCGCCAAGGTAAGTAGTACTGACGTTAATTAAATTTCCGTATCAACGATATCCCTTTTTATAAGAATTATCAATGGATTCGCGTGGATGTTCGTAAAATGGAATGTAGGCTAATTATAGCGTCATTGCTAGGTTTCAAAGTTTTAAAGCAAATTGTATACAATTATTATTGGCAATAATTTAAAGAGCAGTTTGAACGAAATTCAACGTTTTCCCGTGATTAAGGAAAACGATTAAAATTCATTTCCACTTTGTTTTGTTGTTCCATCAGGCGTGCTTGCAGAGCTTTTTCCCCCCGCCCCCGCCCCCGATGTGCGCCCCACCCCCACGAGGCACCAGTAATCTGACGTACTCGAACCCGCCGAGCCCGGAACCAGTTTGCGAGCGCGAGCGTAGAGGAAGCAAGCGCCGCGAACACTCGTTGCACAGATACGCGTAAGGACGGCTGCATCCTGCGTCGAAGGTACGACACAATTTCGTACATCACGTTAAAAGTTCGAGCCGAGATCGATCCAAGCCTTCAGCATCCACCAATCTCGTATAAATCATCTCTCGTACCGCTTCGTCGCACTTTTCACATAAAATTCCCCCTTTCTCCATCGATCCTCCCCAATTCAGTTCCAAACTAATTCAATCCACGAAACAATCAATTCCACGCGATTCTCGTTTCTTCACGAGCTTCGTTTGTTCTAAACCCTCAGTTCTTCGAAAAAAAAAACACGAATTTTCCTCGAAAACAAAAGTATCAAACGATGGATGATGCTGAAGGCCTAGCTCGTAACCTCGATCGCCGTTAGCGTCGAAACGAAGCGGATGAAAAATACGTACGTACGATGAAGAGGAGACAAGACGAGGGAGATCGATCGGGGGCGACCGCAACGAGGCCGCGAAAATCTCGTTCGAGACGCAGCTCTTTTCCGCTGGCATCTCGAACGGTCCAATTAAACGAGGCCTCGACGCGGTTCCCGATCTCATCGAAATCTTCCTCGACGAGCACTGCCATTCGCGCACCTTCCCGAGCGCAGAACGTAGGCGTACACAGCAAGAGTGTCGCGCACAAGAGGACTTAACCTACTTGCGTCCGGTCGGTAGGTGAAACCGGAGTTGTAACTACAATTATTGGCATATCAGTTGAACGGCAGCGCGCTGCCGGGGCTCCTCTCTGGGAATTCGGCTTGGAAACGCGTCGCGATCCCTGAAATCGACGAGATTCGTCGAACACGATTCTCTAGTTTCTGCGAGCCTCCTAAAGTTTAACCCTTTGCACCCGAGAGGCGACAGTTAGTCGTCTAATAATATTAACTTCATAGATTTTCAAGTGCAAAATATTTACTAAAATTCGCTTACATTAAGCTTCATTTAGTTTTGTTAAGACATGCACTAAAATTTACATGTATAACTGTTTAACCTCCGGATCTGATTAATGAACAAACTGATCAAAGTCTGAAACTTTGCGAAATTATCATTTGGCGATCGACAGTCGCCTTTCGAGCGCAAAGGGTTAATAGGGTGTGCGAAACCACCACGAAACAAAAATCAGTTGTTCTTCAAGCTTGTCGTAATCGATTTTAAGGATTTTTGTAGATTGTTTAGGTTATTGGAGGATTCGACGCAGCCTCGATTTCACGGATTGGTCACGGTGTTTATATGTAGAGTGGAACGTCAATTATTTGAACGTCCCTTGACACTTAACCAGGTTGGCTAAGTGTTAAAATTTGCGTTGTGTGATTAATTTTTTTAACTGTTGCTGAAAGAAAAAAATTGATTTTTAATTCGTAAGGTCCGCTAACAATAGGGAATTCAAATATCTGACAGAATAATAGTCATCGATCTTGAACTGCAGCGAATATCTGTTTAGGACAGGAATACACTGAAATTCCACAAAAATCTCTGAACGTCTCTTTCATCGAGGGATAATTTCTTTGTCCGAGGGACCAGAGATATAGCGGAACAGATTTTTCTCTCTATTAGCTCGAATAATCGACGCTCCACTGTATATGGTACATAGTTATAGAGAAACGTGTTTGAACGCCGTCGAACTTTCTTCGAGCAAAACTCTTTCCCTCGCAAAGCAAACTTCCCGGGGCTCGCATACTGCGGAACACGCGCGAGAAAGTTACTTTTCAACCCTCTCGCGCCCCTCCTCGAATTCCCAGCTCCCGCTGGGGCGAGCAGAAAGGTTCAAAAGTTCTGGCTGGGAGAGGAGCAAAAAGCGGAAAAAAAGGGACGGGAAAGAGCAAACAGCGAGAAAGAGAGAGAGAGAAAGAGAGAACGTTAGAGATAGAAAGAGGGACACAGAGAGAGGGAAAGGGAGAGAGAAGGTAAAAAAACAGTCATATTTTTCGTTGATACCGCATGCACGGTACAGTTCGCGTGTTCCGAGTGTTTTTCCGCTCACTGCCACATTTCTTCCGCGCCGCTAAAAAGCGCGAACGTTAACAGCTTCGTTAGAGGAAGCGGCGCGGTTTCCGCGAAGGAATTGTAATCCCGCGGCGCGGCGCGTTTCCGCGCGAAAAAACGCGGCCGCGATAAGGGAACCGCGAGCGGATTTCCAGAAAGGAGTCGCGTGTTTAATGGTTTCGTCTGTTCGGCGCGCATGTGCTACCGGATCGAGCTCGCTATCGATCCGCGGCTAGGTAAACGATAAAACGAGAGAGGAGAGAAAAAAAGAGCAGACAAAGAAGAAGAAGAAGAAGGGGTGTCTTTTCTTTTAATTAGCCATTTGTATACGGTGCCGCGATTTCTGCTGGCGACCGATAATTGAGTCTCTTGGAAGCTAAACCAAACCGATCGATTTCATTCTGAGTAAAATTTTTGGTTTCTTCTTTTCAGATACGCAATTGGTTTCTCGTTTTTGAGAATTTTCTATTTTATAGAATCGATTGGTTTGGTTTTCAAGATATTTAATTCGTTGCCATTTTCTATTGCTGGTTCGTAGATGATCCATGATTCGATTGTTGAGTAGTTCGCGTGATCGATGTGTTCAAGATTACTATGTTTGTTTCTTTTACACGTCTCCATAGTCACTGATCTCGGATTCGTTAAACAAACGTCACGTGCACTAACGAGAATCATGGAGGAACGAGGAGACGCGAAGATATCGTACGGAAAATTGTAGTATCATAGTAGAAAGGAACATGTTGTGGGGTGCAGAGGGAATTTGTAGGAAACGGAGAACGTTAGCGAGCTTCGATCCCGCCTCACACAAGACTGACGTCAAATAAATAATCGAGTATCTCGACTGTGCTGTAATAATGCATACGTGCAAGGGCGCGTGCTTTGTACATTATCGTACAAAAGTTTGGAACAGTTTTCCGGTTACAGCCTATATCGATCCTTTCGCTAATTTTCTTATCGACTCGGAATTACCGTTATACGTTTCAATAAAGTTTCTTCTATTTTCGATCGAAACAGCACAATTTCGAATCCTTAAATTCGCAATCCTTAACACTTTACCGACCGGAAGCCTATTAATCGGCTTTTACGTGTTTACAATTAATCTATAAATTTTGTAATGTTTCCTTACACGAAGGTGACTGTTTCGAGCGACATCGTATGAATACTGTAAAGAGACATTAAACTATCAGTTACGCGAAGAAAATCATTGTAATCTATTCATTAACGATGCATCTGTGCTAAAATGAGCCGATTGGGAGAACGTATGCAATAATTTATGCGGTCGGTAAAGTGTTAATAACACGGTGGTTCTACACCTTTTTATTCAAATTTGTACAGCTATCACATAGAACGTATAGCGTAGTGTTTCCAAACTTTTAGGCAGAAATGTACATCGTCGCGTTATTTATTAATACCGCAGCATATAGAGCGCCCCGTAAACGAATCTTTTAATTTATATACGTATTATACATACACGCGTATATATATATATATACACAAGGGGAGAAAACAAAAAATATATATATATATATAAATAAATAGATATATAAATACAAGAAAGGTAACGCGTAATAATTGTGCGACAGCGGATTTTAAGCGTATGATAACGATATATTATATATATACATAAGCCCAACTTTATTTCTCTATCACTACCGACATCGCCTTTATGCAACGAGGAAATAAAATCGAGGGGTTGAATAACCGACGTAAGGAATCGACAATACAGGGATGAGACAACAATAATTAAATACATGTGTACGTAAAAGAAACCGCATAAAAAAAAAAATAAGATGAAAATTCGCGATGCAAACGATCGCGAGGAATAATGGTAAAATAGGGGTAGAGACGTGTTTCACGGAGCGAGCATGGAAAC
The DNA here is from genome assembly GCA_033822845.1 of Tetrapedia diversipes. Classification (NCBI taxonomy): domain Eukaryota; kingdom Metazoa; phylum Arthropoda; class Insecta; order Hymenoptera; family Apidae; genus Tetrapedia; species Tetrapedia diversipes. Next base: position 188,252 of record JAOPTO010002094.1, on the reverse strand, counting down.
AACCGACCACATTGTGATATATTAAGGAAAACTAAGTAATAATAGAGGTTGAACGAACGGGAAAAACGAAAGGCAGCCGCGAGAAAACACCATAATAGGCACACGGGTTAACACCATAATAAACAGACGTCTTGCGCGTTTGTGCGAGCTTCGGTGAGAAAGCTCCTCGTTGAAACTCCATTTCTTCCGTTGGCCCCGAAACACAAACGTTATTCGATAGTTTCCAACAACTATACACAGATTTCTATCTCTACGTCACAATATCGCGAATTTTTAACTTTCGTTCTGCTACTGAAACAACACCGCTCACGGAATTCATCGAATATCTTCCTTTATTACATTTTTTATTTAACACTATGTTTACGAAACCCGTCAATTCGACGGGTTTTAAACTTTATGACTAAAATTTGCAAAAATAATTACTATTATTTCTAGTAATTTTTGCTGGGTTTTGTCGATGGAGCGATACAAATGTACCCAAATTTATTTCCCTCTCAGTTTTGCAATTTCAAATTCTTTTCGACGTATACCTGTTCCTTGATATATGAATATCAGAAATAGATATACAAGAAATATTCATAAATCTAGTGTTAATTGAAAATGAAACTAGTTAATTATAAATTATTGATACGAAAATTCTGAGGACACGGATGTGAGTGTTTGTTGAACAAAATTGGTTAAACGGCAATATTTATTAGTGAATTATATGAAAAATGTGACTCAGCCATTCGATCGATTTCGTGAGCCATTGTGTTTATTAAAAGTAACAGCTTCGAGAATAGCGAACGTTTGTGCTCCGGGTTCGACAAAACGATTCTTGAAGTAACCGTGTATATTTTTAACTAATTTTACACTTCAAGTTTTTTACCTACTGTATCGATCGCTAGAAGAGAAACGTAAAAGGCAACTTTCGCGCAGAGATTGTTTACAGAGGTTCAACGAAAAGCTTTTTCTCTTTGTTTGGCGAACAGGAACGGGAAACACGCGTAGCATCTTACAACGATCGGGAACTTACCTATGTATATTTAGTGTTTAATCGTCGATATCGTCGCCACTGTAGATTGTTAAAAGGTAAACCGTAAGAGTGACAGCTTCGAGTGCTTCAAAGTGTAAATATAACCGTTAGGGACCTCGTGACACGTAACACAGACACACACACAGGAACACCCTCTCACTTATACACACACCTTTCAAGCGCCTTAAGTTGGGGGGCACTGAGCAAATAACTTCGCAATAATAATAATGATAATAATCGTCGTTCTCTGTTCCTTCTTTCCACCGTTTGTTGTCCTTTTCCGTTCGTCGTTTTCCCAAACACGGAAACAAAAAAAAAAACATCGCGTACGGTTCCCTCGGGAGTATAACGTGCAAATAAAAGAAACAGAGAAGAAATCGAATCGCGATTAATTTAACATCGACGCAAGTTCTGTTCGATATTTAGAATCTCCAGGGAGAAAATGTAGCTTCCTCTAGATAATCCTCGCGAGCAATAAAAAAGTTAGAATCGAACGAAACAACAAAGAATTTCAGACTGACGTTATATATAGCCCGTCATCAATAATAACCCCCTTTCATTGTATGCATAAAGTTGACTCTAACCGCGAAAAAAACATTTTTTGTACGTCACTTTTTACAAACCGTTGGATCCAGCTGCATCTCCGCGGGAACTATCCAAACTTTTCGAACAGCATCGCAACAGCACGGTAGCCGAGGTACGGCCAAGAAAAAGAAGCGACGAAGAAATACAGAGATCAAGGTTGCCGCAAAAGTCCTCTCCCATCATTCACCCGAATAAAATAAAACGAAGGATGGAGGGAGTCTCGAACACGTGTTTACATTTCCCGAGACTCCTCGCCCGGTCGTGGATCGCGTACATTTTCCGCAGTTTTCGCATCAGCTTCCGTTGACAGGGGCCCCGAGCACAGGGACGGTAAGAAACGTGGAGAGATCCTGGCCGCGCGACGCCCCGCAATTTTTCACCGAACTTCCGCAATAACCCCGTCACCTCGAGCATTAAGTGTACCTTGAACTGCTGCACTTCCGGTAACCGAGTCAGCCCGCTGCTGGCTCGGGGGTAATCGTCAATTTATCTGAACGCGCGCACGGAGACGGCGAAACGAACGGAACGGAACCGGCTATACGTTGAGCAAGAATTAAATCGATAACCAGCCCGGGGTGCGAGAGAATCGAGAGAGGTTCTCTTCTCTTTTCTTCTCTTTATTTCTAGATATCCTGGGCAATAAAGAAACAGGAAAATAATGGAGGGACGGAGGAAACGAGAGGGTGGGTGGAGGGGAAAGGAGATCGTTAAAGGCGGCGCTGCAACGCGCTCTTTCTCTCTCCGCACTTGAACAGCAGCAGGAGGGTAGATAAAGATGACGGAGGACGGTACTTTCGTGCCTGCTCGCAGCGCACTTCTTAGGATACTTTATGGTTCCTTTGTGCAGCCGGGGCTGCATGCTGCCGACATGTCAATGACAACGGCGCGCCGAGTGTGCAGCGAGATCGCGGCGATATCGCACGCTCGTTCTAAATCGTCGGCTGCAACTCGCCGCTGGACAACCCGGCTCCTCCCGCCCCTCTTATTTCGCGAGCGTTTTATTAAATTTCACGCACACGTCCCCGCCTTCTTGTTTTGTCCCGCGCTGCAAACTACACCCGGGGATATATATGTATACGTATACATATTCGCCACCGTTTTACTTTTCGGGAGCGATAGATCTTCGGGGAATCGTAATAACCGCGAGACGGTAGGAGCGGAGTGAGTTAGGAGGGCTTTGCTTCACGGTGTCGGTCGTTTATCGTCAAACTTTCCGATTGTTATTCGCAATTTATAGTCATTCCTGGATGAAACATGGGCCGAGAACGTTCTATTTCCATTGTTGTTATTAGACTACGGATTTCATGCGAACGCGTGCTCTTTATGAGAAACGCCTTCTGTCGCGCCTTCTACCTGTGTATTTACACCGTTACCAAATTGTATCAATGATTCCGTGAAAACTGCGAAATCATCCGCGTTTCTACACGCTGTTGAATCAGAAACAGCAGACTCCTTGCGGCAACAGGAATAATTTCGATATTTCGATACACATCGCACGGGTATTTGCATAAAACCCGTAGCTATCCATCTGTACACCCGCGTCACTGCCAATCGTCCCCTCGGAGACTCGACGAAAAAGAACCGCTGTCCCTGTACAATGTTTCACAAAGATCGAAACAGAAACGGAAAGCCCAAGAACTAGAATAGTTCCGAACAAAAGCCGTGCTCCGCGTCTGGGAACCTCGATCGAGCGTTGCCCTCTCGAACGCACCGTGTCGCCGCGCATTAGCGTCAACCAAGAAGCTCCACGATTCCTCGCTCCTGCTCGATACCCGTCCGATGCACCGATTACCATACCTCCCCTCCCTCTCTCGCACCACCCCCTCGCGACTACTGTTTCCTGTGGCGCGCCCTTTACGAGCCCGTAATTTTTTATTCCCATCCTGAGGTCGGCGAGACGATACCGGGAACACGGTCCAGCGATATCTCGTTCGAGATACGACGCGATCGGTTCTGCATCGCTACTCACCGATACGGAAAAGACGTATCGGTGGTTGGGGTGGAGGGAGAGGTGAGGGGGTTTGCAGCAAGGCGATCGAAGAAACTCCCGCGCATAAATCAGCCGTTGCAACCCTTTTTTTTTTCTCTCGATCCGACATGAGAAATGCGGGAAGAAGCTCGCCGATACTGACGGCGACGGAGGGAAGAGCTGGCCCATTTTTTACTCGACCACGTACAAGTGCATGGCCCCCGTGAGCTCTGCACGAGGGGAGGATTAAAAAGAGGAGGGAACGGGCGGGAGGGACGTCTGATCCAGCTTTGGGGACGATATTATGCGAGAGTGCGCATAATGCACACGTTGTCGGCACGGTGACTCACAAATTTGTTTCTGGTGTAATATTTGAGTATAATATTGGGTTGGAGGGAAAGTTCTGTCGTATTTTCCGTTTCCGTTAATTCATGTGGAACCCAAACACTTTGCTTTAACACAAACCCAAGAGATTTAATGTGATCTCGAACAGTTGTATGATGAACGCCAAACTCTTCTGCAATTTCTCGACTTGTTAAACGTGGATTATTTTCCAACATGGATCGCAAAACATCATTATCGATCTTGGATGGTCGTCCAGATCGATCACTTTCTTGGAGGCTCAGATCTCCGGAACGAAATTTGCTAAACCATCTTCGACAAGTACGAACATTTACAATATCTTTTCCAAATACCGCACATAAATTTTTACATGCAACCCCGATGCGTTGCTTCCTTTTTGGAATTCATACAAAATGCAGTGTCGTAAATGCACTTTATCTACTGACACGTTTTTCACTTTAAATATCACGAGTAAACGATGAACGGTAAAAAAAGGACTCCTTTTATATTATACAGCAGGTAAAAAAATTCCCAATGACTCACTAGTCAGATGTTTTTTTTTATTTACAAGAAAAATTACCTGCCTATTTAAAATACGACAGAACTTTCTCTCCAACCCAATAGGTATGAACGTTCGAGATCGCAGTTTGTAGTCAATTAACGTGCCTGTGCTTTAAGAGAAGTTACACGTTGGTTAGAAAGAAGATATGTTGGTTTTTTTGAGAATGATCGGTGTTCGATGTGTAACCAACTTTTGCTTCGATTCGACCCGCTGTTAGCGTACTACTTGCCAATTTTTTATATTCCTAATGTTTACAGTGTTTAAATATTTTGTAGTAATTCTTAAGATTTGAAGTATACAAACAAACAAGCGAGTCACTGTAGAAGGATAAAGAATGAGCTGGAATTTTTAGGTCAATAACGCTAGCCCGACTCGAGCTCGGTTTCAGTAGATTCAGACGCGGCGAACAAGAGTGGTCAGACACGAAGCACTGAAGTACAGGGAGCATCGAAAGCAATTACTGCTTCGCGTGAAATTAGGATTCATAGGGCTCGCGAGAGTGTCAAGGGGAAGCGATAGGTTAAGAACTAAAGGTTTTCATCGTTAAATTTAACGGGTTTACGTGAAATTCTAAAGTTTGAGGGTTTCCGTTCGCTTTGCCTTCGCTAATGTCGAGCGGATATTGTATTGTATCGTAAAATAAATTATAGTTTAGAGAAAATTAGTATAGTCGAAAGACGTATATATGCTGGGACCAATTTGAAGGCATTCCTTCCGGTCTCAGTGCACTTCTTGCTCAAATTAAATGTTATCCAAGTTTCGTTTGAACGACATTGATTTACTTCGTGAAATTCCCTTTATTTGCGAATATTTCCATTGCTTTAACTAAGAGGCATAAGCCCCACTATATTTTTCCAATTTAACAGTAGATTCTAATAACATACCCACCCTTGCTGCTCCCGAAACTTAAATTTGATGATGTTCCTAAATTAAACTCATTCGACTTCATTTGTATTCTCTCTCTGATTTCTTCTATTATAAGATTTGCGCTTTTGCGATATCTCCGAAAAGATCGATTCGAACAGCGTGCAAAACAGAGGAAAGAATGTACAGTTGCCACAGCGAGAAGTTGCGTTGACCTCTGGCCACCCCTCCTTACATCGACATCGATCGCGCAAACGTAAACGGTGTTAGATGTCTGCGTGCAGCTGCGGGTGCACGCAAAGAGTCGTAGGGGATGCGGCGAGCAGGTACGCGGACGGAAAACAACGACGATCGGTTTATACATATATCATAGGTTTAACAGGGACGACGGTTCAGGAACGTTCTCTCGCCACCCCGAAACTATTAAACGCGCCGCATTATCCCTCTCAATGTATATAGCGATTGTAATTTATACATATGTATGTGTAAACGTATTATAAATAAGCCCGTGGTGATCACGGGAAGCGACCATTTTGTATATAGATGTAACATATAGCGTAAACTAACGAAAGCGAGGGCGAAAAAGAGAGCGTGAATTTGTTAACACGTAAGAGAGAGAGAGAGAGTTGTACTAGTGCGAGCAAAAAGAAAATGAAATAACAGTAATAATAATAATAACGGTAACGAGGACGAAGGAGAAAATAAACGATACCACTGTAATTATAATTGATCAATAGTAATAACGAGTACCGGATGCATATTTGATATTTGTGTGCCTGTATCCTTTTGTATGCTAACGAGATAGGCGGAAATAAAAAAAAAAAAAAAACTATACATATTATATTGTACTAATTGCGATCGTAGGGGGAAACGCTACGATGTTAAACGAAAGGTGTATCCGTGCACACGCGACCACACACGATGAAATAAACGCGTCAAGCAGCGAGGACACACACTACTTCCAGTTTGCGTATAAATACACGAACACACATGTACACGGACACGCGCGCGAGAATACAACACAGACCAGACTATCTGTCCTGGATTGGACGAAATAAAACTTTTAGCGAAGCGAAACCTGGTGTATAAATATCCTAAGGACCTGTTCCGTTTTCTTCCCGATTCACGAATCCTTCTCTTATTCGAAACTCGTTCGCTATTCTCGGCATCGTCGCGTTTTAATTCAAACTTGCCCGCCGCCACCACGGAGTGTGTTCGTCGAGGAGAAAAATAAGAACGCCGAAAGGTAGGTTCATCATGCAAATACTTCTTTATTCGACGGATATTTTAAGGATGCCTCTTGTTGACGGTGCACGAGGAACGTCGAGTGACGTCAAACGCGTTGACACGATCGATTTCCGATCGACGTGCTCCATTAACGTTTTCGCTTGGTCCTCGACGATAAATTCTGCGACAAAGATCAACCAAAATATACAGACTGAATCTGATAATACTCAGTCGTATACACGCCATTTTGGTATCGTGCAATTTTTATTTAAAAAATTTTTCCCTTCAATAAATAATTCACAACTCGTTTCAGCCGATCAAGTAATGAGATTTCTATTACACGTTTGAAAAAGTAGAATAGCAAATCGGTTCAGGAAGATAAAAACTGCTGAAAAAATATACCGTTTAACACGTTGAACGCCCAGCGTAAATCGGTGGAGTTTCTCCCAAGACCTAAACAGCGCAATGTTATATTTACTTTATAATTTATTGTTACTTTATATCGTATATACTTATCATAATTGTGTTACAAATAAAATTAGTATAAATTACCTCAAAAATTTTGTTTTAATTAGAAAAGTATCAACCGTTTACAAGACACATAGCCGTCACCCAGACATGGGTGACGTGGCGTTCAACCTGTTAAAATAAATAGAGTGTACAATTTCATTTCTGGCTACACCTCACAAACGAAACCTTACAACGCTAAAAAATAAATATAACGTCAAGATGTCACGAATGAGATATCGTAACACGATTGAATTTGTTACCTCCCTAATTACCCTCAAATATTTCAACGAATTTTCACCTCAGTTTCTCATCCGACCAATAACGACTCCCCTGTACAACGGAACGAATACGAAGGTACCGAGCTATCGGAATTGAATTTCATCGCGGCCAATATCAACGACAGTTCGAGCAAGGAGCAAGGCCAATTGAACGCAGGCTCATCGAAAGCTAATTACCAGGTAATACCACGATAATCCGCGGGTGAATGCGGAACTGATCGAGCCTCGGTAAACGCTGCTTAACCTTAATGAATGGAAACGCGTTGAAAGCGGCCGCCGACCAGCCCTTTGAGCATTATACCCCGTGTACCCGTTCCGTGTTACTCTCGTTAATTGTTCCCAGAAGAAAAGGATGAAACTCGACCGTGCTGCCATTGTTCGTCCACGGGGAATTAGAACACCGCGGAGAATGACACGTAGCGTAGAGGTGAGGTAATAACCACAGGGAGAGGCCGTCGTCGTTATATCACCCGCTGCTGCTCGGCCCTGAAAAACCGCTCGCGTAAACGGCGCGCGTCCTTTTGGCAGAGATTTTACAGGCCGAGCGCGATGGCAGAGCCGCGTCACGACACCAGCCTTCCGCGGTGGCTGTCGTCCTTTCATCGCGCTAATTTGGCACCGTCAACGACGTCATTTGTCATTCTAATGGCCAGAACGACGGGCCACGTTTTTAATGACTCCGCGCTGCTCTCACCGTTTCCCTCGGTCCTCGTCCTCCCCGCATTTCCATCCTCGCGTGTTCCTCTTTAATTCGCTCTTGAACGTACCCGCCTAGCGTTTTTAGCGTGGATCGCTGAGATAAGGGTGCTTTGCGTTCACCCTATGGAAATTCGTAATTTCTTTGATCATCCGTACGCGGAGATAAAGAATCTAAAGGTCTATAGACTGTGAAGTTGTCAGATAAATATGTGAAATGAATCGGTAAATAACGTAGAAGCTGAACATCGAATTTTTGTCGAATAAGAAAAAAGTTGTTGAGGGATTAACTATTCCTACCGCGACCGGTTAAATAACCGTTTTTAAAATTTCGATTAGAATTTAATATATACAACGTAATTGAGTCGTCTTTAAACCTTACAACTTTACCTATAGAATCGCCTTTAAACTTTAGACTTTTCCTCAAATATACTTATAATACATTATTCAGTATTCACTTCTTTTTTCATTGTTTATTTTCTGAGAAAAATTTGTAGTCTGTGTTACGTGGGAATGTCGCGGTAGGAATAGGTATACGTGAAGTGTCGGTAGGAATACTATTAAGAATAAATGAATGAAATACAGAATAACTCCTATCTTTTATATCGATTTCGTAAAAAGAGTTACACTGCTTTAATCACTTTTCACGTTTGCTCGGCAATAAATACCAGCAGAAGGTGATCAATTTTGCAAACACAACAAAGGTCATTCGTCATCGCGAGATCACAACGATGAAAGAGTTTCCTAATGGTACCCGGAAGCGGGATCGACGTTGCATTAAGGCTAGCATTAACGCGGCCACATTCATTCGAGACACCCTGACAGACCATTTCTTAGACAGTTCGAGGAAAGGTTTCACGGGGCCGCAGCCGGTGGCCCACAATCGACTCTTTCACCTGAGAATGACGGAAAGGTGGGCCCGTTAATGCGCTTCCTGCGCAACCCTCCAAACGGATGCCATTATTGTTTCCCATCCATCACCGCGGCCCCGGCGAACGAGCGAACGCGACAGCGAATATATATCCCGGAGCCGAAAATGTTGCTGCATCACATCCGAAATTACGGTGGAATTGTAGGCGGGCCCAGGGGCGGCGGCCTGAGCCTTTGTGCCACGCGAAGCTCCGCCGCTTTTCGAGGGGGCTGTTATCGCGCGTCCTAATTTGGCCCACGATTAGACGCTCGCCTCAGCCGCTTCCGGTAAGTTCTCGGATTGCGTGGATCCTCGCTCGCCTTTTGGAAAAGTTTCCGGGAATTACGGTAAGCCGTGTCGAGGGATAATGAAAAAGAAAGGGAGGGGTCTGGGAGGAAAGCGATTTTAGCGTTTGCGTTGGACGAACAGAAATTCGAGGGTAAGAGGAGTAACAGGAAATCAAAGTTCGGTGTTGGAAAATTGCTTGGGAAATTTATAGATTTCCTATTATAGGCAGACGATTTTCGAAGTGTAGAATTTCTGAAATCTGAATTTCGCACAATTAAATTCTAATAGTTTTACATTTTCAGCTGGAAACTTTAAATTTCCAAACAGCAACGTCTACATTCTAAATTTCTGAAGGTAGAATTCCGAATTTTTAATTTTCAAAGATAGAATCCTAAATTCTAAGCTTCCAAAACTTCGAATTTCCTATGTTAGGAGTAATTATAAATCTGTCGATTAAGTAGAATACTAATAATATGCAAGTGACACGTAGAATCCTCTTCTGAACCTAATCGTATATAAACGCAACGCAGGTAGTAAGAATCCTCGTATTGTACCGTACACGTTAAAAATTAAAAACCATCTCGCTGCTTTAATAATTAAAAAAACCCAGAGCCGCTGCAACAGTTTTAAGATCCTAAGAAAATTCCACATCGTATATCTCAGTGATTATCAACGGAATGTCCGTCGAAGTGTCCGCGGCGAACAATAGGCGTAAGTCAGCGGCGAAGGAGCGTAACGGAGAAGAGAGACGAGACGGCCAATAGAAAACAGGAATCAGGTCGTAATCGCTGAACTATGACAACGTATCCCTGAGATTTCTAGCGCGATAAAACGGCCTCTTTCTCTCTCTTTCCCCTAACCCCCGGGGCTAACAGGTAACTACGTTAGCCGCAAGTAAATCCGAGCCTGCCCCGCTGCCCACGGGCAGAACTTTACGAACCGGATGCCAGCCGTGGGGCTTAACAATCGCGTGGCCCCCGGAATTCTGCGCGCGCGGCTGCACGAATACGTGGCAACCACGAAATCACGGGATTCGACGCATGGCCTGCGAAGCGAATGCGATCCCGCCCGCCCGACCCTTGCTCCTCTATCTTCGAAGTTGTCGAGAAGCTTGAATTACGGGAACCCGGAAATCCTTCCTATGAATTTTAAAGATAATTTAATCCGGTGGAATCGAAAGAGATGAAAGGCGAACGAGAACGATGAGGTTGCTGTATTTCACCTCTGGCGTGACAAAACTATTTTTCCCTAAAACTCTTAAGTCACCTCTGGCGTGACGCTTCTTGTGATTAATAAAAGAAATTGGTGAGAAGGAATTTTTATTTAAACAATCTTTTTTTAATTATGTGTATATGCATAAAAGTTTTGTATCATACACTTCTCTTAGAATAATAATATTAGTTATATTAGTTAGTATTAAAATCAGTTGTATGCGTATGAGCAGTTCAATTATTGTTAGTATTGAGCTTATTCTCGTCGTTGAAGGTTCAGCACAGATTTGGTAGAGTTACTTTTTGAAATTTTCAAATATAGGAGATTGTTTAAAAAAATGCCATATTGCAATAAAATATAAATAACAATAAACATTTTGATATTATACATTCTTTATGAATAATCATTTTGTTAATAAAACGTTAAATTTTAAATAACTGCAAGCAATTACTTCATACTCAAGATGTGAAAATCAAAACCAGAAAAATTAAATTAGAGCTGGCCGAGAACAAACTGGGAAAACAATTATAGTGCAAAGGGTTAAAGATGTGAAGAGAATGAAGAAACACCGGTAAAATTAGAAATTTATACATTGCAATGAAAATTTATTTCAAATATACAGGAATGTAATTTTAATAATAATTTTGTTGGACGATGATAATTTTAATATTTTTATGATAAAAAAAACAAATGATTCAACGGATTAACATACTACACGGTGCATTTGACACCCGCGCAGAATGTTAATAAGGAGAGAGCCAGTTGGATTACAACGTGCAAGCTTTCAAGAGATTAATCCTCCGCTGAGCCGCTCGATCCCTTGATCCCCTTTTCATTAAGTGGCGTTTTAGTACTCGGCATTAGAAACAACCTCTCGTCTGCCCGGTATAAAGAGGCCGCCCGCACGTTTTCGCGAAATAACGAGTACGCCAGTTCTCAGGGCTTACTTGAATCTTCATTAAGCCTCTTGGAATATTGTAAACAAATTTAATAAGCACCATCATTTACCATAACACGTTCCCAATTCTTTTTCAGCATCGTTTACAATATTACGATCCTCCTGTACTCGAAGTCACACAAAAATAGTTTCTCCGATATTCAATATTGTTGATTTTGCGTGAGATAATTAACAAATTTACACTTCTACTTTATTACAATGCAATGACAAACTTATACCAAAGAAGACAATAATAATAACGATTTATACTAAGTTGTTACCAATTATCAGTAGATATCGCGATTAGTATTCAACTTTACACATTCCAAGAAATATAAAAAAACTGACTTCTGATACGCCTTTTGTTCTATCGCATAATCACGGGAGACAATTCATTTCTCTCCCTCTCCCTCACTCTCTCTCTCTCTCTCTTCCTGTTTCCCTCTCTCCCTCCCTTTCCCTCCCCCTTCCTCCCGTTGCTGCGTTTAATCCAACAATCAGCACTAATCGCAACGAAAAATCGAAACCGCTCATTATCCTCCCATTCACCCCGAAACACCAATCTCCCGTCCATTCATCCCCCTCTCAGAGTCCCCGCACCCTGTCTCCCGCTTTTCAAACCACTGTGCTCCACTTCCCCGGGCAAAAAGTATCAAGCCAACGGGGGGACGGAAAGAGAAAAAGAGCCAGCGAACTGCCTGGGCCACCGGCGTGCTTCAATATTTCAGGCAATTAGCAGGCACCGCTTTCGGTGACACGTTTCGCGGAATCTCGCGGCGGGCAGAAGAGAAGATCCACCGTGATCCGTAGGGGAAACGCGCGCCCTGTCGGTCGCCCGCGGCGTCGAGGAGTATCGGATGTCAAATGGCCGTGTTCGAAGACAAATATTCCCGGCAACGGGGTGAGATATCGCGGCTCGGCCGTCGTTGTCCCTCTCAACGGGTCGTTAGCGCCGCGGGCATTATTTTTGCCCCCCTCTACGCCCCGTTTCTCCCCGGCCTCTAATTGCCAACAGGAAGTCACCAGTCAGCGTATCGCGGACGCGAGCAGCGTTCTTTGAAAGGATTGCTCGGCAAATTCGCGGCAGCTTTTATAATTGGACCGACGGCGACCCAAGCCATCGCGGGAACGGTCTATTTTTGGGCCGCGCGAAGAAATGGGACCAGGAATAGGTGACTACTTTTGGACGAGCGGTCGATATCGCGAATGTAGTTGTTATCCGAAGCGGGTGGGGGGGGGGACGTTTTGAGGTCGAGGGAGAAGAACAGAAGAAGGGATACGGGGAAATGATGAAGCAAGTTTAACCCCTTGGCTTATGATCGCTTCACGCTAAACGGGGGGGTTGATTGGGATTCGAATGGGGGAAAAGGCAGGAGCTGTGTTTGTAGCGGAACTTGCTGGTGCTTGCGCTTGGAATTCGTAACGTATATTCTGCGATACGTGTAATAGAGTTTCTATAAATTGCTTGTGACTTTCCTCTATGGTGTTCGGACGGAGAATAACAAGAAACCATTTAGTAGATCACAGTAATCGTGCAATGATTCCTGACTAACTAACAATCCCTAACAAAACTTGATCTTAGGTTAGAGCTAACAGTGGAGAGAATTCAATAAATCAAGCATCGTTCTTCGATAAATATTTGATGAAGAGCAATATTATTAATATTTAATAAACTGAACGCTATACAACCATAAATTTTATGAGTCTCCTGCCAAGTTCATGGGTCGAGCAACAGCTTTCGCTTACAGCGCATCCCCTAAACCCAATAACCCAATGAATACCCCAAACACGCACTAGCCGAACGTACACGAGGACTTGGAGGAAGCCAAGGATCCTTCCAAGCTACCACTCGTTCGCACCACGAGTGCCTACCACGGAACGAAGGGGTTGGCGGGCGCCCTCCCCAAGCAGCCTGTCGCTGACATCTAGAGCAACAGAGCGGGAGTGGCTTCGATGGAATTGATCGGATCGGCCGATCCCCTCGAGGCCACTTCGCGACGCGAGCCCGGTATATACAGCGGTGGCTCGAAGTGCTCGAAAACGACGGCTGCCTGGTGGCTGTCGAATTGGCCAGCCTGAATTACGTTCGAGAAACGGGTAGGAGGAGGAGGAGCAGGCGAGGGTCTTTTTAATCGGCCGATAGAACGCGATGACTCGCGTGGGACCGCGTCCCGCAGTCATGGGGGGCCCTGAAGAGGTTCGCCATTCAAATGTGCAACGAAGTTTCGCATTCGCCTCGCGACCGCTGCACCGCCGATTATCTAATTGATCAATTGTCTCCCCGCCGTGATAATAAGCGGTCATTTGATTAAGCCCACTTCGTCGGCTTCGAGCCTTTTCCTTCTATTGCTCGGTTCCTGCCTTGGGTTCCTGCGCGAGTTACGCGGCCAAGCACTTGCGCGCGTTCACGCATACGTGACGCAGCCGCTCGCCTCTTTGTAAACAGCCATGATTGGGAAGACCCTCGGTGGACAACGATGTTTATGCTACTTGACGCTTCCTGGTTTAAGCTCGCGTCGATGCTGCGTTGTTCTTAAAGCACGCCCTTCCCGGATGTTTTCAATGTTGATTTGGTATTTGGATAAGCTTCTGCTGGATGAGTCTTTCTGTACGGTTCCCGTCGGAACGTGTACAGTTCGTTTCACGTGGCGGAGAGAAATATTTACATAGGGCTGCAATTATTTTGGTATACGAATGCTGAAGTGTACCGGAGATTTTTTATCTTTTACACTTGAAGAGATCGCTCTTATTGTTAGTCAATATTTTTGAATACAAATTTTTGAATACAAAGATTTAATTCTTCCTTCTTAATCAATAATCTATGTATGCTAATGGGTTTTTGCTGTTTATAGATGAATATATAAATTATTCATATTTGCGAATTTTAATAGTACTTAACAAAATTAAATAAATCTTAATACGCATAACTGTTACATAATTATAATATTGGAATTAACATAATTCCAATAATTTGCACTTAGAAACTTTCGAAATTGATACTGTTTAGCGACCCAGAATCACGTCTTACGAGCAAAGCGTTAATAACGAATAATAATTTCGCTGCAGTAAAGTGTAGAAATTAAAGTTAGAGAATAATTTTGATTCATAACGCAATTCACGAAATCCAATTCGACCAATTCCATTGAAAATTAACCGAAATAATAGACGCGTAAACCCTTTCACGGTCATCCTTCAAAACGAAACCGCTTGACAACGCTCCGAACGCTTCGAAAGCACTCCAACCGTAATCCGGCTGTCACGGCGAGCTCAGCTTCCTAATCGAAACGGTGCATAAAACGGTCGATCATCGAGTCAATTTAATTTCGAGGGGTCCCGCGGCCGCCTCGAAACGGCGAACGCGCGCTCGAAATTGAGATTTCACCGGCGAACTGGGGGAAGGGAGGGAGAAAGGGTTAACAGCGGGACAGAAAGAAACGGGATAAAGAACTGCCGTTTGATTGCACGGTTAATTCTTGCCGGGGCCTTTTGCGACATAACCGCAAAACGACCAACCGCTGCGCGGCCAGCTGCGGGAACATCGAAACCGACCGGTCATACTCTCACCGGCTAACTGGTAATCATGTCCCTCTGCTCGACGACGGCGATAATAGTGGCCCGGAGCTCGATTAAAAGTACTACTCGTCGGCATTAAGCCTTTCCTGTCGCTTCGCCGACGATGGCGTTTACAAGCGCCGCGCAACGTGCCGTCTTGTAATAAAGTCTAACTTCGATAATTGTAGCTGCGTGCTTCTGATTTATGAGACTGAAAATTAGCAACCGCTTAAATACGCCCCTGTGTCTTTCGGTAAATTGCAAAGCACGTATGCAATTATATTTCTGGATGGATCGCAAATTATATTTCTCGTCCTGAAGTCATTATCGATGGAAACAGAGTTCTTGTTTACCCGGGTGCAAGACTTGTGATTAGAATACCGCAATAATTGATTTGTAATTTAGGAAGGAAGTCGTTTGGAGGCAATCAGTTAATTTCAGAGAAATAATGAATTATTGTGTCAGAAATACACACATATCAGATCAAAGATGTTATCCATTAGTTATGAACAAAGCTAATGGTGCTGTGCGTTTTTCAGGATGAAACTCAATAGCCGCGTCAGTCGTTCATCGGCAATCTTTGTAATAACCCATTAACCATTTTATGAGTTATGATAGTTTATTAATTTATCGATCAAAGTGTAACGTTTATTTTCTACGTATTGTAAACAGCATCGAAATGCTGTTAGAATAAGACAAATGTTTGTAAATCGAATGAACGACATTAAAGAAATTCTACCGTTCCTAGAGGAAAACATCTCGTTTACTCGAGGCGACGTTCGCGAAAGTTACGCCGAGCAAATACGCGAAAGCGGGTGCTCCCTGTAAACGTTGTACAAAAGAATATTTGTACGCTGAAGAACACACGATAACATCGCGAGGGTTTCCGCGGAACCGTTTCACGCGAAGTATTCCCGAAATGTCTAGGAAATATTTTTAATTTCAACCGCAGAACGAGGGGAGTTACAGGAGGATCTCTGTTTCCGGCGGTGGCTGCGGCAACCACGAGAAACGAATCGCAATCCCAAAGTATTCGCTTAACCGAAAATAAAGAGAAACGTGGCTCGGGTTTTACGATTGTTTACCGCGAAAGGGATGCCTCCGTGGATCTTATGAATTCTTTAGATGCCGATGGGAAGGGCGAAAGCAATCTAACGGCACCGAACCGGGCAAGGGGGCGGAACACGAAAGGAGGCGAAGTTTATTCGAGTTTATGTCGGGCAGCCGGTGTAAAATTCACCGTTGCTCCAGGTATCGAATTTAATTCCGTGTTTCGGTTAATTCAGCCAGTCGCGTCACGTACAACGCCGGTGTAAACTAACAATGATGTACGAACACACGGTAGGGAAGCGAGTTACGTGCTATTCTAACGTGGAATCGTTGGGAAATACCTGGTGGGAGACATTTTCCTTGAATACTGCACGTTTCCTTTGAAATCAAGAATATTATTTAAACGGATAACAATTTTATGACTTAATCATAAAGTAGTTGTAACCTAGAGCCTGTCAATTTCGAGTCACCCTTATTCTATATCTGAACATAGCCAAAACCAGACGGCAACATTTAAGAAATATTCGAATCCCGTTACAAGATAATGCTTTTTCATAGAATTCACCATATAAGTTAAATACTTATAAGATTGAAATTTTATCATATTCGATTACATTTATGTTCTTATATTATGGTATGGGAGATAAAACACATAATTTAGAGCATTGAATAAATAAATAAATATGGTTACAAAAAAGGAAATTGTACGTCAACCCTTTCGCTATTAAGAACGAGATATCTCTCTTCCACCATCATCTCTCCACGAGATAAGTTCATAGCATCGTACATTCATCATGGTAGCGAGATATCTCGTCCTCCTTGATAGAAGGATTAATAAAATATGTGAATCGAGGAAGAGAATGAAGTCACAAATCTAGGGCACAAATTGTAAACATACAGTAACGGACAACAGTTGAAGACCAAAGGGTAAGAAAATAAATTAATCAATTAATAAGAAATAATAGTATAAATAAAATTTATATTCTATACTAATTAATCGATAGTGTTCTACCACAATGACAATAAAAATGAGTAGATAAACAATATTTGCAAATCATAAAATTATGTTTTACATTATCCTGTCGTCTTCAACTTTTATCCGCTACTATAAATTAATTAATTGTTATGAAATAACAGTGTAAATAAAATTTGTATTTTATGCTAATTAATCATTAGTATTCTACCATAATGACAATAAACAATATTTCTGAACCATAAAATTGTTTTCCATTATCCCTGTCATCTAAACTCTTGTCTGCTACCGTAAATTAATTAATTGATATGAAATAACAGTGAAAATAAAATTTGTATTGTGTACTAATTAATGAATAGTGTTCTACCATAATGACAATAAAAATTAATAGATAAACAATATTTGCGAACCACAAAATTGTTTTTCATTATCCTGTCGTCTTAAACTTTTGTCCGCTACCGTAAACGTTGGAATACTTTCGCCGATTACATCTGTCCCGCACCCTAAACAAGAACACACAAATGTCACGAGCGAGCAGGAACTTCTGGAGCGAAATCTCACGGAGTTTTCCCCGAAGCGGGGTCGGCGCTTTTGATATCCCGGGGACATCGATTCGTCGAAGCTGGTTTCGCGCGCCGCGCGGGACGGATACGTTGTGGTACACGCGGACACGTAGCGGGAAATCGCGTAGACTTGCGCAGGAGGGGGCCCAGCGCAGCATCCGGTTTGCGAGGGTGCGTATGCGTGCGTGCAGCGCGTCGTGCATGCATGCGTGCGTGGCGGCGCGCGCTGCGGAGTACGCAAAACAATGCAGACGGTCGCCGCCATATATTATTCATCGAACAAAGGCCGAGCTGGGACAGTGGGTAACGCGTCGAAGGAAATAAGTTGTCACCTCGAGCGCGTCGGTCAACTGTGACAGCTATAGGACGTCGTTCGGCTCGAATCTTACCTTTGTTCCGCAGGAACCTCTTAATTTAGGTAAATCGAAATCGGTACAAATTTAGAATTTCGTTCACAGTTGCTACCATTTTCATAGCCTAATAAGATTACACCTTTCAATGTTTCCTTCGTATCATTTCACCAATTTACATTTTTGTTGTCTAATAAGATTACATCTTTTGATGTTTCCTGCTTATTGTTTTACTAATTTGCATTTTCACAGCCTAACAAGATTATACCTTTCAATGTATCCCCCTTATAATTTTATTAATATCGATATCTGTTTTTAATTTAATTTTCAATTCTACAGGTTCGATAAACGAAATTTTGTAAGTTTGCAGGAGAGATATTTGATCCACGGAATTGCCTTCATTTTCCGAATGGTCTTTTGTAATTTATAATTCCTGAGGTGGCTCTTAAATCGATTAAGAAGGCGGTCGTACCGGGGCAATGAATGTTTTACACTTGCACGCTTTAATTGCAGTTTCTTCTCGGAGACAGACGGGTTCGGGCCAACGTTAGAGACCTCCACCTCGCCAGAAGATAAAAACCGGAGACAAAGGGTGCTCGTGGGGTTCGGCAGGTTTCACGGACCATCGAATTTTATGGGAAGAACGAGAACCAATCGTGGGAACTCGTAAATGCGACGGATTTAGCGTTATCCGGATGATTTTGTCTCTGATGATAATTTGTATTCGCAAATTTTCAGCATTTTAATCACAATTTTCTAATGGTATATTTTTCTATAATCCATATCAACGTATTGCAATATTCGATTCCATAAAAGTTACTGGTGATACATCTTAATTTTTGAATAAAACACTTGGTCACCAATACGTCGAACAAAATATACCAATCTCATGGTATCTGAGTAAAGTTCGCAGTTCTGTTCGAGAAATCTCTCATTCTTTCCTTTGCCATTCATTCTATTTACCTTTGTTATCAGTTAATCTTGAACCAGTGTTGATCACAGTTCATCAAATGCATTGTACCAAATCCAACTCCAGTTCAAGACTAACTAATAACAAAAGTAAATAGAACCAATGGCAGTGGAAGAGATGGGAAATCTCCCTAGTCGGTTGGTTTAGTGTTAAGCGCAGAAAACTCTCCTATACTTCGCGACTGGAGGTGATCGAACTCGATTTCCCGAGAAACTTGTTAAATCGATCACGTGCCGAAAGACTGGGGAGGTAAATGACGAAGAAAATTGGACGAGTATCGCGGAATTTGTAATTGTTGTTCGGGGGACGGTGTACTTTCTGTTTCCGGAGTCGATGCTCGCCCGAAGTCGCGGCTCGAACCGCAGCAGTGACGGTGCCACTCTCGCGGGAGACGGTGCTTGAATTATGAATTCATGAATTGTAAAATCGACGCGAGCATTATCGATCCCGGCACGCCGCGTCGTCTCCGCGCTGTCGTTTACTTATGCGCGCGCGTCTCGATCCCATGCAAAGTGGAATTACCGGCTAAGTGATACCAGGTTCGGCTTCGATTTCCAAGAGTGACACACAATTTTCTCATGAAATCCAGCTTATCGCGTTAGTTATTCCCTTCCTCGTCTCGCGTGAAATCGATTACTTCGTTCTGTATTTGTTTCATTACGCGTGATTTAATTTGCATGCTTGACCCCTCGACTCTGGCTAACGGAAAAAATAACCTTCGCGTAGTCACGTTTCATGACTGTAATTCTAGAACGATTACTTAATTCTCTGATAGGTTATTTTAACAACAATTTGAAATTATAAATTGTTTAACGAACAATTTGATAAAGGGAGTTCAGTGCATTTAACACTATTCCTACCGACGCTTCACGTATACCTATTCCTACCGGAACATTTCCACGTGAGACAGATTACAAATTTTTCTCAAAAAATAAACAATGAAAAAAGAAGTGAATATTGAAAAATGTATGATAGGTATATTTGAGGGAACGTCTAAAGTTTAAAAGCGATATAATTACGTTGTACATATGAAATTCTAATTGAAATTTTAAAAGCCGTCATTTGATCGTTCGTGATAGGAATAGTGTTAAATGATTATGGAACATCTTAATTTATACAGAAGCAACAGAATATTAGACGGCAAAGTTTTCATTCCATTCCTTCGAATCTTAATAAAATTTATACAAAAATAATAGAATATTAAACGGCAAAGTCGACAATTCGATTTCATTCCATTGCTTCAAATTTTAACAATAATTCCTTTTCAATAACGGAGTATCCTATCAAATTTCCACGCAAATCCTATTATATTATTTACGAATGGAAATGGAACCGATTTTCGATTCCGTATGAACAATCGTACCGAATAATGCAACAACAGCGCGGGCGCACGGCACCGCGGTGTCGGGGGTATCAAACTCATCGGATAAATGAGTCCCGCCGTTCTCATTGTTTACGTTAATCAAAAACAGCAACGGCAACGTGAACAACGATCATCGTAACGGCTCCGTAAATAAGCGGCATTACGGAACGGGACACAATGGTTGACGAATTGCGGTCAATAAATATACGGTTAATGAATACGCCGCGGGCAAATCGGCCGTTTCCGGATTAATATTCATAGTAACGCGAAGAGGCTCGCGCGGCAATAAATTAGAATACACGGTCGGCCGGGAAAATTCATGGACTCGGCGCCTGAATGACGAATGATCGATACAGGGGCGCCGGGAAATTTCGAAAACTTAATTTGTTTCCGCGCAGCTGAGCCACGAAGAAGACTGGTATCGTTTTCGTCCCCTCGCCCTCCTGCCCAAGCCTCTCCCCCCATCTTACACTAATTCAATTTAAATGACAAATGATACATTAGGACATCCATCAGAATGATCGGTAATTGCTTATGGCTGTTGCGAGCTAATGGCGGCGAGGTAATATCGCCAGGGGTGGCTAGATCGTTTCAGGGAACGCGACGAAAATGCTACACGACGTGTATGATGCGGTTAGCATTTATTCGAACCTGAAGGGTAGCCGCCCCCCGCCTGGTCGTGGCTTCGAGAAACATAAACAGGGAATCATGGTGGGAGACGAGGATACTCGGGTTGAAAAATATGTTCAGGGCCTATTTGTTTGCGTTCCCACTAGATTAGGGGAGACTTGTTGTGTAAAGCAACCCCGTCATGTTGATTTTGATGCGGTGTCTTATTGACTGGCTGGTTGCGCGAGATTAATTACACGTAACAAGTTGCGACAAGCGTTTAGCTTCGATCGATCCTTTGCGAGTATAATTGTTAACGAAGATCCACGAAGATCTTCAAAAGTTTGGAACGCCATTGGAACGTAAATAAATAATCGCACCGAAATACGAGGATACTATAGCTTCTTATTTGCTTAAAAAATCGACTACATATTGTTAGTCCTCCGTCGCAGCGTTTTTCCGGGGCTAAATAATTCAAGGCGGAAAGGGTTGGTAACCGAAGAAAGGGGTGGTTACAAAATACCTACCTAAGACCGATATTAATACGTAATAGGATTTCGTGGCTCGGAAGCAGCCTTCTCTAAATCGATCCTTCCCGCCCTCGCACCCTTAACCGTATCCGTCCCAAAGTCAACTTCGCCCTGCCATAACTACCGCACGGTGGGCCAACTCCGCGGCAACTCGGCAGCTTCGCGTTAATGAGATCGAATTTCAGCCGGCAAGTTTGTTAGCGACTTGGCGAAGCGACCTCGTAACGTACACACCCGTGCTTCCCGATATACGTTGCTCTTTTACCAAAAAAAATCGTCGTTCGATCGAAACCAATCGATCCGGCCGATCGGCGATAGCCCGTGTAACGTGGACAGAAAAAATAGGTGGATCCGTCGGATTCGTTCGAAGCCGCCGGGATTTCCATAATCCGATTGAAAAAAAATTCCATTTCCCGGACACCTTTAAGTAAATATTGAAATATTTTTTCCCGCGGGAACGTCGCGGCCAGAGGCGTAAAGGGGAGGCTCGAGGGAGTCGACCAGAAAAGGATCTTTCGTGGCTGGTGGCATCCGTAGGAGGGACAACCGCACCAGCGAACCGGCGTCAGAAACGAGACGGGGCTGTAACTTTTCTACGAACAAACGGGACGGGGCACCCCCGCAGCGACACGGCGCATAATCTAATTTGTACTTCGACAACTAAGCGCCTCTAGGACCCTCTCTTCTACCTCTCCTTCCCTTACCCTGACTGTCTTCTCTCTCTCTCTCTCTCTCACACTCTCTGTCCTTCCTCCTTCCCTCTGGACGATCGTCTTTCTTGGTCTCTTTGACTTCGACCGTCTTCCTTTCCCCTTCTATCTCTCTTCAACCGCCTTTCACTGGCTATACGTTCCTCTTTCTCTCTGTTTCTCGCTTTATATTCCGTCCGCGTGTCGTCCTGTCTCTTTCTCTGTGTTCTCCCTCATCGCCTCGCAGCCGACACGTCGTCGTGTCCCCGTGTTGCGGGAGTCTGCGAGGAGACTCGAGCCGACGAGATCCTTCCGCGACTGACAAACGAACAAATTGGCTCTGGTTGACGAAACAAAGCGCCCCGTCGGCTATACCGCGGCGAGGGACATGGAAATGATTGTTTTAAACCCTCCCGCCACGCGGCCGGACCCCGGCCTATCATTCTCGTTCATCCGTGCCCGGTGCGTTCTAACGACGTCGTTAGAACGCCGTCGTCTAGGCATCAACAAGGATAAAGCGGGCTGCTGCTGAGGGTAGCCCGCGTAAACGGGAATGAATATGCATAAGTTCGTCTGAGACGAGCGATCTTCGATTGGATCCGTTACGTTTTTGGAGAGAAATCGGTGGGAGCTCCACGGCGTTTCGGTTGAGCAACCGCAGTTTCTACTCGCTTCTTTTATATTTAAAATCGTTTCTTCATTCTCGTTGGAATATGTAATTTAGAATACTAATCGCGACATTTATCAATAATTGATAACGACTCTATTGTCTTGTTTAACACGTTGAATGCCACGCCAGTTTTACAGGGTTTGCTCGTGGCGCCACGATGAATTTTCTATCATACGATACATATACTATTGTAATATTACCTACAATAAATAAGTTATAGTGTATAACTATTCTTCAATGTTTTATACTTCATTAATTTTTTCACACCATTACGTTAACGATGGCAATAATCAAACATCGATAATTATTGACATTTGTTCAAATTATGTTTTTCTACCAATCTGAGCGTGCCGGTCACCGGTGACCTCCATGGCGCCACTGCTAAGTTGAGTGCCGATCACCGGTGACCCCCATTGGCAGTCAACGTGTTAATATTAGTTTATCGTTGCTTCACTCTTGTGCTAGCAATCAAAGCGAACGAAGTTGTGTATCCTGCGTACACATATAAAGTGTTGTCATCAAGTATAAATATAAGATTGTTAATTACCTCACGCAAAACCAACAATTCTTTTACACGACAGAACGCAAACAACGATGTGTTAGAATTGTTATATTCGAAAACTTTAGTACGACTATGAAGTAGCCGTTTGGTATGATTGTACAAAATTGATCAAGCATTTGTTTAATTTTTCACCTTACATCAATATTCATTAAATGTAAAAGGATTCAGAAACAGTTAAGACGAACGTCCATTATATTATAAAAATGATTGGAAAGCGAATTTGTAACCGAATCCAAATCGAGCGAGCAAGCGAGTCAATGTGCAGATTTCACGTGCAAGTGGAACACCGTAGAATTAGTCAGACATAGACCGCCGGTGGTAGAACGCTTTCGCGGCAGGCAAGAGTTTGATAGACCGAGTTGCAACTTTGTAGCTTCTTGTAATAACCAATGTAGAGCCCATTCAAATTCAACGCGGAGCAGCCGGATTGCAGTGAAGACAATCAGATTTGAATTGGTGTAGGTAGATTCGCGGAGGGTACTGTACCGTCTACCTCATGGGACCTAGCCTGACTCAGTTGGACCACGGTGAATCCAGTCGAATCACAACAAACTTCATGTAATGCTCATCCAGAATGACACCCAGCTGCGTCCAATGATACTTTACGACACGTAATCGAATTGGATCACGTATCTCAATTACCAAATTGCATGTTTATCGGAGAATAATGTGGATTAACAGGATCCAGTGTTGTGTCTGCTAATCTGTTTAACCATAATCAATTGCGGCTGCGTTTAGTGGGAACTGCACGCATCCGATAATCTCCATCAGGCCAACGATACAATCATATCAATTGAATTTTCTATTAACCATTGAAACATCTAAATATCGCGTCTACATGATCCTCGGTCGACAATAAACAGTGAGAACGTTCTCGCTGTTGTACGAAACGCAGATTTGATAGTCACAACATTTGTTATCCTCTTGTAACTTTAAATAACGAACGTAAGCTATAAAACACAACAAATATTACACATTTTCTGCAAGAAATACAAACATATTAACGCAACGACGTCACCTAGTAATTAATAATCTAACTAATTCCGAGTGAATTCAATCCAAAAGCACGATAACGTGTCAGTCGCTCATCAGTATTCATAATGGGAACGCTTTGTAATCGCCACTAATAATAAAGGTGCCGGTAAAAATACTTTCATCTGCGGTTTATTCTCTACATTTTGCGTTTCGATTGCTCGGAAAATACCCGATATTTAAAACAGCGGGAGTATCGACTCGAAAAATGTTTGCGCTCGCGAAATCTCCGTTGATACCCCTCCTCTTTATATTCACGGATACTTCACATTTCTGTTATTGCCGCATTAAGCCTGCATAAAACCTCGCCTTCTCCCCTGTGCAGCTCGCCACGCGGATACCAGAGGAGGACAAATCGAGACGCTAAACATTTTCTTGCTCGCCGAGTCCCCGATTTACGGGTCGTTGGGTCCCGGGCCGTCGACATAAAACGGTGTTGGATCCACGAAAAAGTTTCGCGACCGACGAACGGTGCACACACGCAGGTGCGATAACAATCCGGTCGATCGCGTGGCGACGCGTATGCAAAGCCGATATATCCCCCCTTTCCTCTCGAACCCCTCGCGATCGGCCCGCGGAGCCCGGCGTTATACGGGAATTTAACGGTTCAATTCGTACGGTGTCCCGTGGGCAGCCCCGTAACGGCGTTTGATTAACGGGAACGTGAAAGTCGCCGCGTACGACGGCAACAGCTGGATTAAGGGCTAATAACCCGGCCGCTGCATCCACGGCAGCCAGGGTCGTTCCGATCATTTTATTTTACGGTCCCACGGTTTATGGACCCAGCCTCGATCGGACGGCCCGCCACTTCTCACCGGATTGTACCGCGATCAGAACAGTTCCTGCAGGCGGGGAATAAAACGATCCTTGAATTCGTCGGGCGATTGCAATTATAGGAGAAACGGAGTAAGTGGTTTTGGAATGTGTTCCGTGGTGAGTGTTTAAGAAAATTTAAATTTAAGAAAATGAGTGTTGAAGACTGTTAGGTTTTATGGGGTGAAGGAAAGGCTGCTGGAATAAACCACTACACGATATATATATTTTACTGTTTATTAATATTTAAATGATCTTAATAGATATAATTACATTTTAACGTTCGTACGCGTCGCGAGCTCTTTGCTGACTAACTTCGGTCACATATTTTTGGTAGAGAAAGGGAAAACAAAATAAAACAAAAAAAACCTTATTAGCTATCGATATCGACGGCTATGATCGATACTCTATCAAAGGCTTATGTAAAAAATTAACCATTTCGCTACGGGTGCGTTCTCCGTTGCAATACTCCCGCTGAACGGGCCGTCGTGACGAACCGCGACAAAACTGCACGACTCACTACAACCTGAGCTGCTTTAACGGTGTTTTCTCAAACCAAAAATTTTTCTCAAAACAGGGTATTTATTAACATGCACACTCCTAATTATAGTTCGAGAACCGCATAACTGCATATGCTCGTCGTATGTATATTACGCGGTATTTTATGGAGGGCCACTATAGTGGTCCGTAGTATCTCAGTGGTAGCATATGGAAGGTCACTATAATGGCCCGTAGTAGCAAAAGGGTTAAAAAAATTTGTGTAGAGGTGCCGAATTTGTCATAACGTGAGAGAATGGATGAGAGTGAGAGTGAGTGTGTGGCGTTCGTCGCTTGTTCGTCGCGAATTTTCGGTCCTGGCGGGTAACCCAGGTGCGTGGAAAGGAGTCTTCTCGAATGTTTGATGACGGTTTACCCTAATGGGTAAAAAGAACACCATCTCGAACATTCGATGTTGGCAAACCCCCACCACCTGTGCTAATGCATATAAACAGAGATGCATGTCCGCCGGGCGATATTCATTCATTAGAGATTCATTAGATGGCATTCAACGAGATTCGACGACATTCGACGACATTAGACGATACGTGACGTGATTATGTGTGATTTATCAAATTAGTATAAGCCTGCATGTACCTATCCTACGTTTGTGTAAAAATGACTGTATAAATAATTATATATTTAGTGGAAAGGTAGTGTCGAGGGTATCTATAAGACAGGTGCGCAATAAGAACTGGAAAAAAAGGACTGCCAACACGGCGACAGTATGCACATTTGTATCTGGCTTCATTAGAGGATATCCATTATTCCCGAATAATTTTAGTATGTAGAGTTTTCCAGATGAAAAGACATATTTTTACCTCAACAATGATAAACGTTTCGTGTGCGTGAGTATTTCGAAACTTCGAGGATAGAATGTCGGTAAGAATTTCCGTCGCATTCAACCTCTTCGACGATGCAATTTCAAAGAGTGCGAATCAACGTTACTTAAAAGTGTAACAGAAATAATTTCCGAAACATATTTCGTTTCATTTTACACGATGTTTCACCATTTTTGGTAATACTAACCAACACGGTATCGCGAGCGTATGCTACAAAATTTCAAACGTATGAATTCCCGAACACGTTTCTATGCTCGTAAGGCCGATAAATTTCACGTAAAAGGCCTGCGAAGAGTAGAAAGTTTAAAAGGAACGTAAAATGAAATAGGGCATCCGAGAAGGGACACCATAATTTCGGTCGGCTGTCACGCTTTTATCGGATATCCGGCTGGCGGCGTAGGGAAACGTAAACGTTATTTTCCACGTGTCTAAGCAGTAACTTTATAAACGATACGCGAACACGGCCGGCTGGCTGGTGCGCGAGATTGACGTTTCCCCGATAGTCGCGAAATCAATCGCGCGTACGTATTATTCTCCACGTTTGCGTTCTGCCGCGAACAGCCGATAAACACGGGAGAGAGAAAACACAGAGCCCGATGAAACGGGAGGAGTCGATGGAACGAAAACGGGAACGGGACTCTAGGATCGACCGTGTGCAGTACGTTGTGTACAGTGGCGGGCAAAAGTTCACGACCGAACAATCGGTTAACACATCACGGACCGTTAAGAAATCTGTAAGATATACGCCTGGGATCGCACGTTACTAAAATCGTCGTAACATTTTTATCGACGAAGCGATGTTTGTCAAACTTTCAGAGATTCTAAAATAGGTCGCGTTTTAGGCATTATTGACAAGAAAATTATGTTTTTTAATAATATATCATAACCTCTTTCACTTGAAAATAAACTTTCATGAATTTTTAAAAAATTGTAACGTAGGATACTTTTCAAGTATTATTAAAAAAATTGTTTTTAGAGTATATTTATGTAATATGTTTTATTAAAATATATTCTGCGATTATTATAACAGAAAAGATATATGGAATGAGAATAATTAGATAATGAAATACTGTGTGCTTTGTACTCCTTCTCATCTTACATTTGTGTCTGCTACTGTACCGGCAGCGTATGGAGTACAAACGGGAACAAGGCGTAATTAACCGGCTTTCATTGGATTTTCCCGATATCTTACCGTCAATTTCCTCTATACGATCCAGTGACCGCAACAACCGTCCATTGAAGGTTCAATCATTGCAATCTAATAAGAGCATCATGGTAGTACACCAAATTAGTATTATAATGTAACACTGACCCAGACCAGAAACATTATAACACCATCATCATCCGATTCCACCAATGCTTATTTACCGTTTCTTTTCTACGTCGAGTACTCAACACTATAGTTACTGACAGTTACGATACACTTATTTGCGACGAAAAAATCAAATTGAAAATTATATTTAAAAAATACCTAATACGAGGCAAACGAACCGTAATGATTACAGTAAAAGTCACAGTAAATTTCCGAAAGTGTAGGTATTGGAAAAAGGAAGCATCAACGCCATCCTTCGTACCTAATTAGTATTCCATGGGAGGTCACTACACAAATACACGTATACATACACTCACGTTGTCACATACAGCTTTCGAACAGGAACACATTGTAACAATTGAATTCTAATCGTTGTACATGCAACAACTGAATACAGAGCAGTATATATTAACACTATTCCTACCACAACCGGTCAAATGATCGTTTTTAAAATTTCGATTAGAACTTCATAGATACAGCCTAATTGAAACGCATTTAAACTTTAGACTTTTTCTCAAATATATGTATAATACATTTTTCAATATTCACTTCTTTTTTAATTGTTTATTTTTTGAGAAAAATTTGTAGTCTCTCTTATGTGGGAATGTCGCGGTAGGAATAATGTCAATCTCTACAAATTGTATTTATTCAAATAGCCAAAAGTATAGGTATCGCGACAAAATTTATCAAGTTTCTGTGAAAAAATGAGGAATTTTTCACTTTGACCTGTGTTAATAATTGTAACGTTAAAAATGGCGAGTTCGGACTTGAGCCGTTGCAGCAAAACAAGCGATACGTGGCGTCCAACTACGTCGAGTGTGTGCCGCCATTAAAAGTTCCGCGACGCTGCATTTTATCACGTCTCACCGGCGAGATTTCGCTCGGTCAATTACCGCGGCCCCCGAGCCTTGTCTTCCGCCGAAGAGGAGGAGGCGCGTCGGCCGTAATAAAGATATTTAAAAAATTATACACTCTAAAGCACTTTACCGCCGTCGCAGCGCCTCCTGCGAGCGAGCACACGCACGCGGGCGGATTCCTCGTCCGCCATTTCTCTTCGCCACCCTTCGCAAAAATCGTTTTCCTTCTTCACCTCGTCCCTTCCTTGCACCTCCGCGGCGCACGTTCCCGTTCGACTCTTTTTTTTTTCTCTCCTCTCATGCTGAGGCGCGTGTGCCGCGAGGGCTGGGTTCGGTCAGCATCCCCTCGCTCTATAACCCGACGAGTTTAATGCTCCCATCAAACTTTTAATTACCCAACTCGTCTTACAAATTACCAACAGATGGGCCGACGTTTATGCGCGATGCGGCCGTTTTTCCGGGAAAAATACGACGTCGCTGGAAAGAATCGGTGGTTTGATGGTTCGCGATGATCGATGCTGCTCGGATAAAATCTTTCTGGGAGAGGTAAACCTCGCGGGCAGTAATCTTGGTATCGATAAAGACACAATAATGTTATTCTACGCGATTTATTAACCCCTTGACATACAATGTCGAGTTAGGGTCGTCATTCATTTCATGAGTCTGACTCGTCAAAATATATTATTAGATTACTTAGTTGCTTCACTCGTGTGTTGATTCTGTTTTGTTTACAATATTCAAAACACTCTACCCTTCGCCCTTTCAAAAAAAATTTCAAACTGAAATGTTCTGTTTCCAAGCTTGCACGTAACTGTTCAGTTGAGCCAAATTAAATGGTATTTTTCAGACGCATCAGAATTCATTTTATTTGTACGCCAAGGGGTTAAACGCGAAGAATGGCGAAATGTTTCGTATCGTTAAATCAAGAAGTGATTTATAATAGATAAATAGGAAGGAATGATAGAGTTTGATTCCATAGAAACTGGATTTCCAATGGTAACAGTGTTACGAAAATGTTCCAAACGTGTATTATTTACCATTAATCTGCGCTTTTGGAAGTTTCTCAGAACGAAAGCAAAACTCGATTCGAAGGAGATTGGGAACGGTGTCCCGTGGCGTTAAATTCGAACGACGTCGTTTCCATTAAGGGACCGAGCATTAAAAATGTAACTTCGGATAGAGTTATCCGGGCGAGTGTGTAACAAAAAACAAAAAAGATTGCCGTCGTAGCCACGGCACGAAACTACCATTCGTGGAAGTTTCATTTTCAGCCGGGAACATTAAACCGAATGCACTGCATACAAGAGCATATTGCGGAATGCAAGTTTTATATACGGGCGGGGCGCCGATTCTCCTGCGGGAGCGTCCCTGTAAATGTAACAGGTTGGACCGAGCGACAGAGATGCCTCTTTTTCCCCGTGAATAAAACCGCGATTGGCACGAAAACGGATGTATAAGGAAAAAGATACTGCTAAACTCCTAGGCCCGTGTTCTTCGTAGGTCAGTCTAGAAAAATTCCCCAGAAAAGAATGTTCTTCATTCCCAATGTTCGAGCTAACCTGAATACAGCATAGTAACCTTGTAATCGACTTCCATAATCGTAATCGCTATGAGAAATAATCTTCGCGTCGATTAAATACGATTTAAATTAATTATGTAGGTACCTATATTATCTTTTTTCTCAAAATCCTCCGTTGTTCGCAATTTTTCCGATAAACATTGTTCCTATGAGTAATTGTACTGTTACCAATAACTATATCTTTCTTTAATTAATCATCCACATTACGTCCCCTTTCAAAATGCCTCTCCACTCGCTAAGCAATGTTTCAGATAAACATTGTTCCTATAAATAATCGCACTGCTACCGATAACTATCTTCTTCTTTAATTAATCAGCCACATTACGTCTTCTTCCAAAATTCCTCGCCACTCGCTAAGCAATTCTCCCGACGTATATTTATCTTATTTACATAATTCAAACTACCATGGTAATTATTAATTAGTACTCCAGCAGTAAAAGATCAACTTTAATGGCACTGGGTATCCCACGTAAATTACAGTTCAACCGGGTATAAATTTTAATACCGTGTCTAATGAAACTTGACCGAAGATTTTACAGCCTGCAACAGATCTACGGGACGGGGAGATCGTTTCCCGCGAGAGGAGGTCCTCCTGGTCGCCCGAACGATCGGCGATCGTCTATCCCGGAAGACCCCGAAGCGGACACGGGCTCGCCGGGGGATCCCCCACGGACGTTTGCGGACTTGTCATAAATTAGAAGCGCCGCAGGGGATTCCAATGCAGATTGGAAGGCTCGGCCGATGAAGCTGAAACAAGGACGAAGCCGCGATTTATGCTCCCGTCGGCAATTAAACGACTCAGCTGCAAACGTTTACGGCGGCATTTACATGTTAATTGTTAATTCGACGATTATCTGAATGCACGACGAAATGTTTGAACAGAACGCCTTAACCCTTTCGCCTCGAGCACCGGATCTTGTAAATATATAAATACCTAAAAATATGTAAACTGTAATTGGTATAATTTTGTATAGACTTTCTCATATTAAAAATGTAAACTATACTTGTTATATCAGAGCAACGATTGTTTTATTAACGCTAGATTTACAGGCATTTCTTGTACATCTATTCCTAATGTACGTGTACAAAGAAATAGGTATACGTCACACAGAATTTTAAACCGCAGGACTCAGAGGGAAACAGGTTAGGGTATATTCGTATCACTCCATCAATAAAAGTCAATGAAAACTGCTAAAAATAATATTGGGTTGGAGGGAAAGTTCTGTCGTATTTTCCGTTTCCGTTAATTCATGCGGAACCCAAACACTTTGCTTGAACACAAACCCAAGAGATTTAATGTGATCTCCAACAGTTGTATGATGAATGCCAAACTCTTCTGCAATTTCTCGACTTGTTAAATGTGGATTATTTTTCAACATGGATCGCAAAACATCATTATCGATCTTGGATGGTCGTCCAGATCGATCACTTTCTTGGAGGCTCAGATCCCCGGAACGAAATTTGCTAAATCATCTTTGACAAGTACGAACATTTACAATATCTTTTCCAAATACCGCACATAAATTTTTACATGCAACCGATGCGTTGCTTCCTTTTTGGAATTCATACAAAATGCAGTGTCGTAAATGCACTTTATTTACTGACATGTTTTTCACTTTAAATATCACAAGTAAATGATGAACGGTAAAAAATGACTCCTTTTATATTATACAGCAGGTAAAGAAACAACAAAAATTC
Organism: Tetrapedia diversipes; assembly: GCA_033822845.1. Classification (NCBI taxonomy): domain Eukaryota; kingdom Metazoa; phylum Arthropoda; class Insecta; order Hymenoptera; family Apidae; genus Tetrapedia; species Tetrapedia diversipes. Next base: position 156,306 of record JAOPTO010002094.1, on the reverse strand, counting down.
CCAATGACTCATTAGCCAGATGTTTTTTTTATTTACAAGAAAAATTACCTGCCTAGTTAAAATACGACAGAACTTTCCCTCCAACCCAATAGTAATGATTTTTGTAAACTTTGCTTATGAAATCCGAAATCCGTCAAATTGACGGGTCCCGTGAACCTAGTGTAAGCACAGTTATTCAAGACTTCGAAAAACGTATACACAAAAACCACGAGCATTATGCACATTTCTGGCGTGCGCTTCCGTTCAGCGACGGCACTGCGGCAGACTAGACTACCGAAGCAAAAGGGTTAAGCTAGACTGTGGTGAAGGAGTCAACGGTGTCATTCGTATCTATGCTTCGTTCAAGTGAACACTGAAGGAAATGTAAACACGATCGCACGCTATCCGTGTGTGGATAGGACGGAGCAGTCTTTGAATATTAGCATTTGAGTAATAAAGACAGAAATATTGAGTTTGTTTAGGTTTCTTGCCAGCTGTTGCCGAACGAATCGTACAAATGAATTTCTTTAACTTTAATAACGCGAGGATGAAAGGGTCTTGGGACGCCAAGAGATCAATATAGTCGGGCTAATTTATAGAACCGAGGGAGTTTAAAGGGCCTATCGAAAGAAGTGTTCAAAGGCCTTCGGTCAATACAATCCCAAGTTTAATCCCTAAAGGGCCGTTGGACACTTCAGCATTCTAAGCTTTGCTAAATGGAAGGTCCAAAGTAGAACTACAGAAGTCTCGAGAAGAGGGAAACAGCTAAACCGGAAAGATCCCGAAGTAAACAAACCGAAGGGAAGATACGTAGATCGATACACAGAAATAATACAGAATCGCAAGTGCGTGTTTATCGTTAATACAAAAAGAAGATGTAATGACTACCTTCGAAGAAAACAATAAGATACATAGTTGCCATTCGTTATTTTCGATACGAAGTCTAACCGAACGACGTTGAACAAACTTTTCCACCCAAACTCTGGTCTCTATAATTTATCGCTAAAGTATCACTCGCGCGGTTTCACGCGATCGGCATTCAACGCGGGCGAAGGAATTTCATCGACCAAGCTTAGATCAATAGGTGCCTCGTTCTATTGTTGGCATCGCCTTAGGCGACCGACAAAAGAGACGTGTCTAGCTGTCTGACGCGCGTGTGCATCTAACGCGGGGGCATTAGTTCGTTTCCACGGCACGTACGGTAAACTCCAGTTTCGCGACTATCCCCGATGTTCCGGAGATATCTTTCCTTCCCGAGATGGTTACCGATGACTCGTACGTGATGACACGCGATAACTCGCCGCGCAACGGCTCGCAATTTAAACGTTCCGCTCGTGCCTCCACGGTAGATCCCTTTATCTTTGCCAGGTATAAAACCGGATTATCTTAATACGAATTGTCACATCCTTCTCGACTCAATTTCTCGTTACACCGTCTTGAATTTTATAACCGAATCCCAACGCTGTCCCGGGAGAATTAGAATGTTTTGTTAGAGTGTAACGATGATCCTGGGCGACCGCGGCATCGGGGACCGTTGCCTCTTGGACCGAGGTCTCTGTGGAGGGGGCACCTGGGGTGCCAGCAACCTTTTTCTTCTTTTTTACCCTCAGTCTTTTTCGTATAGTTATCGTGGGTGCAGTCTTAGAGAGCGTTTGACATAATTAACATTACATTTATTCTACAACATGTTTAACGCGTGTTAGCGGATAATCGTCCAAGGCATTTGCGAGGCGAGCCAACTCGTAGAATACCATGCGCGAAGCCTCTTCTGGACTGCTGTCAACGAAGAAAATTAAAATAAAAGCGGCAGTTTTCGATCAGAGGTTGTAACGAGGAGACAATCGATTATACACAACAAAGAACGGAAATAAATATAACGTTCATGGAGTGGGTCGTGGTGTTTGATTCTATTTTATCTTAATTTTAACACGCCCGTATTCATCGGGAGATCCCGTTAATACAAATTTCTGAAACTGTGAATATTTATTGCTTCATAGAATATGTGGTACGAGAGTGAGGAATGGTTGTATGGATGGATGAGTGTGGCGAAAGCATGTAAAAGATATTGTGTACAGATCTTAAGGTTCGAATGTGGTGATGAATGATCTGTATGATTTATGTGTGTCATGGTTATAAAAATAAGAGAATGTTAAAAATAGCGAAAGCGATTGTTTGTGTGTGTTTTGTCAATGTCATGTTCTCGTTCTCGTTCATTATAAAAATTTAAATAAAGTATTTTCTAATTCTCGTTCCTTTTCACTCACAGAAACTACAAATTATTTTCACTTTTCAGAAGTGTTTGATATTCCAAAAATAAATCGCCGAATTTCCAGGTTACCCTTCCCTCTACCCACCAACGTTACCCAAAAACTTCCAATCTCGTAACCTGTTGCTTAAGCACCGCTGGCGTGCACCGCGGTATCGTTCGTTCCCGGTCACGGACGCACTGATTACGCGGGGTTCCGCCTCGACTAGCATAATCTGTCCCCTTCCGGGAGAAGCCCCCGGTGAACGGAGGTTCGCGTAGCCAATGATCCCCGCGAAACTTTCTTCGCGAGAGCGGTTGGTTACGAGGAAGGTGAGCGCGTCGAGGCCAGGACCTTCGCCCACCCTCTCCCTTATTTAGAGCACGTTGCCTCCGTCGGTTGCGCCGCGGGGCAAATTGCATGCTCAATTTTTAATAAAGCCCTGAAGGGGCCGGGAGGCTTTGTTGAACGTCGGTATAAAGTGAACTTCGACGTCGGGCACGGCGAGGGGGGCGCGGGAGGGAACCGGGTTGGTTAGAGAAAGCGCGAAGGAGCGTGAGACGAAGACGAGAAGGACAAGGAGGAGATGGAGGAGGAGGAGGGGAGAACTCTTTCCTTTCTGGTTTCATTGTAAATGCCAGGCTCAGGACTTTCGCCACGCTGCGCCTTTCGACCCACGTCGTCGTCCACCTTTCCTAAAATATTGATTGCAGACCGACGTGGCGTAACGATAGAGGACTCGCCTAGAATATTCCTGCGCTCGCCCACCCTCACCCCTTTCTGCTCGCCGCCCTCTCATTTATTCCACATTCCACGGTGTCTTTGTGCGCGCTACTTTTTCAACCTAGTCTCCCTCACTCTCTCGCTTCGAGCTGCCTCCCGTGCGCGCCTCGCTTTTCCGACTGGGTCGGACGAAAGGGAATTCTTTGGCGGCGAAAATTTAATCGCGAAGGGGTGAAGGCAGGACGAAACGTTTCCAGCGAAGGGTGGAGATACCTTTGAATGAAATCGAACTGCGGGTTATCAGGTTTCAAATCTACGCTTTGACTCCTAAAGAAGAATCACTGGGGACTTATTAAAGATGTTATCGAATCGCAAAAAAGAAATTCGAATATTACGGCGAATTAATTAACCAACGCAAAAATTCCAATACAAAAATGAATTAAATCATTGAACATCGTCTCCAAGATCAAAAATCAAGTTCATCGCAGCAAACGTCTCGCGGAAGCCTCGTTCGAACGTCAACTCGCGCTTTCTCGAATTAATTTATTCGCGTGCGAGTCGTGCGACAAAAAGTTCCGAGCAATTAAGGGATCCACCGGGGTCCCGTTCCCACCATGAGCCGGCCCGCGTTATCCAACGTTATAATTGCTCTGTCGTGAACGCTCGATAACTATTCTTGAGTCGAAGAACTCGCGCGCTCATTAACAATTATCTCCGAATGATACGCTTCTAACGAGCTCTCTTACGATCACGTTGCTCGTTAACACCGCTAACACGTTCGTGCATACACGACGCGGATATCGGGTATCGTTTTGCCCTATCATTCATTACATATTCCGGTGTATTAATATCCGTTCCACCCCGCTCACCAGCCGTGGAAGATGATATCTCCGGTGCAAAGAGACAAAACGAGCCGTCCCGCTCCCGGTCCACGATCGATCGATCTTGCTGACGAATGAGCGGGATACACGGTCTGGAAAGGGTGTCGTATGAATAAAACGGGACGCAGGAAAGCGTATGCCGCGCTACGGCTCGACACGGTGGTCCGTTTCGTAGAAAAATATTTTATTCGATCGTATCTACGTAGGCGCGCGATATTTCAGAGCGTTAAAAATTTTGTCAAGCGTAACTTCACTGCACAATTTAGCGCGTGCTGATTAAAATTGTTGAACGTTAGACAACGAATACGGAAAAGTGGATGATTCCTACGCCAGACATTAACCTTTTGCATTCGAGAAGTGACTGTTAGTCACCAAATGATAATTTCGCAAACTTTCATACTTCAATTGGTTTGTTTATTGTTGAGTCTCAAAGGTTAAATAGTCGTATATGTAAATTGTAGTATATCACTTGAGTAAGCTAAATGAAGTTTAATATAGACGAATCCCAGTAAATATATGGAATTTGAGAATTTTTGAAGTTAGTGTCATTAGACGACTAAGAATCACTTCTGGAGCGCAAAGGGTTAACCTTAACACTTAACCAACCGAACGTGCAGATCTCCCATTCTTTCCTCTACCATTGATTCTATTCATTTTTCTTACTAGTTAGTCTTGAACTAGCGTTGCTAACAGTTCATCAAGTGTATTTCTTGCTTTTCCAAAGCACAATCTTTAATAAATTCAACACTAGGTCAAGATTAACTAATAACAAAAGGTACACAGAATCAATGTCAGAGGAAAGAACGGTAGATCTCACCATTCGGTTGGCTATCTGTTAAGCGAGTTTCAAATTTATCCCAAGATCGACTCGGTAATTCAGCCAACCATAAAAACTTCGATTCCTCGTTCCAACAATGTCAATGTCAAACGCAACATCTACGATTCGTTCAGTTTCTCCAAAACTCCTTCTCCCCCAATTTCAAACCTTCCACCGAACTTCCCCCGGCAAAAACACGGTCAATTTATCAACGTCCGAGTGCAGCGACCTTCGATCCCCAGGGAACGTCGAAAGAAGTTCAAAACCGCGATCCGTTGTTCATCGATCCGAAGTTCGGGCAAAGAAACCGGCGAAGAGGAAACGGGGGCGTCTCGTCTCGTTTCGTCTGGTCTCGTCGCGTCGACCACGAGAACGTAACCGCGAAACTCGAATGGGAGGGATTGGAGGGAGGGTCTCCGAGAACGGATGATAATTAGGTAGGAATATAAAACGACGGAACCACGTAAAGATTCTTGGTTCGAGTTCCTGTTGTCGGCTGGCTGCGGAGCACCAGGGGGTGGGTCGCAAAGGAGGGTTAGGGGGTGATCCTTGTTTACGGGTCGCGCGTCATTGCGCGCGCGTACTCCTCCGAATAAATCTCCAATAAAACCGCCATTACGCCGATGGTTATACGCGAAGTTCGCCGGGTCCGTGGCATCCGAAAGTACACGCGGAGCTAGCCCTTATTGTTTCGTCGCCGGCAGTAAAATATCTGCAGTCGTACGTCGAACACGGTCCACGTACTTACCGACCCCCCCCCTGTCTCCTCGTTTCTCTTCCGTTCGCGCCGCTATCCGAGAGGGAACGTCGTCGCTCGTTCGCTTTCTACGAGCGAGCAGGTCTAGCTTGTTGCTTATATAGAGGACGAAGTCGCCGGGAAAACTTGCGTTCCAGACGCTCGAAGAATTCGGATGAGGTGTCCTGTATCCGGGGAACGACCGAGGAATCGAGGGGTGGTTGGAAATTTATCTCGAATTTACAGGCCCTTTCTCTTGCCTCGGTTGTAAAACGGACTGGCTGTCTATGCGTGTGCAACGGTATCGCTCGCGTTTCGTTGGTTACCGTAGGATAAACTGATGAGTGTAGGTAATCCTGTTTCAGTTAATCCCGCAAGTTTGTTATTGCCAATTTATTGCCCCAATGAATTCGTTCATATTTTTGGATTACGTTACTTTAGGATGGTATGATCGGTCGTGAATTAATGTACATGTGGCAAACAATGACAACATATTTATTAAACTTAACAATTGAACAATAACAATATTAATCAAATGCAGAAGTGCATATACTGGTTGCTAACTGTTAACTGCCGATTTTTGGCGTTCCCGTTTCGGCCGCTGCCGAAAAACTGGCAAGTATAGGGACGGTTCTACGTACCCTTCATTACTTTTGTTGCATTTATATCTATTCCTTCAATTTCATTACACATTACGGGATACGAAGTTGAGAAATTAGTAATTGACGTGTCGTTAACGGTATCCTATGGAAGTTGAAAAAATTTCGTTACGGATAAATTCTTTGACGCGCTACTCTCCTGGGCAAGCTGCCGCATCAAAAGTGTGCGCTTGTGAAGAAATTGCAATTGCACGTCGTACGTTCAATACCACCGCATCTTACGCAAAAACAAGCGGAAAAGGTTAAAAAATTATCGCATAATGCAATAATACTCTGTTCGCGAAACTTCACGGGTGACCATAGTCACCGCTCGTAGCGAAAGGGTTAAAGGAATCGTTTGCTCGAATTCGTACGATTCACGCAAACTCTCGAGCGTTACTGTACACGGCACGGATCCTCGTAATTCGAACGTATAATAGCGCCACGCCGCCTCCGTTTATCCGTCATAAACCATTCGCTGTGAAAGATCTCAACAAAACGGAATTCGCTTCCTACGTGCACGGACCAACCACTTTGTGATTTGATTTGTGCAAACCACGTAGGTGTTTCGAGTCGCCGCGTAATCCGAGCGACTCCGACCTAGCCTCCGATATTTCCAGACGACGTTATTTTCTTTCCTTAAGCAGCAGTCTCCGGTTCTGGCGCGCGGAACGGACCGGTTACGTAAATATTATTCCTGGAAGCGGAGAAGCCCCCGGGAGATGCGGGAGTGGACGCTTTTCGGAAAATGTTTATTCCATTAACGTTCATTCCGACTGCATTCTCAACCCATTAGCGAGTTACCACTACTTTTATTCTCGAACGTTGCACCCGTCCCCCGCGAGATCTTTCTCTCTCTCTTTCGCTCTGTGTTATTCTAACCAACTCTCGAGCTGCCTTCTAATACGTAGACACCACACGGATCCTCCGGAGTGTTTCACCAGGAAGTGAATCGTGTAGTCGGATACACTGACCCATATGTCGCGTTCCTCGAACGCAGTCGGTGCGATTAAAAGTTCGTTGACCGAGGCTGAAAACCCTTCGTAGGTAAAGGGTAAATATTGACCCTCGTAACAAGATTTGAACGCGGACGAATGAATGATTTCGATGGTGATTCGAAAGTTTGTACAGAGGAGATAATTTATGTTAATCAGGACGAAGCTATTTTTTATTGAACATGAAAGGAAACTGGATTACAGTAGATGTTAAGTAAAAAATACAGGGAACTTTTATTGATGTTAAATAACGAAAGCCTCGTATTATTTCTAGGTTCTTCAATTATTTTCTTACGTAAAAATTGTAAGAAAAATTCCGAAATAAATCGAATGCTGATTGAACAAAGTGTCTGAAAATTTATGTGCTTAAATGTAACATTAACATGCTAATTGCTTCAAATATTTATTCCCAGCTCGACTGTTACAATCAGACTAATATCTACTAACTCAATTATATTTGATGCGTTAAATTTTGGCCACATCCCATACGAATTAATAACAGCCTAACGTCTTATATCTACACACAGCTTCCGTAATCTCACGTTAACACTATTCCTACCGCGACATTCCCACGTAACAGAGACTACAAATTTTTCTAAAAAAATAAACAATGAATAAAGAAGCGAATATTGAAAAATGTATTACACGTATATTTGAGGAAAAGCTTAAAGTTTAATCCTTTGCGGACGAGTGTCGGATATATCCGCCCAACTCTCGCGCTGCGGCTGGCGTTTGTCTGTCGTAAACGGCACGTATAAGATACGCATGGGTATACTAGCCTAAGAAGTCAAATTGGCCTAAATTTGTTTGTTTATGATTTTGTTAGATTTTATGAAAAATTTATTTAAATACAGCTCTAGTTTTTATAGCACAAACGCGCGACGTGACTATTATCTCTACTGCTCCGTCCGCAAAGGGTTAAAGGCGATTCGATTACGTTGTATCTATGAAATTCTAATCGAAACTTTAAAAACGGTCATTCGACCGGTCGTGGTAGGAATAGTGTTAAAAGATTAACAAAATCGTCGTTCCAGTAATTTCACGCATTTAAACAAATGTTTCGCGTTACACGTATTTCTTGCGCTGCAACATCGCCAAGAGACATACGTGGTACATCGTGGCTAATTAGGCGGCCAGACAGCAGACATCTTGCGACGATAAAACCGGGAGGGAGAGAGAATTCAGTTCGCGTGTTCGATAAGACTGGGAGAAAAGAAAGGGGGAAAAGGTTCGCGGGGGAATGTGCGTCAGGCACTCGTCGATCGGAGAAATACCCAGCTCGATTCCGGCTCCGATTCGAAGCGAGTCGCGTGATGTCGGCTGCTTTCCCCGCTAAGAAGAAAGAGGAAGAAGCAGAAGAAGAAGAAGAAGACGAAGGGCGGAGAACGAGGAGGAGGAAAAAAAAGGAGAAAGTCGAGTTCCCGAGCAATTCGGGCCTTTGATTTTGCTTATCTGACACCAAGAGGAAGGTAATGGCGCACTTCGTTAAATTAATTGGCTCCTCACAGCTCGACGGCTGCCGGTTAGTGCCACTAAACTTCAGTTTCGATTACACGACGAACCCTTCTGTACGAGGTGCATTGCGACTGCTTTACCGTCTTCATTTTTGCGAATCACAAATGCCAAGAATGACTTTTACTTCGTCGACGATTCTTATTAGGTATATTACAACCTCTCAAAATCAGCTTGAATGACGACGATAACGAAGGAACGTTTGAACATTAATAATAACTATATACGACTGGAAATAAATGTAATTTTATTTCTTGTTTTGAATAACTTCGAACAGCTACAGTCGCAAAATTATTCCAAGCGTAAATCACGCTCGTAGTAATTAAAAAATATGCAATTGTTACAAATTACTAAAGAGGAATCAATTATTTCGTACATCCTGTCTATAATGTCTCAATCGATCGTAGTACCTTTCATTGGGAAATTAGTGGGAAACAAGATACGTGTGGTTGAACAAATTAACTTTATCCTTAAAAACAAAAAGTATATTTTACGTATCCCTATTAGAATGTTTCGTACTGACTGCCTAACTCTGCTATTCTGAACGCTCGAAATACCGTTGGTCAAATTCTTATACCGATATTCCCTCGCCAGTGTATGACAATATTCCTATAATATTCCTATGGCAATGTTGCCACGTTAACGGATTTCCAACACCTTTTTCGCATCTTTATCGATAATCGATTATCACATCTTACACATTTCACTCTATACGTATCGAGCCACGTACGTGCGCGATCCGAACGAAACCGATTTCACATGAACGACTGTCGCCGCGGATTATGGAAATTTATAACGAGAGACCGGCAATAATACCTGGTCTCGTTAAGCATCCACGGGCCACTAAATGTCTCGCAATGCCGCGACGGCAAGAAATCGTTCGGAAACGGAAAGTTTAAAGGGTCTCCGTCTGGGGTGGAACCGTATATTTTACTTAATCGAAGCCCCTCACGAACCGCAGGGGCTGTTTTTGTGCGTGGAACGAGGCTCGTTAAGAATTTCATTCTTAAAAATCGACGGCCACTTAGCCAGCAGGTGGGCTCCGCCGGCATCAAATCGGACGTGTTACGTTAACTGAATTTAAATCGTCGGCCCGGGCCCGCGTGCAGCCGCGGATTATCATAATTTATGCGCCCTTGCGCCTTCGAAGCGAGTCGCCGTTCCCCGGCCCTCTTTATTATAAATCCGAATCGGCCGCATAATTCCTCGGGATATAAACATCTCGCGGGAGCCGACGGGGGAAATTAGATTACGCTCGATGAAAGATACGACGGGCTGCCCACGGGTTTCTGCATCATAAAAGAATTTATAATGGCCGGCCTATGAAAATATCACCGGCTACCGCAGGCGGCTCGGTTCGGGTGGACAGAGAGGAGCACCGGAAACGAAGCGAGTGTTCGAAGAGAGAGAGAGAGATCGTGGAGTTACGGAAATTGGTCGGGAGGTGCACGATCGTGGTATGGGTTCACGGTGCATTGTGTGCGCCGTTCATTTTAATTGATAATTTAGGGCGAGTAATGTGAGTAGGGGGCGGAGGGATATTGCGCTCGTGACCGACTTGGAGGGACCTGTCGGAAGAAGTATCAACGTAGAATGGCTGAGGAAATTAATCGAACATTGTTTGTGAAAGTAAAAAGCTCGAAATGCATATGTTGGGGCTAGAAGTGTAATCGCTATATCTAATGTTTTATTTGGGTTCTAAGAAGCTCTAGTACGTAGTTTATACAGTGGCTCCAAAAAGTATTCAGACACTGTATTATAAGAAAATTCATCTACTTCTGAAATTCTGATTTCAACGAAACTTTATGTGAGTACAGAGCATGGTGTGTCCTGCATGGAGCAATTCTTTTTGGCGGGAAAATATCTTTTAAGGGGGCTGATAACGAATCTCAAAGTTTCAGCAATTTTTCACGCTTTGAGTACAAGCTTTTCTGTGGTCTTTTTTTATGACAGGACGATAGAGTATTAAAAATTAAACATTTTCTATTTGAAAGGTTTTGCTTCATTAAGTACCATTACAAAGTTATCTTTGGAAAATGAGAGAAAACTTAGAAATTTCAACGCTGGTTTTACCCCTTTAAAATGGCATTTAGATGAAAACAAGAGATTAATTCATACGTATACTATTACGATCTACATAACTACAAAGTTTTATTAAATACTTCAATCAGACTCAGAATTTTAGGGTTAAGCAAATGTATTTGTGACATATTATTGTGTTACATTGAAATACAGACAAAATTCATTATAATATCAAATCTGGGACCTCTAAATTCGTTTAAACCAATAGCGTCGATGCGAACATTTGTTGAGAAAGTAACCGAAAGGTAAATTTGCGATTGGCTTTGAATATTTATTAATGCACAGTGTATATTTATCGCTATACCTGATTTATCAGCTAAGAAGAATAATTAAAGCCGGTATTCCAGCCAGGATAGATTGAAAACTTATGCACGATGCAATTAATAACGAAATGCAGGCGAATTATGTTAAAAGCAGCTTAGAATCCCGTCCTTTGAGCTGTGTTCGAACTTCGAAACTGGCCTTTTGATTTACAACCATCGATTAACGGATCGCACGCGTTCCGGCGCGACCCATTGCAGACGATTAAGACAATTCGATGCATTAGCAAATTCTCTAAACTGTGTTTTCGTGTTGAGCAAGCCCCCGCACTGCTCCCCGCGGCTAAGCCCGGGCTTTCTAAGCGTGGAGCCACGTTAATATGCTTACGAAGCCGCAGGAACGCTCAACTCGCCGGGAAAACAGTAATTTATCGAGTAAACAGGGGCGCAAAACAAGGCGGGCGGGCACGGTGTCATCGTGAATACGAGTTCACTGAAACTTTGTCGAATACCGGCGAATACCTGTACCCGTTGCCCCTTTTCCAGCCGAATTTCCCTCCGAATCGACTACGCAACGAGAAATCCGATAAGATTAGCGAAACTGCACGAATTATTCATAATCGACATGGACAGTTTACGAATACCTATTCTAACACTTTGGATATATGAAACATATTGCTTGAAAGTCGAAGTTAACATTTAAATTACATTCACTCGGTTCAGCTTATAAAAATATTCATTCGCAAAAATATCATTATTATTTTTTTATATTATTGTTTTGTTTTGTTTTTTCTTGTTCTTTTGTATGCTCATCTTACTCGTGTGACCTTTTATTTCCTTTCTTCTATTTTATCAAAAGGTTCACTCCGTTGAAAAATAAATAAATAAATAATTGATAATCATAAAGAATCACACGTTTTATAGAACATAAATATTTTGCCTGAGGTTGCACGTACCCCACGTAATGCGTATGGTTAACGAGATCATACGAACGTCCTCGAGGAGGATGACCAGAATTAAAGTGCCTCTTTAAAATGGATCGTCCCGTGCGTGACGGGTAATTTTTTAAATAAACACCAGCTGCCGAAACGGGTCGCATTAATTTGTGAGCCATCGTGTTTACCTGTGTGCACGCATAACGAATGAGCTCGGGTGACGTGTGATTTTCTGGCAGCCGGAGTGCGCGGTCGCGATAAAAGTTTGCTCTACCCCCTGCGCCCCCGCCGCTCCCGCCGTCCCTTTCGCTCTTTCGTACCATCGACGAGGCACCTTGTCATCGATTAAACCCGACCAACAATGAAATACGCTTCCAGGAGAACCAATTACGGACGCCTCTCCAACAGGAACGGTCTTTTATCAATCCGCGGTAGCCGGGTTTCATCGTTCAACTTTTCGATTCACCGTCGATCAAGCAAGCCTTTCCACGCACACGCGAACAGGCCCGTCATCGTGCCCTTAACGATCCGTATTATCGTGAAGAAGGAGTGACCCGCGCCTACTTACACGTCGTTAAGCTGCTTTCGTGTCCCGCGTTGCACCGTCATCGTGATACAGCTCGCCAGCCCGCGTCTACGTAGCCCGTCCGGGCTTCAGAGGAACACTCACGCTCTTCCCAGACGGTTTCTGCGACTACCAGCTGTCGCTGGGAAAGTTCGAACGTTGCCTGTCGTACAGAGAGGGTAGTCGGTTACTTAAAGTGTCACGAGTGCTCTTCCCGAGTGCGCGGAGAAAAATGATTGGACCCGTAGACTTGGGTGACGCGCGTTACGTGCAACTATGAAAGCGTATACACGCTTCCTCGAGACCTTCGACGAATTCCTGTACCGTCCATATTTGCCTACCCCCCGCCGATGGTACGCTCGTTCTTTCACGTCGATCTTACCTTTTCGGGGTTGTTTTGATAGGATTAACGAACTGTCGAATGAAAGTATCTTTTTTGGACGATCAGATGCGAGGTTCGAAGGACCGTTTAGGACAGTCTTCCAAATCTTCAGGCGCAATATGTTTGTTTCCATTCCAAACAGCCTAGGAACCACTCGTTCTACCGTTCTCTTCTCGCCTGATCATCGTTGCTACCTAGAAATCTGGCGTTCGAGGATTCACCATCGCGTATCCCCCCGTTCTCGTTCCCCGTGCGGCGCAACCGCATCAAGGGTGTCGACCGACTAATGAGGGTTAAGGCATCGCGACGGCGTTTTCGCCATGAATCTCGACCCCGAAAGCGGATCTTCGCACCTACACGCTCCCGTGACTCCTTTGTGCTCGTTTTCCTTGGGCTCGCCATGGGCAGTCCGCTCGTGACGTTCCACTTAAAATTGATTACCTTAATTTATGGAGCGGTTAATTTAGGCGCGGCGACCGCTGCGGGCGCTCCCGTGATTTATGACCACCTTGCGTCCCACCGAAATCACCACTCTTCGATTGTTAATTTGTCCGACGCCCGGTTAACATCGTTCGGACAAGGTTCGATCTAACTCCCTATCAATTTTCGATTACGCCAGGCAAAACAAGTACAATAGCGCGCAGATGGTCTGTTGAAACACCAAAAGACACGAATCGTGACGTCTTGCATACAGATACGTAGGCTAGGTGTGAAAATAATATGCTCATATATTAACGTATGGTTGAGTATGCGTTGGTGGGTCACCTGCCGAATTTCCTTCATTTTGGCACTCACCTTTTGTCTAAGCATGTAACTGGGTAATATATAGTGTTTCATCTTCATATACGACTCTTTATTAGTTTAATTCCACACCTAAAATCTATCATAATCCCTTGTAACTATCTACCTACTGTAAGTCCAGTCTCAAAGTCATCCTTTTCCAACGCATGCTTCTCGGACTTTCACTCTACGCCACCCTTCGCCGCCATCCGCGAGACGAATCCTACCGCGGTATAAATCGCAACAAAGACCAACCAGTCCATGACCGCCCCCCGTTAATTACTCTAATTACCCGCGAACAAAGGCTGGACGCGCACGAAACGGCGAGCTAGGGCGTGCACCGAGTCACGAAAGGGCCCGACGACGACGGAGGGTCGGAGGGTGGTGGCGAAATTCGACGGTGGTGAAATTCGACGGCGCTTGGGGGGAGGAAGGGGGGTGGAGACGACGAGCCGGCGAACGGTTGCACGAGGCCCGGACAACAAACTCCCTCCCGTCGTTATCACGTTTTCTCGTTCTGTCCAGGAGCCTCCCTCCCCCTGGGGCCATTTCTATTTGTCCTCCTGAGAGCCAAACCGTGTCGCAGCTTCCGGCGGCACGCGTTCACTGAAACCGGGGCCGGTCAGCGAAGGCCGGGCAACCGTCGCCGAGGGGGGAAAGCGAGAGAAAGAGAGGATTTCTTGGTGACGGCCGGTGAAGCACTCCGACTCGTGCCAACGGGTTTGCTTTATGGTCGTGGACGAGGCGCCGGTGAGTTGACGCTACCGGATAACGTCCGTTGGATGCTCGTCGACGATGTCAACGCTGCCGATAAGGTTGTTCATTGTGCTGAATCACTGATAACACTGTGAGTCCAGCCGATGAGTTTGCCGAACCTTCGGACTCTGATAACCCTGCCTCTCATCACCGATCCTTCAACCACTAATCGTTGTACCACCAAAATACTCCCCACTGCTTGGCTAAAACTGTACATAAAACCCCGAATTTGTAAGAATAAACCAGTGTTCTGAACCCCGCTAAAACCTTCGTGTCGTAATAATTGTCTAAATTCTGGAAAACTGCGGTATTCCCTCGAAACTGTCCATATCGTGCGACCGTGGACCGTAACAACGACGCGATGTGGTGCACGTTTGACACGCTTGTTTCGGGGATACATCGGCTAATGGAATTTGCATGATAATGAAATCGTGTTTCGGGGGTCGAGGAGAATTCGGCGCAGAGCTGGAGGGGTTGTTCGTGGCGATGGGTTCTCTCGATCGGAGCGGGATTTTCTTACGGTCGAGGATTATCGTGTTTGGTTTTAGGATACATTCCCGCGCGAAGATTTTAGAGTGCTTTGGATCGCGATCCGCCTGCCGGCTGGATAATATTGTTTTAAATTTAGATTGGCTTTACAGGCGCTTGAATTCTATCAGCGAATCCAGGGATCCAAGTTCGACGAACACATTTTTCATCGGCTTCGGTTTATGCGTTGCGAATTTGTAAGCGGGGGGCTGGACGGAGCGTTAAAATCTCGGTACGTTCCCCTGGGAACAAGGTGGGATCGTTTCCGCTGCCGTTAACGGGAGCTGCGTTTTCTGCCGCGTGTCAGTTGGCCGTTTTACGGGCGGCAGAAGCTATCGGCAGTTTACGACGTTACGTGATAGCGTTTCGAAGACGTTATGCAGCTCGGAACGACGCGAACGACTTCGTAAAATTACTGTTAGCTCTGAAACGCGGTGCTAATGAGACACTTCGTGAAGTCGAGTTGCGCCAACAAACGCGTTAAATTTTCGAGACACTTCGCAACAAGCTTCGATTTCTTCTCTTCGACAAACTGAATTTCATAAAAAGCAATTCACATTTCAATACGTTCGAAGTGACGAGGAAATTCACAAAATGCCGACTATAATGCCTTACGTCATAAAGCATACATTAGAAGTAGAAAAGTGTTTCTACTTCGCATAATTCTATTACCTTACAATATTGTTGATATTTAAGCAAACAGAAACATTTGCCATCTACCAAACTTTACACGCTACCGTTTATACTGGTACCAGAGAATAACGAAAATGCGAAGCAGCAGAAAAACGAAAGGGAAGATTATGCGTTTTTGACTTCCAACAATCGCTCGCTCGCAAGATTATGACGTTCTCCAATTAACCAAGGTCAACGACGAATCAGTAGTCTCCGAACGGCGATCATTAGGCGCACGTGAAACATACAAATGAGCTAGGAGCCGGCCCACAGGACCGAAGCGCGACTAAACTTACCTTTTCTCCTCCTCTCGCGCGGTTGCGTATACGCAGAAACGCGCGACCGCGCGACGATTCGCAATCGCGACACGGTCGCGATTACCCCGCTGAATAATTCATCGTTGCCGGTCTTGTCAAAGAATATATCGATGGGGCCACCTTCCCTTTTACACTTCCTCCATCGGTATTCGACTCCTCCCACTTCTTTCTCGTTGTTCCCTTTCTTCGTTCGCCGCGTCGACGCGCCTAAGCGGGGGCTCTCGACCCTTTCCGGGAAAAGCGGGAAAATTGGTGCGTTTCCATCGTTAAAAGCCCACGAGAAGCCGAGGAAAGGAGTCGACGGAGCGACGATCGGATCTCGAAAGCGGGGGAACAAAGGTCGACGAGAAATCGCTGCGCTGTCGAAAGACATTTTTTCGTCGGCTTTTGTTTCCCCGTGAATACCACCGCAGGTAGTCCCGCGTTCTTTTCCCCTCTCAGCATGAGTCACGGTGGACACTGTGATGCCAGACTGAGGACGGGAGTTCTCAAGAACACCCCCTTCCACTACGCACACTATCGCAATAAACACGTTTAACACGTTCTGTGTCACGTGTACCAGCGGTGGTCATATTTGTTTTATGCGCTGAAAACATATATTTTGTTGCAAATATAATTCTGTAAAATATATTTCTACCTAAAAAATGAAGCATTATACAAGATGCAGTATAAAGCAAAACACATAAGTTTATTGAATTGTTATATATACAATAATTAATAATTACATTTAATGGTGCATTTAGTCAAAATATCAAATGGCCTGAACGACAAGTCAGGCAAAAATGGCGTGACACCGAACGCGTTAACACTTTGCCGGCCGCACATTTATCGAATCGCCGTTACGCAGCCGCCGACGAGATTCACGCAGGTTTTACTATTCACAAAATGTGATATTTACGCAATTGTTCGTAACATAAGCAGTTACAATCTGGTAAACTGGGAAGAGAAAACAGTTGAAACCACTGTTCCCTATTCGTCAAATATTACTCTGTAATAATGTATCCAAAGGCAAAGAAGAGTCAGGAGTACGTGACAGCGGCCGGCAAAGTGTTAAGCGAGCTCAGCGTTTCGGGAAATCGAGATAAAAAACGAATGAAAGTCTTTCTTTCTCGCTCTTGAAGCGCTGAAATCCGACCAATGTGGAAAGCAAGCCTGCGACACGGGCCGCGCAAGATCTTGACTCTTCGTTATTCTTATTTTTTGGCATACGAGGATACTCTTGTAACGAAAATACAGTACATTTTTCATAACTTTTCTAAATATAGTCGATTCGTGGTTTCATTTGTTTTCTCCCTCGTTTTCCCGAACCCGTCCGAAACGCTGAGCTCACGTACCCGCGTTTACTGCGGTAGTGTGTGTAGTGGAAAGGGGTGTTCTCGAGAACTGCCGTCCTCTGTCTGGCATCACAGGGTGGACACGGCCAGCAGAGGTTCATACTTCATTCCATTTGTTCCCCCCACCGGATGGATCATCATCGGACCTCGCCTACCGGAATCCACCGCGTGCTCGTCTTCTTTTTGGCCTTTGAGGCGCCGCGGCAAAGGGTAGAGCATATTAATCACCCGGCGCGTCCCTTAGGCCGCGCGCCATTACACGGGCACCTCTATTGTCAAGGTCAAGTTGGTAAAGAGCTTTTTACGATATTGTCGGAGTTCATTAATTACCGACGTTTAAAGAGAAACGGTAAGAGGTGGCGGTGAAGTCGAGTGTCCTGTTCACGAACTGTTCTCGGTAACGCGAAGTCGAGTTAGATTTACGGACATTTCTTGTATATCTATTCCTAATATAGTAATTTGAAATTGCAGAACTGAGAGGGAAATAGATTTGGGCATATTTGTATCGCTCCATCGATAAAAGTTACCAAAAATTGCTAGGAATAATAATAATTGTTTTTGCAAATTTTGCTCATGAAGATCGAAACTCGTCAAATTGACAAATTCCGTAAACCTAGTGTTAAATTAGATTAATTTACTTTAGAATACTCGCTGTATTTTATTCTTAATAAAATAACGCTAAATGCAGTATGTTCAGTTCTGGTTTTTAATTTTGCACGTGTAAGTCACTTAACCCGTTACGAACCAACACGGTAAATTCTAATTTTTCTCCGATCAACATAAATCGTTGAATTTTGCTTTTTAACACCATTCCTACCACAACCGGTCAAATGACCATTTTTAAAATTTCGATTCAAATTTCATAGATACAACGTAATTGAATCACCTTTAAACTTTAGACTTTTTCTCAAATATACGTATAATACATTTTTCAATATTCACTTCTTTTTTCATTGTTTATTTTTTGAGAAAAATTTGTAGTCTGTCTTACGTTGGAGTGTCGGTAGGAATAGTGTTAATGTCGCGACTACGGAAGGAGTTTCCAAGGATCCCTTCAATAATTTCGCGTAACCACGACGCAACAAATCAGAGTTATTCCTAAAGGAGAAACGAAACCTACGTTCGTACGTGTATGATCAACCCCAAGAGCGAGTGTAGATCGTTTAGTGTACGAAAAACTTTTCGTTAAGAAGCTTATATTAGATGTTGGAAGCTGAAGGTTACACTTTTATCAAGTTCACTTTTCGTGAACAGCTCAATAATATTAAATCAATAAGGAAGACCGTATCGTTGTTGCACCTGGGTGGCCAACAATCCAGGAACGGTTCTACTAGAAATTATTATTTAACGATGCAATATAATGAATGAAATATCCCAATAACGGGACGTTAGTCCATAACGAGCCACAGCTGCAAACGCATTTCCCTATGTGTAACGTGTTAATTGCACTGACGTAAAAACGTTCACGATACGGAAACCCTGTTACCATTAAAACCCAAAGCATTCAAATATCCTCTGACTGTTCGCAAATTATTTTTCGCGATTATGCAATTAACAAGCCGTGTACTACACAACGGTTAACCGCCCGCTACGAACTCTTCGAGCAATTATGTTGGAACACCCAAGATGGTTAACTCGATTTTTCCGGCGGCGTTCATTGGCTACGAGCCTGAACTTTTTACGAGATCCGGTAATCCACCGCAATGGCCGTGTAATCGGCGAATCGCGCCCAGCCACGATACCATCTGAGGCTCCCACAATGAGTCATCGAGCACATTGGGAGTATTATAGCGTAACCCGTGCAACATGGGTACTCTCTGCGGGGTTCCAGCTAACCATCCAGTGATAAATACACAGTCGTTGGTTTAAGGCCCGCTTCCACTTGCGTTTAAACGCGAATGAACCGCATAAAAATGAAACCGATCAACCTCGTAAAATTCAAAATGATGGAATATGAAGTTAAAACGACAGTTTTAGTCCGATGATACGATACACAATTATATTTGATACATAAATTTGGTGACGAATCACGTAACAGTGATACGAGACACGGTAACCAAAGACAATGCTAACAAAAGAAATTGGAACACGAGTTGATTGCGTACAATCTATGAAAAGAATATAACACGACAGTTCTAATATCACAAGACCATCGTATATACCGCGATTATATACTTATTGATTGGTTTTCAACACAAAACGAGGAATTAATTGTTAATCATATATACTTCGATAAAAGAAGTTGAAAGATTTGGGAAAAACAGAAGCGATCCATTTATCTTTCTTATGGAAATTATTGCGCGTGCAATTACCGTTTCATATTTTAAACACAATTTTTATGTAGGAATAAATACGGTTATGTCTAACATGTGACGTGGACGATCAACGGCAATTTTCTTTCATTTCGTTTATTTTTCGCGTAGGTAAACAATTTTGTTGCACAATCAAATTGTTCTCGCTAAGGCATGGCACAAGTCCCAAGTGGAAATAGGGCTTTAACCGAGCCGCGTTATCCGGTTAAGCTCTGCGAGACGCCTTCCTCGCAAGGTCCTTCGTAGCCTAGGGCTGAAACTTCTTGAAAACGAAAACTCTAATGCGGTTCCCGGGGAAAGTTGAATGCGGCGAAGTTCCCGTGAAAAAAAGGCCGCGTCTAGCAGGTCGTAGTGGAACCGGAAGTTTCGCGGTGATAGACGAGGCGAAACCGAACGCCTCTGAGGCAGCCATCGGACTACAAACTGTAAACAACAATTAGGGAACGCGATCTGCGATGCAGCATGCAAATTTCTGGCTATTAACAGATTCTTAGCAGATTCTGTCGTAACAAAGAACTGAGGGTAAACATGTCCACCATTACAAAAGTTACTGCTTTGTTGCATTGTTGTATGCCAACGCATAATATTATCTTAAGTTAACCCTTTGCACTCGAGAGGTGACTGTAGGCCATCTAATGATACTGACTTCAAAAATGTTTAAATTTGAAATATTTATTAAGATTAGCCTATATTATACGTCATTTAGTTTAGTTAAGTGATATACTAAAATTTCCATATATGATTATTTAAATTCTGAGTCTAGCCAATAAACAAACTAACTAAAGTCTGAAAATTTGCGAAACTATAATTTGGTGACTGACAGTCACCTCTCGAGCGCAAAGGGTTAAGACTACCTACTCATCCTCCAGTAAACATCCCAAAATCCTTTCCCTATACCCGATGATTTCACCCTCCTGAGTCATTTCTGAACTTTGTCCGCAACACCTCATCCCTTGCTAACCACTATCCCAAAACAACCCCCACCTGTCCATTCTAAAGTTATTTAAGCCCCGAATCCTTCCCTGAAAAAAAAAGAACAGTTTGGATCGTCTTAGAACTTACGTCTGTACCGAATCCGTACTCTGATATTCAAATAAAACCTTCGTCTTTTATTTCGCTGGTAGTTGCATTGCTTTTATATATAAAAATAACCTGCGAACTACGGCGGAATACAACAACATTTGCAGTTATCTAAGTTCAAGTAGTATCAGCAAATTCTATACACCCATCATCCATTTTTTATACCCTTCCATTCACTTATATTTTTTCACTCAAAGATCAATCTCATAGCAATTGTTCCAACGTTCAAACTACTGATAATTCAACGAATGATGCCTACAGATTGGCTCAACCTTCAGTTTCTTGCAATCATAAGGTTCTTCTTAACTGTTGAAATTATTTGATAGGAACTTTAAACAACATTTGTTGTGCTCAAGATCAAAATTATCACCCATCACCTCGACGCTTTTGTAAAATGCTTAAAAACCGCTTGTCGCTTCTTTTGGGCCACCAGGAATTTCAATCTTCGGTTTTATTTTTGTTAAAAAGACTACAGATCGGAGAGAATCCGATGTGGGATAGGTGCACACAGGCGAGAAACATCAAACGAAGGCTTGTCCCGTCGATGCGTGGCAAAATTAACACCTTGGTCAACGAGAACCCTTCAACAGGGCAGTCGATCATCGCCGGTCGTGAAACGCGATCGTGTCGATCGGTGGCGTTGCCGCTTCACGGCTCGTAAACTTAAAAGGGATGAGATCCGTTTACCATATGATTATAGTACACAAGGCCATGAATATTGACGCGTTCTTTCATTACCAGAGAACCAGCCCGCGCCGCAGGAACCGGTAAGAAGAACGCGTTGACCACGAACTTTGCTTTCTTTGCAGCTGCAACGATTACACGGAACCTGGGACGTCGCTTGTTAGCTCATCGGGGGTGCGAAAATAAACAAAATTACCGGCGACACAGGGTAATTATTAAAGGTGTAAGGTTACCGAGCGAGAGCGAAGATGTTGTTTCCAGTGGTTTAAGGTAGAGAAAGAAACGTTTTATTTCAGACACAATATTAAATATATTGTTTTGAGGATAAAAAAAAAATCACTTTGTCTTTACGCCATCGTATATTATGTAAAGAAGACTGTGTCGTCCAGTCGCGGGCCATTCAATTATATATTATTCACACTGATCGATAATTATACTTTGGTTGCTTATTAACCCATTGACTGACATGATTTTATTTTAAAGAAGACATGAAGTTTTACAAAATATAATAATATTAATAATTTTAATAGTTTTTAATAAAAATTGATAATTAATATGTTCTCTGCACTATATATATATTTTTTATTCATAATTTATAATAATAATTCCTAACTCAAATGGTCATTTGTAGCCAACCTAAACTTGCAGCACACACTACGAGATATCTCGTAGTTGGCAGTCAAAGGGTTAAAGAGTGAATCTAACGAGCAACTTGTCTAGCGCACGGAGCTAATGAAACCACCTAACAATTACTCATTGTTATAACTCCAAAAGATATCGCGATTAGTTTCACTACATTACACGTTTCTACAGTAGAGTCTGAAATGCAAGAAGGTGAAATCGTAGAAGATACGATGATTCGTAAGACGATCGACTTCTTATGAAGTCAGAGTTCCGTGGTTGCGGTTAATTAAGTCCACGAATTAATGACCACAATTATCTGTGTTTACCTACGACTCACCTATGCATAATTACTCGTGATCGCTCATAGAGAGAGCTTGACATTACGTGACTACAATCACCTTCAATCCACCGACCTCGCGTGACTATATTCACCTTTAGCGTATCGCGAGTGCTCGACCTTGCGTGACTATAGCAGTCACCTTCAACATCTACCGATCACTCGACTCCGGGGTAATCATAGTCATCCCTAGCAACGAAAGGCTCTGTTAAAGATGACGGGGGTAGGAACAAGAAATAGACGCTTTAAGGAAAATTGTAAATTTTTGAAGTTGAGAAGACTGACATAATAAATATATTCTTCGATAACACTTTACAGGGCACTAGATTTTGTGGGTGAAAACGACTTTTCTCGTTCATATCGCTTTCGAAACTGCTCCATACAAAGAGGGGGTTCGGTTTGAGACGCAGCTCAAGCCTACCTGAAATTTTTTATTTTTCCTGGGTTTTCTCAAGCTTTCCCAGATTCTTTGGTCGCATATGCCTGCACAATTTAACCCTTTGACATACAAACAAAACGGAATTCGACGCGTCCGAAAGATACTATTTAATTTGATTCAACTGAACAGTTCTGTGCAAGCTTAAAAACCGAACACTTTATTTTGAAATTTGCATTGCTATGTAACATTTAATCAGGTTGATATATTAAGTTAACATTATAAAATAATAATAATTAGTAGTTCTGTAATGTATGAAACGTTTCAAAACATTTTGGAATATCTAGACAGCTCTTAACGTCTCCCAGACGTCATTGTATGTCACGGGGTTAACAGGCTCGATCCAGCGAGATCTCATTCTCTTCAACTTCTCAGATCTTCGTCGCACTACACGATCCTGGCGTCGAAGAAGAAAGAGAAGGGACGCGAAGGAAAGAAAATTCATAGCCCGCAACATAGGTGCACGCGACAGCGTGAACGTTGCATAGAGAGTAGCGTATTCACGGCATTATCGTAACACGCTCGTTCATGAATATTTATGAGTCCCCTTCCGCTCTATCATCGCGGAAATCAGCGACTGTCCGTCGAAACGTGAACGGCGTCGCGCGTCTCCCAGCGTCCCTCGCCGCCGCGTCCACACCAGTTTCTCGCCCTATCGGGCCCCGATGATTAAACCCAAGTCGGCATTCCGCGCCGTGCAAGCGGTTATTAACGACGCGTTGCGCCTTCGACGCCCTGCGCCCATCGCAGATCCGATCGATCGCACGCCTTCCTTCCTTTTCGCTCGCAGCCTCTCGCTCACGGCTCCGAGACGCTGCTAAGATCCTGACTGTTTATCCTGACCGGATCCATTAGCCGAGATATACGGTACGCGGGCACGGTAACACGAGTAATTCTGTCGCGCGCCGCTGTTCGCCGCTGACGCACCGATTTTTTCGACGCCCGGGGAGACAGGCGCTATCGCGGGACCGTTTATACGAACAGGCTGATGTATACGGCGTTTAATTGAGGAAAAATCGTCGACGACCGACTTACGACGGCGAGAGACACGCTTTATCTTAAACGCGCCACACTCTTGCCGCGTGACGAGCGGGATAATTAATTCCGGCGGACGGACTCGTATGAATATTAATAAGGGATACCGAGATCGGTAACGGAGAAAGTGTTTCGCGAGGGAACAAGGTTCAGGCTGGGTATCGGCGATCCCTATTGTTAAATTGAAATAACAAAATTGCGGAGATACTTTAGATGGTACGAGTGTTAGGAATGGGCAGCAAGGGTACTTGGATTGAATAAAGCAACTCGAGGTCTGCTCTCTGTGAATTCCTCTGAATGACTACTTTTTACTGTTTCCTGGCCGTTCTCACACTCACAGGGTCGGGGGTCGGTCCGAAAATTACCTGCCCCGACCGTCATACCTTTAGATGAGGAGGTACAAATTATAATAATGTTTTTTCCAAATCCGACACCTATGATGCAGTGGGACAGTGAATTTGAGATTTGGTAATGACCCCGATCGATGGAGGGACATTAACGTTTCTATACAGAGGAATTTTAGGAACGAATCATGGTCTATTGTAGGGTACTCGAAGTGGTTCCGGGGTTTCTTCCCGATTTCCCCAGGTTTCCTTATCTTATGGTCTTTATGTCGTGCCCGTTTTCGACGATAGCCAAAAAACGGATACTCAAAGGTAGTCAGCAGCTAGCCGCCCTGACGCGCACTTCTGAGGTTCTCATCGGGTAATCGAAATCATTTCTGAGACAAAATTTGGTTTTTCTAACTAGTAATAAACATATTTTATCTTTTCTTTTAATGTTAGCTCACAAACACATCCCTAAATCCAAAACTATGTACAATAAAGACGAAACATATACTTTCTAACTTTCCTACATTTCGTTTATCGAAGATACGTAACTTCCGATACTAATTTCACGAAATTTACCATAGCTTCGATCCAACCTCGACTCAACTAGTCAACAATTAAACTTAATTAAATAAAATATTACAAAATAATAAACATTTAAAATAATTAAAACTATGAACTTCAACATTTCACTAATTTCGTAAAGTTCACCTCAACATCACCCCACTACCTAAATCTCACCCAAGAACGTGTCGCGTACAATGCGATCTCACAGCTGGTAACATCGTCGTCCCGTCGCGTTCCAGGGGCACGCTCGCGTTCAGGGCCACGGAGATACAATCGAGATTACAGCCGCGGAGGCGGCACGACCCGCCAATTAAAACCTCCCTCCTACCCCCGAACACGATGATCACACTCTGGCGAAACGCCGGCCACGTTGCACGTAGCACGGTTATCGTTGCGTTCGGTGGCCACGATCTATCCGCAGGGCCACTCTCGCGGAACTTCCACGTTAAGTTTCGTCCGTTGCGCGACGATGGCCAAGTAAGGGTGGAAGGGTGGGTCGTTCGATCGTTCCCCTTTCAATTCGCACCCTCCCCTCGCGGAAAGGGGTCGTTCCCGCGCGTCCCGGAATTTGTAAGGAATCTCGTTCGAGGACCTAAACAATATCCCGCGGAGAGCATCGCGGTCGGAGACGCTATCTGGATTAAGGGGTTGTAGGCGTACGGAAGGAAGAGCGGAGGAGGGTAGCAGACCGAAGTGGCATCTGTTGCGCCTCCGTGAGCAACATTTACATAATCGGCCGGGCTCCACGGTGGAGCTGAACAGTAGCGGCTGCATACAACGTTTTCTCGCCACGCGGCCCCCTCTTTCTTCTCCGCGAGCGAATCCATCGGCTGCCACTCACTTTCGCCATTGTGAGCTAGACGGCCGAGTTGATGCGCAATTACTTAAAAATACACCCACTCACGGGAGCCGGCTGAGCCTTGTTCCTGCTCCTTCCCGGGGAATCGCTTTGAATGACAAACCGCGCCGGCTGCGAGCAGCGTTTCCTGAGACAGGGAATTATGGAGCCGAGCGTCGTGGTTTCCGTGGCTGGATTCTGGATCGTTTCCTTCGGCAATGCACCGTGTGAGAATAGATTCGGAGGTTCCGTCGAACGGAATATTTTGCTTTTGTAATAATACTAATATTGTTTATTTTGGCCCTTTTGGCACAGGAATGGACTTGCTTTACAAATTTAATATCAATGTCAACACACATCCTTTCACTCTAGTTACACCCTTACTACATGTGTTCTCTCTCTTTTCCTTCTCTCCGTCTGTCTACCTCCCTTAACCACTTAACTATTTTTTCATTATTTCTGTCATCCGACACCTGTGATGTACTATATCTTGTCCTCTCCATTTCCTCGCACTCTTCCAACAAATGTTTTAGCGCGTCATAACCTCTCTCGCACTACGCTACATCGTTATTATCAGATTGTTCGTCGTGACGATGAAGAAGCACAAATAGGTAAACATAAAAAGCTGACAAACTTTTTCGTTTACTTTTTTGTACTCGAAACGAACGATCTCATAAATCGAACGAGTTCGCAAAAATTTCTCAAACGCGGTTTCAAAATAACTAATTCACAATTCGCAACTCGCTGATTGTTAACACCGCTTTGCGAAATTGCAGAAAAGCGGGAGGGAAATTAAAACAGCGAATAAACGTTAAAACCTTCCCTTCGTATTGCTACGTTTTTCTTTTGATTACACGCTCGCATCAAGGTTGCCAGTAGTAAGGTTCGTTTCAGGCCCACCGTGGACACTGAACGAGGAATCGGTTATTGTCATAAGTATAAAGGAGCGGCGCTGTCAACGTGCCATTACTTAAAAATGTCTCCAACCCATCCCTCTGGCTTCCCGGTGCTCGCATCACAGGAGAGGTCGTCGAGCGTTGATATCGATGCAGACGGGTATCAGACAAGGGGATCTCCGTCTTAACGTCGACGAAGAAGAATTGTGAAGCGTCTCTTCATCGGGTATATACCTCGGATGCCGGGCGGCGACGCATCGAATGCCTCGAGAGAAATGTTTCCGAAAAGACCGACGACGACGACGTCCCGACGTCCATTAATACGGGTCATTATACTTGCCGGTTGCAGCTGCCTTGTCTCGTGACTTCTGTAGAATAGAGCCAGCCAAGTCGAACGAAATCCTCGCCGCGACAAGGTGCCCTCGTATTTTTGTTTTATTAGCAGTCGCCAACTTACGAGCGATCCTCAAGTCTGCGACATGAAAGATAGACATTCCACAATTTGAACGTCGAGCGAGGATTTCCGTTGAAAAGACGCCTTTCTGTGGGTTTAAGTATACAGAGCGCTAGCTAATAGGGCATTCAAACCTTGCGGATTAAACGATATCAACGGTTAAAACGACCAATCCCGGACGCATTTCAGAAGTTTTGCTCGGAATCACGGAAATTATTACGGCGAGCTCTGAGGAAACTTATTCCCGCTAATTAGCACTGAAAATTGTGAATAGAAATATTTAAATATTGCTGGTATTAGTGTATTAGTAAAAATAGGGGTAAAGGATGTGGTGAAATTAAGCAGAGACGGTGAGAAATGTTGGGAGTACGAGAAATCGGCGCCATCAATTTTTGCAATATTCCACGACACTCCATTGCGCAAGGTATCGACCAATATATTGCTAGGAAACGAGACAGTAGCGACCGTTCCTTACACTTTCAACAAGCCTCAAGTCGATACAAATCGACTGTTGGACAAGCGAGCCCGAGATAACAGCCACCTATCCGCGACTTTCGAAGTTCCATACGGAAGAAGAAAAAGGGTATCTGCATTCTTCGGTCGGGGACAGGTTTGGCTTCGAGAATGGATGCGGTGGACCGAACACCGAACGAAACGGAACGAACGCGTTAATGGTATTGCTAATCGTAAATCCGATCAGGCCCATAATAGGAGCATATTTATGTAAGCGTGTCGTTATGGTATCACGCCCACGTACAAGTTCAGCTGGAGGAGAGACGCACGGTAGACGATAGGTGATATGATTTGCATGACGCGGAACGTCTCTACCCCCGACGCCTGCCAACTTGCTGGCGTCTCCTCTCTGCCGTGTGGGAGCTACACGCTACAAGCATTACCTACCAAGCCGCGTGTGCACGGAATCTTTAGGTCCCACCTACAGACCGACGGAGGTGTGCAACGTGCTACACTGCATACGTAACGAAAGCATTTCGCATTAACCGCATCCACTGGCACACCTCCATCCCCTCTGTCCCGCGTCCTGTTATTATCCTGCTCCGACACGAAGAGCTCGTCAACCGTATCGTTTAACGTTCTTAAAATTAAAGCGACTCACTCTGCAGTGGCTGACAATTTTTCGACTATCATTCTTTAAGTTATTTCAATGGCGCGAAAAACAGGTATATTTCTTGTCTCGAAACGAAGTTTCAGTTTATGTATAATTTAAAGCAACTCTACGACGAAAACGTTTTGCATAACAGATATGATAGCCAGGTAAAACTCTTTCAGTATTACAGCGCTACAGAAATCTACAGATTTCCAAAAAGAAAGTTATTCCAAAGATAAACGTTTCAAAGATAGAGATATTCCAAAGACAGATAATTTAAAAGAATGATATCTCAGAACTTCACTCCTAAATGAGAAACACCTAATAACAATTTATAAAAGAAAATAAATTTTCTTGGGAATACGGTTCGAAGAAGTTCACCGATATCGTGTTCCCATCTGAGAGCGTAGTTCTCGGTTGCTCGCTTTCGCAGATTAGGAGTTCCCTTATTAGGGTCGCTGGCGGTTTTGCGCGACGAAGTTTCAATGAGTCAGAGAGATTATGCCTGGCGTGCCGCGTCGACGAGATATTAACCACGCTCGGGCAAGATACGTCCGCAATACTAGCTGGCGTGCACGCCGCGAGCACAATGGGCCGATTAAGGCGGAGACAACGAGCTGCGAGTTTTCCGTTCGAGTCGACGTGCACTATGGATGGGAAATTGTGACGAGCAGTCGAAGACACCGAAATTCCGCTTAGCGGGCGTATTGTGATCGGCTTCGAGTGGCTGCCTCGAAAATTACTTCGAAACCTCTGGTGACCCATATTCGAAGAGCTGATGCACACCGCCAAGCAGTCTAAATGTCTGCGACAGATAGAAAGAGCGTAGACTGCCACGTAGGGTGGTCTAAGGAACTGGGACAAATTCTATTTCTGAAGCAGTCGCAAACAAGGGAAACCCTGGACAAAATTGTACTAACTTCGAAATTGAGCTTCGTGTCGTAAATACGTTTTAATGCCGTAAACCGAGGAACCAATAACAATGACCATGAAATTAGCTTAGTCTTATTATAAAACAAGATGCAACCGCAGTTGCTGAAACCCCACCTAACCCTTTTATTTCACTCAAAACACACATATTCCGTCTGCATCCAACGTTAAACCGTTCACGACCCCACATTTCTAAGCATCCCTCGCGAGACCATGGAACCGGAAACGGTCCCTCTCCCCACAACCTCATCATTCGGTATCTCGATCGCCACGTCGGACGGACTGGCGCGGAAAATGCCGGGGGGGCCCGCAGGATAAGCCTCTCGACCGCGTAAGAAAGTTATTTACGCGGTAATGATCTTATTTGCCGAGTAGCTTCCGCACAATGGCGACGCATCCGCGTAGCGAGGTCCTCGGGATCGGCGGGAGGATGCGGGGGGATCCGGCCGCAATACAATACATCGGGAACAACGGCAGTACCAGTACCAGCATCAACGGCGGCGGCGGCGGCAGCAGCAGCAGCAACAACAACAACAATGAGAAACGAGCCAGGCAAAGGGTGTGTACAGGAGATGGTGGCTCGTGTGTAGCGGAGAGGAAATGCGATAAGAGGCGAGGATAGGGCGACGATACGCGGCTACGACCGCCACGATCATTAGGCAAATGGAAATGCTATTAAACTGGTGTTCGTCCGCTTACGTCAAAACCGCCCTTCACCGGTAGGGGGGGAGGGGGTGGCGTCGTTAGGGGCGCTTTAAGCATACCCCTCGACACCGCGCTGGGGGTCTAATTAAGATAAGAAAAAGGAAGTCACCGGTCGTGGAGCAAGTTCGACGAGGGACCAACCTCTAACCATCTGGATTACTGCCGCGAAAAGGTGAATTAATCGACCCTCGAGCGCAACCTTCGGTGAACGAGCCCGATTTATTCTGCTCGAATCGCATCCGTTAATCCGGGGTTAATCGGCTCGATTCGATTGAGATTAAGTAGCTGTTGAGCTGCGTCGAGGACGGGATGATTGATTGACACGCTCTACGCTTTCGTCGTGATTCGATAACGGTTTTGTCGCGTAGGTCTTGTCGGTTGAACCGGAATCGGTCGGAAAAATGTATTCCGTCCGATGGAAGTTTGGTTTGAAAAACGATTAACACTATTCCTACCACGACCGGACAAATGAATTAATTTAATATAGATAACGTAATTGAATCGCCTTTAAACTTCAGACTTTTCCTCAAATATACGTATCACACATTTTTCAATATTCGCTTCTTTTTTCATTGTTTATTTTCTGAGAAAAATTTGTAGCCTGTCTTACGTGGGAATGTCGCGGTAAGAATAGGTGTACGTGAAGTGTCGGTAGGAATAGTGTTAAAGTACCATTCTGTTTTGTAAATTCCACAATAACGCTGCGCTCTTCGAATCTTTCGCGTCGCGTTAAAAAGAAGGACTGACTTCTGTTGGCAGTTATTCTTAGCATGTTTGTGCGCGAAGTTCAACCGACGTCAGAAAGGGGATTAAATAACGAGCTGGTTAATTCTATCGAAAGTGCATCGCGGTTCACCGCAAGCTACAACGCTCGCCGACTTTTCACGCGTTAATGGCCGTTAGTTCGTCAGCGGGGCTGTAGCAGTTCCACCGCAACAGATTCGCCAGGCAACGAAGGATATTTAACTCCCCGTTCGCCGACACCGGGTCCGGAATGAGTTTAGCTAACTACCTGTAAGCCGCTTACAAACTATTACAACGCACTAAAGCGGTTAAAGGCGGCCAGGGCGCCCTTCCCTCTTTTCGGCCGCAAGAATCGTGGCGAAAATTTGAAAAACCATTATCAAACGCATCTCCCGTCCCCTGTCAACCGCGAACGACCGAATTCGAGCGTAAACCTTGTACACACCCCCGCCTACCTTCTCCGCCATCGCGACGAATCGTAAAAACGAATCGAACGTCATAAAGAACCGAAAGCAGTCAGCGTGTACAAACGGTATTTCGCGAATGGAATACCTAGCGCATCACCGGCATCCGTGACTGAAATATCCGCCGCGTTCCTCGTAAAATTTCGGTTACATAAAAAAAAGGGATTGACGTGTTCACGGGGACCAGCGAACTCTAAACGAACCGCGAACGAGTTAATAGATACGATCGCTAATTCTGCCGGCAAACTGGAGGATTTTGTTTGGTAGTCCAGCGTTGGTTTCAGCAGGTATGGATGGGTTGTAGTAACATGTAAATTGTCTGAATTCGGTAGAGGACAAAAATTCACGTGTGACAATGATTCATGATACGTATGAGTTAAATTAAATTGCACACTTTTCTATAATGACGATTGTACCATTCAGATTGGTGTTACTTGACAGGCAATAATTTTTATACAACACATTGCTTCGATTCCTTCCTTGTACCTGACATTGTACAACGTTATAAAATATTTGGAACTTTTTCTATCTACACAAACCAAGGTCAAATAAACTATTTTAACCCTACATAAGTAAACATTCGTCTAATAGTCTACGCAAGATCGTTTAACATCTGCCAAGATTGCAAACGCTAATTTTTCAACTTTCACCACTTTTCTGTCTGCTAATTAAAAAATTATAAAACTTTCTTTAAGTCTTTCTTTCGTAGTCTACGATTCGAATGATTAATTACAGAGCAACACTAATTTAAGTTTAGTTATCTAGGATTAACTCATAACGCATATTGCTAAAAAGAAGTAATATCGAGCACCATGCCTTAAACATTTCATTGCTCCAATTTCCGAACACAGTGTACAAACACAATTCCTTCGTTACCCATCTCTAGACCCTTAACAAACAAAATCATAAACATTTAGAACCCCACCGCGTGGCAGCAATTCCCACTGTCCGATCCCTCCGCCACGTTAAAACTACAAATCGCATTACCGAGCGCGTCCCTCTCTAAACAACTCCCTCGGTTACAGATAATCGCATGGATCGCTTAATAAGAATGATCCTGTGGACACCAACACCCACTAGCTAATGCATCGACCGTACACATATCGACGTACGTATTAAATTACGAGGCCCGGCGTCGGCGTCGCCTGGCCCGACGACGCATCGCGGAATCGCTAATGGAATACTCTGGTCCGGCGTATTGTCGAATTTCGCCGTTCCGCCGGATAAAAGCCCGTTAATTCGCAACCCCCTTAACGGGCCACACTAATGATTCCGTTTTGGCTTGGTGGTTCGAGCTGTCACGGAGCCGTCACGCGCAGATGCACCGTGTCCAGCTTATTCCTCCCTTTCTCTTTCGCCACCCTCTACGCGTACGCTATCCGAAACGCATTACAACGCGATAGGATGCGGGCATCGCTATCGATTCGCTACGAAAACGATTGCGAATTTGTGCACCGTATTATCGCGTCCCGTTTGATCGCTGCGAGCGGCCGTTTCAAGGGTGGCGGTCGAGTTCGAGCTGCTTCTTTCTCGCGAGGATTAGGGGCGGTTCATGCGTTTCGACGCGATGGATACTTTGGAAGCTGCAAACGCTTATGCGGTATCTTTTAATCCATGTTTTTTAGGGAAATTGAAAGTTTCAAGGACGATAATTGAATTGAAGGTTTTGTTTTTAAGATTAAGGGGTGGTTAACACGTTAAATGCCACGCCGATCCCTAGGGACTGACGACAGATTTTTCGTGCTTCTATCGCAGCGCGTGTATCGGTCCTTGCGTACTTGTCAGACTGAACATTTAAATTATGCGATACCGGTTTTTGTTTGATCACTGCTTCAAGGAATATAATATAATACTTAAAAGAATATAATACTTAAAAACGTTAACCCGTTGACGTACTTTGACGAGTCTGACTCGTCATGACAATATTGGACCAAACATGAGTGTCACGAGTCAGATTCGTGGATTCAAATGCGAGTCAAACGTGAAAATTACGAATTTAACACGTAGAATAAAGATTGGGCCAAATATACTAAAAATTGATTTTTTCTACCGGTTGGACCTGGATTTCATTGAGTTAAATGGTATGGCAAGGGGTTAATGTAATTTATTAAAACAAGATAAGCAAAGGTGAGGTTTCTGTGTACGTTACCTAACATTTGTTTATACTCTGGCCCGCCTGACGACTAACTGTGGCTTGAACGGAACGGCACAGAAATTCAGCGTGGCGCTTAACGCGTTAATGTTGATTTTGTGCGAGGTAATTAACAAACTTACACTTCTGCTTGATTACAACAGTTTATATACAACTGTTCGTTTCGATTGCTGCCATAAAAGCGAGACAATAGCAAACTAATACTAAAGAAGACAATAGAGTCGTTACCAATTATCGGTAGATGTCGCGATTAGTTTTCTACTATAGTTTGTTTACACATTCCAACAGTTAAAGAATGTTCAATGTTGAACAAGTTCTTTGTACGTTGTTTAATTTTTTGGGGCGAAAAATTGTTACTATATTCAATGTACGTTACCTTCATTCCGAATTAATTGTCGCGTATCGAGTGGACGGAAGGTTAAACGAGTCCGGTCACGAAATATTCCCTCTAACGATCGTCGTGCACACATACGTTACCGAAATCGTGGTCATCCCACATTCACGCACACCCTTACACGTCATTCACTCTCCTATTACTATTATCGATCCCCGATTCTACCTCCGATTATCCTTGCAAATAACCGCAGCGCGTTCCATTCTCAAATAAACGAGAAACCTCACGATCTTTCACGCTCGACCCTTCAATTTCACTTTCCTTCGAACGATCCCACCCCAACCACCGACGAACAGTTCCCTTACACCGGGTGCAATCAGCGTTACCGCGAACAGGGTCAGCTTCCTTCGTTCCCGAACGGGGAGGCAAATTCTCCCGGGAAAATACACCGAGATACCGAAACGCACTTAACGTCACGAACATCGTGACCGTTCGAATTCGACCGCCGGAAACGCCGTGGAGCGCAGGAGGTCATTCCAGTTGTTCACCGGTCGAATCGTATCGGTGGAGAACGGTGTTGAAACAATGCGAATAAATATCTGAACAATGTTGCGAGGCGCAACATGGCTGCGATGGTTATCTGTACTGGGTGTATCAAACAGATCGGGCTCGACTTCGGGTATCAATTTTATGAATCAAGACGATGTAAAGAGTTTAACGGTAAATGTATCTGCTGTGACTAGCAATACTTTCTGATCATTTTTGCAATACATTTCTGCTTGGAGTTCTCAAGACACATTTCTACTGATAAATCTTAACACGTTCGTGGACTATCTACTATCTAATATGATGGGCTATCACTGTATACGCGGTTCAATCTGTGTCTTTAAATTTCACATGCAAAACGATGGAAGAATTTAGAAATGAAATTTCTTCTAGGAATTTATAATTTAATCAATATTTTATGTTTATACTAATAATGTAAGAATTTATAAATAAAACTTCAGTCTTTCTCCTGTATTCGCAGTGTTCGTCGAAATTAAGTTTATTTCAAGAAATTCAGACGATCTTTGTACGTGTTCGCTTGATAAAAATGTAATTTTAAGTAAACCTATGAATAAAATTAGCACCATACACATTCCTATCCTACAAGATACCAAATAACATCTCTTGTTTTCGTTTAAACTTAGAGCAAGCATAGCAAACGTCCTAAGACTCTCATGCATACGGAAGTGTATGTATGCGCTCTCGTGCAAATTTCCCTTTTTCCGTCCACTTTCCCCGACCATTCCGATACACCCTGTACACGTACACTTACACAAACATATTCACGCGCATGCCACCCCTGTTATCCCACAATTTCGAAACGTCTTGGCGTCAAGCCAAACGCCGATATTGCGGACCCCGACTAACGTCCTCCTGCGCCCGAACTTCGCTTGACCATTGTCCGGTCTAGGACCGGCTACAATGCGACGAGTAGGTTCGGCCAGGGTCATTGGAAATTCTGGAAATAATAGTAGCCGGGATCGGGGACGGTTGTCATCGAATTGGTTTCTCCGGGAATTAACGATAGGCCGTGGTTTATGACGCGAGCGCGGCCTCCTCGTCTAGCGGCGATTATCGATCCCATTCCACGGGCAACTTCAATGGCTAATTCGCTTGCTCCGACCGGTCAAAGGGCGGGGAACAAAGGAACTGCGTTCCGATAATCTGCCCTGTGCTCGACTCGAATTATTGCTGTGGCATAGCGGATGCTTGTCTCTCCATTCGCTTGGGATGTATCTTCCGGTGAATTGGTATGTATACAGGAAGTTCTACTTTACTTTTATTTAATAGAGTGGATGACAGGGACTCAGGTATAAATAAAATAAAGTGATGCGATTAGAAAATTAACACTATTCCTAGCGACACTTCACGTATACCTATTCCTACTGCGACATTCCCACGTAAAAGAGACTACAAATTTTTCTCAAAAAATAAACAGTGAAACAAGAAGTGAATATTGAAAAATGTATTACACGTATATTTGAGGAAAAGCTTAAAGTTTAAAGGCGATTCAATTATGTTGTATATATGAAATTCTAATCGAAATTTTAAAAAGGGTCATTTGACCGGTTGTGGTAGGAATAGTGTTAATATATGTATTTAAAACAGTGTAATAGTAACAATTTAGACGACTTTTCAACTTAGCAACTACAACATTCTTACTTCTTTCACGATCATACTCGTTTTCCCTTCACAGTCAAACTCTTTCTGCCACGTGCTCGCATTTCCCCCGTCACATATTCTTCCAAACACTCGTTTCCTTACTTTCAAATTGTCAACCTTTCTCACTCGATGCATTCGGTCACGTTCACCAAAAATTCCTCAGCTTCTCAGTTTTTTCAAGTGCTCGTCGTTCGCGCCTTAGTCCACGAAACACTTTAGTCCACGAAATACTTTAGTCCAAACATTCTACGTTCACACGGCTATCGTTCAGTTCGAACACTCTTTATATTTTCCTAAACTCGATCGTACTCTTACACGTATACAGTGGTAACACGATGTGAAAATTGATATGAAAAGTGATATTTAGCTTTTCGGTTAGAAATAAAGAAACACGTGTTTCAACGTTTCTGGAAAATCAAACCCCAATGGGGTGAATTAAGGGATGAAAGTTCGTTTGAAAATCCGCCAATTTTGAAGCAAGCACTATAAAAAATAAAACGGCTGGCAAGCAAATTAAGCAAATTAAGCAAATTTTCTACCCTTTTGAATATCCAACAAACGAATAAAAGTATTCGATCCGTTTGTTCCTTCCTTTCTGTTATCATCTATTAGCCCCGTTTATCGGATACAAGCAAACCGCGGGACCGAACAAGCTGATCGCCATCCCCGGCACCCTAGGCGGTGCAGCATTTTTATCGGCGCGCCTATCGTGCTTTCTGTCCACGAGAAAAATTGCGCGATTCTGTTGCAGACAGAAATACAGTAGCGATATTGATGCCGTGGCACTGTCAACGTTCCGCTCGCGCGGCTAAACGAACTCCGATACCCCCTATCAAAATCCAATATCGATAGTTCTTAAATTTTTTAAAAGCCATCGATATCCGT
Organism: Tetrapedia diversipes; assembly: GCA_033822845.1. NCBI lineage: Eukaryota > Metazoa > Arthropoda > Insecta > Hymenoptera > Apidae > Tetrapedia > Tetrapedia diversipes. Next base: position 120,049 of record JAOPTO010002094.1, on the reverse strand, counting down.
TTGTCGTGTTCACCGGGGGACATATTGATGTTCCACAGACCATACACGCAGGGCAATAACTTCGTCGCTCCGGGCCACTCTCGCAGACGGAACTTGACGATTCCTCGAGTTCTCCGTCTCGAGTCCTCTTCTTCGTCCCCTCCTCTCACGGCGTCGGAATTCACCGTCTCGGGTCCTCGACGAGCGGTCCAAGTAAATAGGAATCCACGGACAATTAATCATCGCGGCCTGAAACAGGGCGAATTTCGCGTGTCGGTCCCTCGGTGGGGCGGGCCAAGGGGGCGGACGGGGACGGTCGTTTAAACTCGTCCAAATTTCTATTACAGCCCCGGATGCCAGCGGGAGCACTTTGCTTATTACGTTGCTCGCAATATTTGAACAGCCGATCGGTCTTCCCCCGGTTTCTCGGAAGAAAACTCATTATCTTAGGCAATAATACAGCGACGTCTCCCGATGCCTCGCTCAGACCGGCTCCCAGAGGAACAATAACGCCTAGGGAAAGTCGTCTTCTTACGGGGTGGAGGGCGGGACCAGCGATACTGCGTTCCGTGAACCGCATCGGCTGTCTTTCGCGTTCAAAATATCAATCCATCAGACAGAGGCGCGGCGCTCGTGACGGAGGAGGAAGAGACACGGTTTCGAAGCGGCGTTGTGCAAGGTCGACGAGAAGAGAGACCGACTTCCGTCTAGGCGACACCGACACAACCATATCGGTCTCTCGCGTCTCTTTCTTTCGCCGTCGAGGCAACCTCGCTCCGGTATAATCCAATTTGCGTTCTTCCTTGGCGAGGAACAAATGAGGAACCATGCTCGTCGCTATCGGCCGACGTGCGGAGACTTCGCGATTAATCGGCCAACCCCGCTTTCTTTCCCTCGTCGGGGACACGGAAACGTTCGCGGGGGTTGCAGGGTGAATGCAATCGAATATAAGTTCGCCGTGCGAACGGACGGGGCTCGAATTTCGAAATTCAACGTTCGAGGAAATTGTTTTAACCCTTTGCGGACGGGACGGTTCGAAGCCAAGCCGCTGTCGCCGATAGTCGTTTGATATTGCCAGCGCACATTTCCTCCCTACACGCTAATATCGTTCATGGCACTCCAACATGTCTGATTCTGGACGTACGTGTAGGAATGCGATCGAGTGGATGCGAGTTTAGGAAAATGTGAAGAGTGCTTGAGTTGAGCGATAGCCGTGAGAACGTAGAATATTTGGACTTGAGTGTTTTTAAGACGCAAAAGATGAGCACCTGAAAAAACGTCATGACTGAGGAATTTTGGGTAAACCTGACCGAATGCATCGAGTGAGAAAGGCTTAGAATTCGAAAGAAAGGAAACGAGTGTTTGGAAGTATATATGACGAGGAAAATGCGAGAGTCAGGCAAAAATAGAGTGATCGTGAAAGAAGTAAGAACGTCGAAGTTACTAAGTTGAAAAGTCGTTTAAGTTGTTATTATTAAACTAATTTAAATATATTATAATATTCTAAGCACTTCATTTTATTTTATTCACAACCGAGCCCTGTCATCTCGTTCTACTAAATAAATAAAAGTAGAATTTCCTGAATGTGTACAAGCACAGATTCTCCACGAGATAAATAAAATGTTTATTCGTTTATTAACATCATTTATTAGAAATTTAAATTGTGAAAATTTAGATTCATCGACCACAGCAATGTGTACGCATGAAACAAATATATGAGTCTTTTGTCTCAATCAGTTGCTTTTGCCAAACGCATAATATGAATTCCTCGGTCAAATTTATGGTTTACGCAAAACGCATATATGCGACGGTAGTCCGCAAAGGGTTAAGCTGTTGGGATATCATCGTTCATGGTAACAAATTTCTGTGGATAAATGAAAGGGCATTCGTTCAAAGTTTTCGACCATTCGAGAATAGAATAGGTTGCCAAAAAAATGCAAGTTGACATCGGCGTAAGACGTTTTCGACGCAGAAATTGAATTAAGTACAGCGAATCAGGGAATCGCGCAAGAATATTGGAAGTTTAACCGAGCGACGAATGTAGCGTGTGAATCGATTCTGCGGAACGAGTGGGAGGAAAATTGGTAGATCTTTACGGTCAATGGAGTTCGCTTCCGAGAACGACAGAACCGCGGCCCCGTCGCTTGAAACACGAGAACATATCGAGTGTGCAAATGTCTTCCCGGTTGTCTGACCGTCGTTCAACGATCGTACTTTTTCGTCTGGAAGCGTTCTAAGAAACTATGCCAAAGATTCATGTACGTCTGGTCGCGATAATTGAGACTGGGCGCCTGCAGACTATAACGTTCCATCAATAAGACTAACAATCTCCTTAATATTAACCCTTTGCAGTCGAAAGGTGACTGTTGGTCGTCTAATGATACTAACTTCAACAATTTTTTAATTCAAAACATTTACTAACACTCGCTTATATTAAACGTCATCTAATTTAATTAAGTAATACACTAAAATTTACATATATGACTATTTAACCTTCGGATCTCACTAGTAAACAAACTAACTAATGTCTGAAAATTTACAAAACTATTAAAAGCCTCTCGAGCACAAAGGGTTAATAAAACACACGATGACATCTTCTTTACGAGACGAAAATATTTTCCTTCCACATACTTGATTACTAAATACATACTCTATTCTAGATATCTTACTAATCACAATTATAATTTATTTCTGACCGACTAACCAAGGCTTAATATTCATAAGTATTATTAGTCACCTAAAATTAAGCGAAAATCCAAAAGAAACAAACACTCGCCTATTTATATCACCATAAAGTTCGCATTTCAATTATTAATTTTCCATTCTACGATCCCACATCCTGTATCGCAAACAAAACCTCAATTCTAATCCCATTGCCAACACAGGATAACCGCAAACAAACAGCTGTCCCAATAGAGGGGAACAATTTTCTCATTTCGTCCAGAGCGAGGAAATCCTTCGTCGAGTTCGTCAGCTTAGCGGTAATCGTCGTAAGACGCGAGGATGCGCGTCGAAGTAGTAATAAAAGAATCGACGTGGAGTCGCGAAAGGGGAGAAAAAGGAACGAGAGTGACGGGGGAAGGGGGGGAAGAAGGCAGAAGGAGATGGGTCGAGGTAAAAGGAATATAAAGGGAGGACCGGTGGAACCCTAGTGTCCGATTCGAACAGAATCCAGTAGCCATTGCGCAGTCCATAAAGTTCTCTCCTTGCCTTAGAATGACGCTCTTTTCTCCCCCCGAGCGTTAAGGTACACCCCATAGCGGGCATCAATAGGAATGCCATTTGGGACCGCTCTAAGAAACTGCTAATAGAGCGTCGAGCTCCGTGGAACGAGGAAAAGACGGCCGACAAAAGGGGGAAGAGGATCGGAACGAGACCGAGTGAGGAAATTCGTTCGACACGAACTGGGGACTCGATACAACCGATAGATTACATTCTGCACGCGCGCGCGCACATTTTGACTTTCATGAGATCGAAACATCGATTGGAAACGGTATTTGCATGATTATTCGCGTTTACTTAAGCGGCAATTTTGTGCGGCGACGCATTGAAATGTAGGGCAAACCGAGTTCGCGATCGATTCCCTCCGGCGAAAGATCAGAGGAGGGGGCGGGGGGGGGACGTTCGTTGCGCACGGCGGATTTATTATGGAAACGCGGAATTACGAATGAACGGGTGAATCGATGAAATTAATTAACGAATTAGCATGAGATTAATAAAAAACGAGAAAGCTGGAGTAAGCTGTACTTCCGGTGGTGGAATACGAAAATTGTATTATTCGATATAAATAAATTAATATCCCAAATAAGTAATAACATTTGAATGATATTTGAAGTTGGAACTTTTCAAATGTGCTTGCTATTAGGATGTTTTCGAGGAGTTGGGAGTGAAGAAAAATATGCCTAGTGGCGATAGAAAAAACGATTCAGACACCCAGAAGGATCCAAAGTTCTATATTCATATTGTACTTACACTATATTATATTCAAACAAACAAATTTGTTTTTTTTTTGTTTAATTTAACAACAATATTCGCTATATAAGAAGGTGCAGAAAAAAATGGGGAAAAAGGTTTATGCATAGCAAATCTTAGTTTACAAAGAATGATAAAAAATAGTTCTTCGTACGCGAAAGATATTCTTTTTCACAGAACTGATGGATATAAGAAATCCGTAAGAATAGGGAGAGAAATCGTGAGGATAGGGGAAAACACGGTCGGAATAGTTTCCTTTCCTCGCGAATTCAGACGAAATCTTACTTTCATGCTCCTTTTTTCTCCCGTCACACCTATACAAAGCTCAGTGTGTCCAGCCACCACTGGCCGTTCTGTAGATCCTTTCAGCATTCACCCATTAATGGGACTCGATCGACCCTCCGGTGGCATCGCTTTATTTCCTTGCTTGAACAAGACGCCCAAGAGTTATTTCGAGAGGGCAGCGCTGAAAGAAAGTGCTGCCTTATTCATTGGTCCCTCGCCGTCGTTAAAAGAACCGCGGTTTTATCCCTTTTGTGCCAGTTTTTCTGCTACCACGAAATTTTCATATTTACGATAAATACGTTTATTTATTTTCTGCTGTCAAACTTTTTTCGTTCGAAACAGCTTGCCAGGTTTTTAAAATTGCCACACTTTACCAAACATTTTTTATTTAAATGCACTCCGACAAATGCTTCGTTCCTATTATTTTTTTATATCGCATAATTAATGATACAAAATTTTAAGTTAAATTCACACAGAAAGCACCTCGTTTGAAGACACAAATATTGATGTAAAATTTAATATTTTGTTTGGAAAAAAAAATATTTTTAAACGTTAAAGTAAGGTTCCTCTGGTTACCCGTCTGCGTTTAAAACTTTAAGGGTTGAAATGAAGAGAACGACACTCTGGCGCCATCTCTGTGAAACTCGCGCAACTCGTTCAACCCCTAATATCATCCCTCGTGAAAAGTGAGACAGGGTTGTTTAAAACGCATCATTTACCCGAAATTTACCGCGTTTCCTCTCTCGGGCCTTTCAACAGCTGCTGCCATCTGCCATAACTCATTTACCCTCGCGTCGAGCTTCTTCAATTATCAAGCGCGAACCTCCAACGTTTCGCAGCAACCCCTAATAAAAACGGTACCCATAATTTCCACGAGACACGCGTGTTTTCCAGATCGATCGCTCTCTTCGTGCCTCTTCTCAAAATTTTGACAACGTGCGCGCGATCAAGATGAATCGCGACACAGAGGGCTCTTTAAACAACGACATTTGCATGTTTGCCTCGGCAAGCTCTTCGACTTCCTTTCCATCGAAACGGAAGGGATCCAAGCGGCAGCTCGACGCATTGCTTTGTGAATAATAAAATCCCTTCCACCGTCGAGGCACTCCATATATCGCCTCGCACACGCGCGTTCTCTCCTTCAAAGATGCATGCACGTTCGTGTGCACAGCCGCGTTACTTTGCATGTAGCTTAACTACGCGACTGATACGAACAAAGAAAGTAAGTATCAGAGCAGCGAGCGAGACTTGGGGGCCTTTTGAAGTGGCCGTTCTCCCGCAGAATCGATCCGAACTTGCCGCGTTCCTCCTCGCCGGAGGGTCCCCTTCAATCTCGCGTTATATCCGAATTCCATCTATCCATCTAACATACCTACCTACCTATCTACCTACACCCGCCCACCGACATACCAACAACCTCGCCCCTCTGTCACACGACGGAGGGTGCGCCTTTTTAAGGCACATCGGCGCGTGTATAATTTAATTCGCCGCTGAACCGCGAACCGGATGATAAACACGCCACCGGCTGAAAGTTCGAGGAACACCAAAGGCCTCGGAGAATTCCTCTTCCGCGTGCGCGTTTAAATCTGCATGCTAGCTGCTGGAGGTACAGTCGATGGAAGAAGCGCAGCCAGATCGGGAAATTGGGCGGAAACCGAGGGAAACGTATTTTAAATGTTTCGACAGAAGATTTCAGATAGAGAAGGGAAATTAAGGACTCGCAACCTGCCGATCAGAACGAACACCTTTGATATTGTTTCGTTTTACAGGTGTTTTGTTTCGATTCTGATTATAATATTGTATTCTCGATTCATTGTTAGAGTTTGTTGGAAACAGGGAAAGATATTTACGTTTAACACTAGATTTATGGACATCCCATGTATATCTATTTCCAATACACATGTATTAAGAAATGAGGTATACATCGAACAGAATTTGAAATTGCAAAACTGAAAGTAAAACAGATTTGCGTACATTTGTATCGCTTCATCGATAAAAGTTAGCAAAAATTGTTAGGAGTAGTAGTAATTGTTTTTACAAATTTTGCTCATTAAACCTAGCGTTGAGTAATCGCTTTCTAATCACAAGTCACAGATTCATGACAACAACAGAAATTATTTAAAATAACAATTACAATTCGGTATTATAACTGTACTCAGTACTCGGTACTTAGGGTATCGTCAATTCAGTAGACAACATTGTACTTCAATGAATACAACTGATGTTATCCGCTTAATTCTGGACTATTTCAATTACCTTACTACGAATTCGTAAACGTTAACTTCTTTCTCATACAGTACTGCATATTTACCCTTTGATTCATAATCTGTCTATAATTGTAGTATCGTAATTAATTTTATAGAGTAAGACAAAGTGAGGGATGGACAGTGAGAGATCAGGCCAGCTTGGAAAAAACTGCGACGCGCGAGGCCCTCGAAAAATGCCCAAATATGGTCATGTTTTTGGAATATGCCCAAATATGGCCATACTTGAGGGATTTTTCCGAGGTGCGTGGTGGAAGAAAGGCCAAGGGCCAGCGATAGCTTTTTCTGGCCAAAAAGAGAGAGTTGAATTAGACGTTGTAGCGTGTAGCAGAGTCGTGAGAAGAGTAAAATTTATACATAGTATTGTAACTATATTTCCGTAATCATAGCAATAAATAAATATTATTATTATTATTATAACACCACATAATTGTCCCGCCGACTGTACGTCCGTTCGCAAGAACGCTGCCTCGAAAACGCACCCCACCGCGAAGGAATGTAACCCGTGCCGTCTAAATCGAACGCGATGCGCGTTACACGCAACAGGATTATTTGAAAGTTTTCACAGAGGGTCGTCGTCAGCCCGTCAACTTCATTTTCCGTGATTAAATCTCGAGATGCCTGTGCTCCGCGCGATGTTTGAGCTGCCTGTACGTGTGCAGAAAGGGCTGCGAGTGTGCGCCTGGCTAGGGCCACCTAAGGACGGCGCGAACTTGGGTCTGTTTCGGATCTCCTAAATACCAATTAGAGATGGAAACTTCCCCTTTCATGTTGATTCCCGGTCCTCTGAAGTTATCTCGAAGTTCGCATTGTTCTCTCCTCTCTTTGGCAGCAGCCCGAGCCTCTCCAACTCTCTTAGCTTCTTGCGCCACCCCGTCACGGCCAACCCCTCTCGCTGCCCGAAATTCGGCTGTCAGCGTCCCCGTTAGGGTTACGCAATAATTGTAAAGGAGAGTCGACCGACCGACTACTTTCCAAAATGTTATGCTGAACGCACGTCGCGCGCTGTCAACAGCGTCGAGAAAGGGTTAACCGAGAGTGACATCGGTGCTTTTGCGTGAAAGGGAAAAACGATTGTTTCGGGTTGGTGAATCTTAACAGAATACCCTTAATTCAGCAATTACACCGTCATCCTAATAATCGACAATAATTCAGTGTAAAAAGCGAGGAGTAACAAATTAACCCCGGCCAAAGTATTAATAGTTATAGTTCTGACAAAATTTCGCTCCAAAACCATAATATCTAATTTCTTCCTTGAATACGATTTAGGTGTACTATTTTTATAGTATACTTTTTATACCTTTAATCAGATTACGTATCATGTTCTGACGTATCCTCTCGCAATTTCACATACAAATTTCACACTCAACAATTTCGTTCAAGCAAATCAAAACGAACGAACCCCCACACCATCTCCCGGTGCACCGTGTCCCCGGATGCAAATGCACCGATTGCAACCGGGAGAGGGCGGAAAAAACCTGAAACGCGGAGATAACGAACGAAAGGGGTGTACGGCAGACACGGAGGGGTGCACCCTGTTAAAACGCTGATGTAAGGTGGTAAGGTCGACACGAGCGAATTCCGAAGCGCGGAACTATCGGAGGCGTTAAATTCGTTCGAGCCGCACCCCTCCTCCCCCTCCTAGCCGCACGAATTGAATTAAATCGTTTAACAGCCTTATGTTTCGATGGGGGAGGACCCTCCGGTCGACGTTTGGGGAGGACCACAAACCCGGGGAGATAAATGTAATGAAGGTTGTACCTCGGACCAACGCTTAACCAGGACTCCATTAGTAGCGCTATCCGTCTCGAAAGGCTTCTGTTTCCCTCGTCCTTCTTCGGCCCCCCGCCTAACTCTCACCACCTTTTTTTCCTCTCCTTTCGAGAATTTCAATTACACGCCAGGGGAACCGAGAGTGAAAGAGAGAGAAAGGAAACAGGGAGAAAGTAGACTGAAGGACCGGTAGGACGACTGGACTGCCAAGCTCAGGAAGGCGACGACGTGCCGTGCCTGTCGCGAGGCAAATGATTTCAATTCCGTTCCATTAAGTTGACACGCTGAGACGGGGGGCCACTCCTTTCGTCCCGTCCCTTTCCTCGCTCTTTGTCTCCCTCGAAACTTCGCTTCGAACCCCCTATACCTTCCTCTTTTTCCACCGCTGCTCTCTTGCCTCTTCTGTCTCGCCCTTCCGCGAACCTAAATCTTCCTCGAATCGGTCTTGCGGAGGAGCACCGCGGAATATTTAAGCTCTCAACCGCGCGGGGATCTGACGTTTCAAGTGTCTTCTCGCGAGCTCTTCTGTGACGGGAATTTCGAACGAAGGAAAACGCGTTTACCGAGCAAAAGTCAACCGACAGCTCGCGTGCTCGCGCGACAGACTACGCAACGGGATCGAAGGGAAACGAAGACGGAATTCCGGAAGAGGTTTCGCGGCCCTGAGTTCTTCAGAAAGCGTAAGCATATCTCGATTTCATTTCGAGCAGATTCACTTTCCACGGATCGCACGGGAACTATTGGGATTAAGGGAGAAAGGGCGCGGAAGGTCGCTCGAGCGAACGGAGGCGTGCGAGTTCTCGACGAATCTCACCCCTCGCGAGGGTAACCACCCCCGGCGGCTTCTCTGGATATTAAACTATTCAACATAGGCCGGATCGTTCGTTTCGATGCGTTTCCCGGCGATTTCTCCCAGATATTAAATTCGGTTTCTAAATGCTAGCCCCCTGACGCGTTGCTGAAACACTCCTCTGGCGTTTTCCCTCTCTTTTGTTGAACTTTCGAGCGACATTAGCTGGAATACAGAAAGACTTCCGTTCGTTAAGGATCCGGTTTGTTCTGGCTTTCATATCGTACGCTTTGCAGAACGACCGCACGAGTATTTGCACACGGATGCGTCTATTTTAGTGTAACAGTGTAAATAAAACGTTGAACCTGTTGCTTCATTAAAAAACACCGAGTCGTGTAAATGCTCTTGCAGCCTAAATAACTTCTTCTCTCGCTTAATCGCGTGAGACACATGTAATTTTGCATCGATACCAAATGTTTAACAGCAGTCACGATTATTGTTAATACCGATTGTTACGAAATTTCATGAAAAATAAGCGCGAACAGTTGTTACACGAAATTCGCACAGTTCGCTTGCCTTCTGCACGGTGAAAGAAGCATGACGGCGATTTCCAATGGCGCGACCTCCGGCCCTTTGACCTTGCCGCTGCACTTGTGCAACCTCGAACCGTGAGATCGGCAGCACATGGCGGCCCGTTCACCCCGGGCTAAATTTACGCAGCAGCATTTCCCTCTTTCTTTTCTTATTCGGTCCCTAGACCCCCCCGCGGCCACGTCGAACCTCTCTTTCTCGTTTCTCGTTTCTCGTATTCAGCCGAGCGGTTCTCCAACACGCTCCCCGTGCTCGCTGGAAAGCCTCCCCCTCCCCCTCCCGTCCCCCCCTGGCCCCGCCAGGAGAGCTCGTATATTTCATCCGGCCGCAGTGCTTTCCTTTAATGGATGCGGTTAATAATATATCAATCATGTTTATGTTACGTCGTTACGAGTACGTTACGAGTACGTTACGCGCGCGCGGAGGAAACGGGAGCCTTTGCGGGCCACGGCTTGAAAATAATTACGAGGCGAACAACGGGGGATACTACGGAGCATGTGTTATTAATACGTTCGCAAGCGTGTTGGAAAGCCGTGAGGCCAGGCAGGATACCATTCGTCATTTCCATTCCGTCGGGTTTTAATATAATATTATAATTGAAGGTCCTAAGCCCGGGAATCTGGACTTTTTATCTGGGACCAGTGGGACTCAGGTGGAATACGATATTGGGTTTGTGTGTTACGGGATATAATATGGGTTTTAATGCTGTTACAAATATACATTGTATATTGCTGTGATCGATTTATGTTTGAATGCGCACGTCTGCCCACCAGGACTCGCGCCGGATCGTATTCTTTTGTTTTTAATCGTTATATAATTGGCAGGAGTTCTCGACATGGGTAGTCCACGCACGTTATTCTGTATAATGATAACTAATGAATAATAAACTCTTGAATCCCTCGCCGTCTTCTTCTTCCTTTTTTTGATAAACGCGATATATTGTGTTTAAAAATTCTGTAGGGCAGGGGTATAGCGTGTTGGACAATGAACGAAGAGAGCAGCAAACTTCTTGTATCAATTATGTTTAATATATTGAAATACACGACGGATATGATTCGTCGATATTCATTGAGAAAGTGACTGAGATCCGTAGCGGAATGTAAATATACACAGGCGCCCCTTGAATTTCGTAGAATTCGCTATTTCGCACATTTTTAAAAAATTCAACTTTTTAACCCTTGCGGTCGGATATCCTCGCTGAGGGGACATCGTGATTTTAGCAGGCTACTGGGCTGCTCCCCCTCTTAGGGGACATCAGACTTTAACCATCAGACTATAATATTGTTCCGATCAATACTTTAAAATATAGTTTTTGGTGTATATATTTTTACATCCCTTTACTTTTCAACATTCAACTTTCGCGCACAGTTTCAAGAACTAATTGTGTGCGAAAGTCGAGGGGCGTCTGTATAAGGAAGACAGAGTGATATGCCGTCGAACTTAATTAATTATAATACCTAAGTGAAGATGTCGCGATCAGGACAATTTCTCTAGCATGGTTTTTTTTACTGGGATCTAGAGATTTAGTTGGAATTTATTTATTTATGTTTTTAATAATAATAATTTGAAGGTCACATATTTATATGACTGCATTTATTTAATCTTCTTTCGTTGACCTATATTCGCGAGTCAAACTAACCAACCACTGTTTATAAGAGAGGCAGAAGAAGAACTCTTAAATTTTAGATTTAACAAAAACACTGTAGTTAACCATAATTGTAGCTATAGCTCTGTAAATTGTATCAAATCAGTTGGAATAAGTATAATGTAAAATAATTTGGAAGGAGTCGGTGGCGAAGTCGCAAAGAAATCGATAAGAAACACAAACATGTTGATGTACGGCTAATCATCGCGCATAATTCATGCTAGCACGTGAAACATTGAAAAACGTGAATGGTAGGGGACAGATTAAGGGGCGAACCTAAAACGAGAAAAACTTGGTCCCATTATCATTTCAAACTCTTGCCGATCAAATTAGCCGAATCCGCTCGAATAACAAGATTTGTTTTTTGCGTCTGCGATGGAATTATTCTCAGGACTAATTCGTTTACCCCATAAGAAAATGAAAAAAAAACGTGATATTTGCAGGGGCCCTTTCAATCTATCAAATCGAAAGCTTTCATTTAAATTTTTTATTTCAGAATAAATCGATTACCGAACTCTTGCTGAATTTCATTGAAAAAATTAAAACGAATAACGTCTATTAGGAAAATTTATTGCCAACCCCTAATCGGCTACTAAATCATGAAACGAATCTTATAGATACAGCTACATACTTTGGAAGAGAGTACAAAGGACACGGACGAAGAATTTAAGGAACGCGAGTCTTTAATTAGCATCGATTAAATTTATCCGTAACAAAAAGAGCGATGCAAACGAATGTTACTCAATCCAGACGTTGAAACGTAAGATCGGACACGTCATCGTTCAATTGAGGAAAACAGCACTTCAGCGTCGCGTCTTGAGGGTCCAATCGAAAGCAGTCATCGCGTGTACGGCTGATTTAATTGCGAAGCCATCGCGACGATCATACCGCATCGTATTTTCTGCGAACCGAACTTTTTCCTTCGAGGAATCCCGGGTCCTAAACGATACGAGCCGTGAAAGAAACTCGCACGCAGCCGACGTGGCCTCAAAAACGGCCCGCCGTCACGCCGGCGACGGTTTTTCAGCGGTAGTTTTGGAAAGCGATTAGTCAACATTGTTCCTGGCGCATAGTTGCTGCTGGCCAGGCTGGCGCCGGGACGTAACGAGCGTCCCGTGGCAAAAAAGCTCTTGAAGCGCCGGATCACGCCGAATGTCTCCCCGTTCCGGTATCGTCATTCATCATCGCGACTACCGACCTCGCCATTAAACCATGCCAAACGATCGTCTGCTGGTTCGACAACGAGGATCGACCGAGGTCGTGGCTTCTGAACTAGCCGGGGGGGAAAAAAAACGCAGGCGAAGAGACACTTACTGGTAGAGACAAGTGGAAGAAACAGGCTGATAAAGATAAGCGAGACGACCGTAGCGATCATCGTTGGAGCGAAACAAAATGAAATAGAGCGATAGCGGTTGATGACCGACGAAAGAGATTCTTGATAACGTTAATTTATGAGTTAGCTTGATCAAGCATGAGTAAAGCTTCTGGGAAAGCTTAAGTTCGGATTAGATTAGGGTTACTGTGAAACCGTAACACTTAACCAACCGATTGGGGAGATTTATTTTTTCCTCCACAAAGCGCTGCCATGGATTCTATTTACTTTTGTTATTAGTCGGTCTTGAGCTAGTATTGAATTTATTGAAAATTGTTCTTTGGAAAATTATAAAATGCATTTGATGAACTATAAACAATACTAGTGTAGTGATTTAGAGAGGAAGAGGGAGAGAGAGAGAGAGAGAGAAAGAGAGGTTTCGAAAGGACGAATGAGTAATTAGATTGTTTGTAATGAAGCGAATGATAGGTTGAGTGAGGAAAGAATGAGAGGGAATGAGTGAGAGAGCGAGAGGAGAGCGCGTGAACCGATGTAACAAAAGGCGAAGTATGAGTCAGAAGAGAAGAGACGCGAGTGGAGAGCGAAGGCATTACGAGCGGACAGGTGTACCTTGAAATATAAAATAGTACGATACCAAAAACTACAACACTAGGTCAAGACTAACTAATAACAAAAGTGAGTAGAATCAATGGTAACGCTTTGTCGAGGAAAAAAGAACGGCAGATCTCCCCGTTCGGTTGGCTGAATGTTAATATTCCTTCGTAAACACCCTGCACCGCATGGAACTGCAAACTGGCAGAATACAACCTTCTATATTCACCTTCGTCTCGCTTATCCGCTTAGAAGCTTCGCCGTTGCTCGAGAAATAGCTCCATAAAGTATGTATCTCAAACGGGCATAAATAAAGTGGGGATACATTACCCCGCAGGTGGAAGAAAACAGGGGGTGGGTTTTCGAATAAAAGCCTCCTCCACTCTCTCCGGTAAACAGGGGACGCGCGAACGTTCCTACGGAATTCACACGGTGGCGAGACGAGAAAAAACCGAGGAGCATCGCGCACACCGACGGGGAAGTCGAGCAGCAGTGCGAAGGGCGATGGAATTAATTTTGAACGTCGTCGGCCATCGCGGCCGTATAAACACGAAGGGTGGCCGGAGGGCGCGATGGATAGACGATGGATGCCGGCGACCTGTCGCTACGCCCCTGTTTCACTCTCCACGGATTACGAGTGTTTTCTTAAGGCAGCGGATCCTCTCCGGCTGGCAATTTGTATTCGAGATAAACCGTTATTGATGCCGCCGATATTTCTCAGTCTTATAAAATAGATGCCGCTGCCCCTTGGAGAGCCACTTCCGACCGACGACGGAGCTTCTTGGTGGAGCAGGACGACGCGGGAGGGGTCAGAGGAAGAGAAAGAATCCTCTTCACGACCTACAAGGGAGACCGTGCAACGGGACGACGGACAAGAGTACAAGTGACCTGTGTAATGGCGACGCGAGCCGGGACAAATGACAATTTATGCTGGAAACTTTAACGGAGAAACGAGCGCGAAATCCTACGGCCGGTTCTAGCTTGGCTCTATTCTTTTCAGCGAGTTCGCCGAGTCTCGCCCGCCGGGACCATGATTCAAAAATGATACACATTCTGGTGTTTGTTATCAGCGCGTCTAAGAAAATTTCGTCGAGGGGGGAGCAAGAAAAATACATCTCGAAAAGCCTCGAATAATCGTAGAGAGTATATGAAACTTTGGGAAGGGCTGGTACATCGTGTCGTTGAATTCTGATTTATACAAGACTCTTATAGTCTTATGAGTCTTATACAAGACTCTACCACGGTAAAAGTGGAAAAAATAGGTGTCATTTAAATTGAAATCCTTTGGAATTAATAAAACTACCAGTACAAGACGTTAAGAGAAAGGTAGTCCAAGATTTTGAAGACACACCGAGAGAAATAAAGATATACCCAGCAAATATAGATCTCGAAACGAGTCTACAATGAAACAATAAATTCAATCTTTGTTCATTCCCCTCGCTGAGCACTACGTGTCCCTCGGCTCTTAGTACATGCCCCGTAACGCTTCGCAGGCAAGCTTGAAATTAGAGCACCAAGAAAGAATTGCCACCTTAACCAACGAACACCACGACCACCGATAATACGCTCCCAGCTCGTCCCCGGTAGATTAACTGGAGATCTCCTCTTAACGGGGTCGTTCCTTCCACCGATAACTCTTATTTTTCCCTACACTTTGTCACCGGCGCGGTCCCCGGGACCGTAAAGGCTGGCTGCTACGACCGAGCTGTAAATACCTCGACAACGGCGAGCATCCCCCCGTAAGTCGTAATAAACCCTGGCAAGGAGTCCGCAATGTGTTCCCTGGAAGGCAGCCGAATTCCCATCGGGAAACAATACGCGGAATGTCGCGCCTGTATACGTGTGTTTGCGGTTTCGTCTCCCGAAGGGCGAGGGGGTTCCCGGAGATTCCTCCTAGGTCACCGCGATACCTCCTTATTGGTCGAAGGGTCAGGCGAGGGGAGGGCGCGAGCAGTTTCGGGGGAGGAACGACCTTAAGCGGGATCCGCTCGGTTTTATATCGCACCCCCGAGCTAGGATATTGGATTACAGTGATTTTCAATTATGTGCTCGGGATCGGGGATACGCGAGCGAGATCGGATCGAGAGTCGGGGTAGAAATGGGCGAAATTGGCTAACGCTACGAGCTTATCGTGCGGTGTATCTTTTTGAACCACAGGGTGAAGATTCGTGGGTCTCGATTTGACGATTTAATGGGAAATAAAGCTAATCGTGATTACGGGGTTACTAGGGTTAAGAGTTCGCATTAGGGTTTTGAAGAGGATATTTTGTCTTGAGAAGCGAAAAATGTAATAGGACAAAAGCTAGGTTTAAACCAACAAGTTGTTTTCGTTCAATTCTCGATTCCGAAAGATCCTTTTCAAGTTTGAAAAGTTAGACAGTTCGAGAACCACGCTGTTTGAAAATTACTGGAAACCGTCTTTCAGTTGCGATCGCATAACTATTCTGTTCTTTTACGCGTCAAGGGGTGAATAATTATAGTGGAAGAAAATGCAGGTAACGAGGGTTGATAAATTCGTTCGCGCGGCAGACTTTCGACGCGGCACAGGTTCAATATCGAACGAGCAAACGACGAGGTGGGAAGCCAGGAAGATAAGATGAGTTCTCTCGCGAAAAACTCCCCGGATGAGGATGAACATCCCCTGTTCGCGGAATCTTCTGAGTTTATTGGACGCTCGCAGGGTGGCAGCACCCTTCAATCTCGCTCTTGGTACGCCTCAGTGGCTTTCAGCTCGAGGATGTGGGTTTTAACAGCAATTGGTACGTGAATTACTTCGATCTGAGAACTGCTTTGTTTGATACAAGCACGAAATGTATTTGTAGCCGTTCGTCTCACAAATCAGATTCAATTCTTCGTATTAACAAGCCCAATCTTTTATGGCACATACAAAAACGTTACCAAACGATAGGAAATACACTTGGATCCAATTAATTCGTGCTTAAACATTAAAACAAATACTATACCCCGCGAATATCCTTTTCATTTCGTTTCGACGAGAGCGTTCGTTTGTCGTGAAACAACAAACAAATTGTTTAACATTTCTTCCGCGTAATTTCATTATCGTCGCTCGGATAAATCGCGTTTCCAATTGTCCCGGAAACAAACTCCTTATCGGCGCCGACTAACAACGCGGATTAAACCGGAGAACCAGCCACGGATTTATGAAACGACGGTTACACTCGTATAACGAGGATATTTCATTATTACGCGGGATCGATCCGGCTATCAATCGCTGGACCGGTCCGCTTCGAATTTCCGCGCGACGCTGAGCAATATTGGCCAGCGGGAACCGGGTCAACGATTTCAGGCGTTTCCCAATCGTCGCGGTGCCCGTGACGAATTAAAAACGAAACGAGGATGGACGACGGAGGTTCGACAAATAGAAAGAGGGGAAAACGAGAAGAATGAAACGGGACGGTGAACTCGTCAAGCGGACGTCACAGAGGGACACCGTTCACCACTCGAGACGTCGCATCTCGAGGGTTGGCTGCGTCGCCCTCGAAACACAAGTATCGCGTTGTAAACATTCAATTTGCCCGGTGTCCTGTTTCAATCGAATTTTAACATCGACTTCCCATCGCGTCCCGGCGAAACGTAACACTGACGTCGCTCTGTTTCGCGTAAGACGATCTCCATCCGCCATTGTTATTCTTCAATCGTCGCGACCACCCCTCGTCGCTGCACACATGACGCGTTCTCCACTTATCGATCCGCGAGGGCACGTCACACGTTTACGATCTCCGCGTTGAAGCGTGGCGAGCGTTAACCGAACCTGGTTCAACCCATTTGCATCCAAACGCGGAATACTCCGCGAGCAACGATTGTCGTTTATCACCGAGCGCGGAATAATCCGCGAGCTGTGACTTTCTTTCGTTATCAGCCGCTGAACATTCTTCGTCTACCAGAGATCACAGATCATCGTGCAAAATGCGATGTTCGCGATATAATATCGTGTATCGATCGTTTCAAACAGTACCAAGTTAAATAAATTCCACGCAGCAATTTGGAAGTTTTGTACTGCATATGCAACCGATTGCGCGCGGTGATACGGGCCAGTCGTCGGTTGAACGTTGATGAT
The DNA here is from genome assembly GCA_033822845.1 of Tetrapedia diversipes. Lineage (NCBI taxonomy): Eukaryota > Metazoa > Arthropoda > Insecta > Hymenoptera > Apidae > Tetrapedia > Tetrapedia diversipes. The sequence continues at coordinate 102,748 of JAOPTO010002094.1, read as the reverse complement.
GTTTGGACAAGGCATCACTATTTTGACTACTTCGACTACTTTGAGAGACATTAAGACGCGCTGGTTGTACCATACGGTAGGAATTCAGCTACGATGTATACCCAGAATTTTGGGTGAAATTTTGGATAGGGAGGAATGTTTGTGAAAACATATTTCAGTAATCGAAAAACTGAATTTCGCTACGTTAAAACAATTTATTTCTTTGTACTCTGAACCGAATTATTACTATAAATGTCAAATTGTTTCCTATAGGCGCCTGACGTGTTAGAAAACCAAACTGCGTCGATTGCCTTTAGGCGCTTTTAGTGTCACAAACGCAAAATTTATAAGCACGAATAGGCGTCCACAGTAGCCTAGAGGTTAAGTAGAGTGATGGCTGCAAACGGGTTAACGATCTTCGAATATCCCGTCGCGTCGACTCGACCATCGTTTCCCGCGAGCCACCGTCTCCCGAAACCCGCAAAAGCAAACCGCTCCGTCGTGTCCGCGCGTGCAACGGGTGTTTCGCGAATCTTGCTCGCGACATCGCTTCGCCGGTTGTCCCGACGCAACGCGAAACAGCGGCTCGTTGTTGGGAGCGGTTGTTACACGAAACATCGTGTTACTCGGTGCTCCAGCCTCGACCCGATAAATTACATCGAACCACCGGCTGTTAGTCGCGTTACAGGGCCGCTACAACGCCTCTGCCAACACGGTGGCCGATATCATTACGAGGCGGGGCGATCGTTACGTTACAAACCGGTATTAAAATAATGGCAATCATTATCGCTGTCAACCGTCCACGGTTGATACGCACGAGACACGGTGTTCCTGGACCTCCCCCGTCCGACACCTTCTCCCTGGGCAGCCACCGCTGTCAAATTTGCGGCCAAGCAGCCCGGTCCAAGGTAAGTGCAATTATGCTAATCAAATCAAGGTGGGCAAGATGCTCGAAGAGCCGCGGCGGACACGGGAACGTAATGAGAGGTTACATCGGCGCGAGGGGCCGGAGTGCCAGTATTAGTTGAGGCTAACCTCAAGGTTCCAGGCTAGAGAGAGAAGCAACTGACGGCCAGACAGGCCACGACCGATGGAAACTGCCGGGTTTCTCGATCTCCTCGTTTTCGAGACCCGCGAACGAGGTGAAAGGCAACGCCCTGCCTTGTTTTCGAGCCCCGAAGAATCTAATTTCCAACGAAAGATTCCCGGTTATCCCGTCGGCCTAACTCGTGTTCCGCCTAGTAGGCGTTGTCCTCGCTCCTCTTTCCTCCGCCGCTACTTTCGACGGTGAACATGAGCTCGATCGACGATAGGGAGCTTGTTCGTTGATCGATTGCCAAATTCAAGAGGAGTCGATCGAAAATTGCCGAACACGTTAGGGTACACGGTCGGTAGACGCACCTGGTCCCCTATTAGGCGACCGGTTGGGTCGAGCGGCCAGTTTTTGTCAGGAGGAACGCGCATACGTGAATTCGGAGATACAGGTTATACGCGATTCGCGTGGATCTGAATTTTAAGATCCACCTGTCCGTGGTATGTTAAGGACCTGTCCCGCTAGCTGGATTCGGTGATACATGCCAGCCCAAAAAAGGAATAGGCATAAACATCGTTGCGGTTAGGGGAGCTACAGTGTCTCGCAAATTAGTCGCGTGTTCTTTTCGGAAAACATTGTTTTGTTTTCTGTTTTAGAAGCATAGAATTTAGTGTGGTTTATAGTTAAGCATAAGAACAACTGTATTTCATTTATAACAAACATAATTTAAGTATACCACAATCTGTTTGCAATTTTATTTCACAGCTGCTCGACAAAATCAAAACTCATTCCGTTCTTTTTTCAAATTTCGAGAAATACAAATTTTTTCTAACCTCGTCCAATAAATCGGTTGGAAGCCAATACTGTGAATTTCCCCGTTTCTCTCAAACCACCCCCCAAAAATGTTAAAGCTGAAGATAATGCTTAACGGTGGTGACGTTATTATTTTGTTATTTTACAGCTGCTCGACAGAATCAAGAACCGTTCCTTTCCTTCTCCAAACTTCGAAAAATACAAACTTTCCCTAACCTCGTCCAATGAATCGGTCGGAAGCCAATACTGTGAATTTCCCCGTTTCTCCCAAACCACCCCCAAAACTGTTAAATCTGGAGATGATGCTCAACGGAGGCGACGTTGCTCTCGATACCCGTTCGAATGGTTCCAAAATGCTCGTTGAAACCACGGTGAAGGTAGCAGAAAGGATCTCGCGTGACAGATCGCGGGACACCCGGAGGATTACCGGTTTCTCCGCCTGTTAATTCGCCGTGTTGGCGCGTTCGAGTGGTCGCCAGTTGCACCGGCAGCCGTACGTGGCTCGTTGGCGCAATCAAGGGTCGAGAGGGGGAGGGCAAGGAAGAAAGTGGCGTGTTTCGAGTGGCAATATAATACAGCCGCAAAACAATGGAGCACACCGTGTACGCTCGGCCACCAGGGCAATAAAACCACGAGCAGGATGGCGGCGTATAAGCCAAGAGGGCCGCCAGGAACTTCCGCGGCGGATGAGGGATAGAAAATTAAATATTAATTTCGTTGGCTCTGCTTGCCGGAGAAAAGCTCATCGCGCATGCCTCCGGCCTTCTGACCGGTCGAATCCTCGTTTCTAACCGCCCCCAATCCCATCCCCCTCCCCGTCGTCCTTCCGATTCGAAAAGGTAAAACTCATTCGGTGGCTCGGCCGGATCCAGGCAGATTATTTTCGTCTGAATTCAGAATCAAATTAACCTCTGCCTTTGCATAAATTATTCGACCTCTTCTCGCGGCTGCACCCGCCCCTATAGAGAAGGTCGCCGTTACTCTATACCCCTATGGTGAGCGATCAGCCAGAGCACACTGTCCGGCAGGGGGTCTGGAAATATGGACGCGAAACTAAAATGGAGCCTGCTTTTTACTGCACTTGCCGCTGTTCAACCCTCGTACACACCCTCGGAGGTACGAATACTTTTGACGTATTAAGAGGAAATACGCGGACTCGTGTACACCGAGAAGATTTTTAGCGGAATACCAGATTGAACGGGTTAAATTCGACTAGCCTAAAAATGAGATCTTTCCTTCTGTTAAAGATTGATAACCATTTATATTTATTGTAGAAACCAACTTCGGTTTATTACTACTGGGCCTGGGACGGACCATCGCAAATCCCCTGGGTCAGAGCCTAACCCATTTGGGTGACCACCACTCTTCTGCCAGTAACTTAACTTTCCCTAATTTTTTCCTCCATCCTCAAATTGTCCATTTTCCTATCCCATTTTTTTCGATCCTTTAAAAGGCGCTCTGCATTCACCCACTGGCAGAAGAAAAACACGGAAGAATAAACTCAGAATAACCAAGCGCGACACCCGGGTATTAACACTTAGCCAACCAAATGGGGAGATCTCCCATCTTTTTCCGCAATAAGGGTGCTACCATTGATTTTATTTACTTTTGTTATTAGTAAGTTTTGAATTAGTGTTGTTCAGAGTTCGTTAAATGCATTTTCTGCTTTTCCAAAGTACAACTTTTAATCAATTCTTAATACGCGATGGCCAGCGTTCGATTAAGTGCGGCACCGTGCAGTTAGCTAAATTTTAATAGATTCCCGGTTGGTGAAGCGTTAATGGTCAAGTAATCGTCAAGAAAGGAGCATCATCTACAAGCGTTAAGACAATACGTAGCCTTTTGCAATAATGTACGTTGTTGATACCTTAAAGAATTTATGCGCCCTTATATCAAAATTCGTAGATAATTAAGAATGTAAGAAACCACGTAACTATATGTAAATGCAAACAAGAAATTATCATATTATTTATACACTCACATTGACTATGATAAACTAAAACCGAACCCCTTTGCAACATTTTGTATAAAAAAAACTGAAACAATAAAACATTATATATACACGTTATTGATACGTGGATAATATCTTCCTTTTGAGGCAAATTGATAGAGGTACCGGGAGAAATCTCAAACGCAGGGGTAAAAAAAATATCTGCTTGCAAGGTGATTCGTTTAACGCCCCTTCGAGAACCACAAATGCCCGTGGCGTTTAGTTCGATGAAACTAAAATTCACGGATCGTTGAGGCAACCACCGTAACGGCGACGGTGGCCAGCTCTATGCCCTGTTTTACGTGACGCCGTTCGATCGCGACGACCATCATCAGGGTAGAAACGTACGCCCGGATCACGTCCGAATGTTACGACATAAATTCGCCGTACACGTGGAATGCGTTCAGGGGCTCGAGGTACGGAACGTTCGCGCACACACTCGCACAACGGGGAGGAAAAAAACACGGCAGGTCAGCGAATGTTTCCTGTACGCAGCGTGCGACACCGGGCAATGAGGGAACGTAGAGGGGGGACAACTGTCGACGACGGAAATGCAAAAGTTCGATTTATGCGCCAGCACATTGCCGTGTGTATACATATGTACGTGTACGCGCATATGCGGACACACATGCGTTCATACGTGCACGCGTATTACATACGTGTGCGTATAGGATGTCTCATAACGTGTGACTCGCGTTGATGGATCACGCATACATGGAGATCATGGATCGCGCGTACAGGCAACATTAATAAGATAAAAACAAATAATTCGCAAGAAACAACTTTTATTAAACTAATCGTCAATAAATTATTTTGAACGTACATAAATTACAGTCAAGCAATTTTAACTCGAAACAATTACCTTACAAAATTCCAGATATTAAATCCAAAAAATGTTGAATTTAAAACAACTTTTTGGTTAAATTAATTACCGACTCGGCTCGTTATTGGGTAATGATTAGAACAAGGTCAAACACGTACTTTACCTACTACATGTATCCAGGTTACCCCTAGCTGAGTTGTGTTCCACGAGTTATGAAACGTTCTGTATATCGGTATACATAGATGTAGATTTATATATAGATACGCGTACATACAGATCTCGCTTGCATATCAAGGGATGAAGCGTGAACGATGATGCATGGTCGTTCCGCATGCGCCCGAAACCCTCTGTCCCTTTTCTGTCCACGCTTTTTTTTTCTCCTACCCCTTCCCCCCCCCTGCCTGACCAGACTCCTATCAATGTTTCATAGATCGCATGATACGGAACGAAAAAGTGCGCCCGAATTCCGACGCCGATAGCGCGAACCCCCATGAACGTGCACCTGCATCCACCATAAACTGACGGGGGTTCATCGGTGGTGATGCATCGTGCAAGGGGAACGGTATCTATCGGCGTCAATGTTGCACGCCACTCGGGCATATCTAATATCCGGTCGCGTTGCGATTCCAAGATTTATAAGCTGAGAACGTTTTATTTCGAGCAACTCGCGTATTAACACATTTTAAACGGCTAACCAAATTGACTAAACTAACCTGCGCGAAGGGGCAAAATTCGCGTAAAATTTGCGCGTGTAAAATCTAGTCTATACATTAACCCTTTATCTGACAAGCATTGAAATTTCAAGTAAACAAATTTGAGAGTTATCCAAGTTAAGTATATATATGCCCTTTCTAAGAGAGTAAAGAGCTGAAAAAACTTTATTAGCATAATTTATGCAATGGGCATAAATAATTAGGGCATGTTGCTCTTTCACATGCAAACTGCTAGAAACACATGTTGTTCGAGATCAACATTACCAGATAAAGCGTTAACACGTTTCAATAAAAATTGATAAATCTATATTTCTTAAAGCAGTTACTTTTACTCTATGATTTGATTGAAAAAATTCGACGATCGTGATAAGATCAGACTTACGTTAGTATAAACTTAAACATGGATGTTTATGATTAAGAATTAAGAAGTAAGTGAAAACAATGACTTTTGCTTAATTCATATTAAGCGAAAAAAAATTACATGTTTTTACACTTATAGAAATAAGAAAGAGAGCGTGCGAAAGCAACAAAGATAAATCTTCCTGACGGTATAAAATGTTGTAAGATATAAAACTGCTGACACAACTCGTCCTAGCGTTAAAAGTGATGTTTCTGTATTTCACTGCTGATTATTTCCAAACAAAGATAGAGCTTCAAGAAAATATTAATGCGTTTAACAACTATTGATCGGTGTGCTTTCAAACAATTATACCTGCGCCATCTAAAAAATGATGTTTTTGAAACACTTAGCGATCTCAGCTGATAGTCCACAAAAAAAAGCTGAAATACAACTCGGCACGTTTGATTTTACGCATATTGAACGCGGAAGATGAATGATTCGCCGAATAGCTCTCTCTCTCTACGAATCGTACAATTCGTTTCCATTTCACGACTCGCGCGCGGAACACAGGAACAACATTCGGGCCGAATGAAAGCTTTCGTTATAATAAATACGTGCAACGGTTCTACGGTGCACACAGCCGAAGGACAACTTAAAACCTGAAACATTTAACGCACGCGTCCCTTCGTTCGGCGGCTTTCGTCGAAATTGAAAAGAATAGCGTAATTGAAACGCAACGTTGAAATCCGCGGGGCGATAAACAAACGAAATGTTCGAGAGGGATAACGAATGTCGCTTGGAATTTTCGTGGAAATGCCCGATGCGCGGTGATCTGTCTTAATGGTTCCGCACTTCCGGCGGTAACATTTGTTTCGCCGTCACGAAGCCGCACGCGGTTCAAAGCATCAGTTCACGCGTACCCGCGGCAACGTACTCCACAAAAGCAGTATATTCCTGCCAGGTTTAGCCGAGTTACAGCGTGTACAGAGAAAGATACCGGGATTGGATTGAAAATAAATTTCACCGCGGGTCTAACAGGTACAAATAGCTTCGTAGCGGTTTTAGGGGATGCGCCGTTGCCTTATCGAGGGAGTAGTTTCGTTAGCCAACTTTGTGAATCGTATAAATACGATAGTACACGCAGACTCGCGAATAACTTTCTTCTCGAATCGCCATAATGAATAGTTAACCCTTTGAATTAGGGTGGTCGTTCGTTTCACGTGTAGACTTTGACGAGTCAAGAGCTGTCTTCAGCGAACGCTGTGCAGTATATAATTAGATTATTCAATTATTTCATTCGTGCGTTGATTCTGTTTTGTTTAGAATATTCAAGATGCTCTCCACTCCCCCCATTCAAAAAGAATTTCAGAAAAGAACGTTCTGTTTCCAAACTTGCACGTAACCGTTCGGTTGAGCCAAATTCAATGGTATTTTTCGCACGTGTCAAATTCCATTTTATTTGTATGTCAAGGGGTTAACGATAATCAAATTTCGACGCGCGACAGTGAGAAACTGAAATTCGAATCTATGTAAGGACGAGGGTGAGAAAAGATGGATTCAGGAAATCTAGATCACCGAAATCGCGGTTTCTTGGTGCTACATCCGGTTCGAAGTATCCAACTGGCACGACATCGAGGTCGCAGGACACGATTTTAGGTATAGCAATCACACGATTGACACCGATACGAACGACAGAGATTCCAGAAGCGCCAGTTCTAAACTGAAAATACTCGCTTCGAGCATACAATTTTAGCCAGCTTGAAATCTAGTTAACCCTTAATTTTAGCAACCTGATTAAACACACAACTCGAATTTGCTGGACTTAACGAGAGCATTGCTACGTCACTGCTAGACGAAGCAAAGTTGCGTAGATGGAAACTGATTGGTGTAAGTTTGAACGAGTCAGAGGGAAAGTTGAAGCAAGTTAGAGCAAACCGAGGCAAGTTGGAGTGATTTAGAGCAAGCTGTAACGAATTGGAAGCAGCTCGAACGAGGTCGGGGGTGTCCTTCAGAACAATTCAGAGCAGAACGATTCAAGTTGGAAAAAGTTGGAAGCAGTTTATGTACGTTTGAACCAGTCGAAGTGGACTCCAACCGGCCGCCGACAAACAAGCGGACAAAACCTGGAAAGAACGTCGCGGTAACTCTTTTTTTGTTTGTTTTACCGATCGCGAATGCATCGCACAGAGTATACCATTTAGCGTCGCACGATTCCCGCTATCGCACCACCCAAGAGAGCAACGCTTTTAAACGTTCAAATCGCGGTCATTCGCTTCGTTGCCAGAATCATTTTTCGATCACGTCCGCGAGATAATCACGGCCGTTTCATGAACTTTTATTCAGCGACATTTAAAATCTGCGGTGCTCGCACCGGGGGGGGGGGGGGGTGTTCCGTTTATCGGGATATTTCTGGCTCGATCGACGAAATACTTTTGTCGTTTATTAATAACAACCGATACCATCGAAACCGATCACCGTCCAGCCCTTTTTTTTGCCTCCCCGATTTTCACCTTTCCCCCTTTTTTTCCCCGTGCGCATTTTCGATAATCCCTGTCAAAATCCAATCGAATACGGACAAGAAATTAATGGAATATCCTCGTTATCGTCGCGCGCAGCGCTCGACGCGAGCCAGGGGCAAGCAAGACAGAGGGACCGGAAATCGGGGCGAAGAACGAAAAAACGAGGTTTATGAAACCCGCGGGAGCAACGCTAATTGTCCGGCTCGTTGTTTTTGGCGCACGTCCTCCCGGAAATTCGCCCAGTTTCGAGCCTCGTGGTCGCATTAAATTAATATCGCCGTCTCTGAAATGCCGGTGTACAGCTTTAACGGGTCGGGAGGAACACAAAGGGTTCGAATTTTAATAAACTAAAAAGTTAAATACGGCCGCCGCGCATGAACGGCAAACAATGATGCATTAACATAAGTAAATACGCGAGCGCGTTTCTTGCTTACCGTCCGCGAAATTAATTCGTTTTTAGCAGAGCGAAAAATATTATTGGCTGAACACATATCGTGAATGGATACTCTGTTTGCCGAGCTAGCGATAATTCTGTATCAATTTTCCGTTCTTTCTTTCATGGAGATTCGTCGTACGGGAAAAAGTGAGGTGAATTCAGTTATAACAGGTATTGGTAAATACGTGTACGCTTTTAAAAAGTTTCGAGTTATTTCGTGCAGTTCCACCGTTAACCATCGAGAATTGTCGGAAAATGGTTCGAGTTAAATGGACAATAAAAAATAAGTTGAAGCTTGATATTAAAATTAATATTAATATTTATTAAAAATAAAATTAATATTAAAATTAATTAATAAACAGCTTAGCTGGCAGAATTGTTAACGTTTCTTAAAACGTAGATACTAATTAGCTTATCATCCTCGTGATATTTATTAAAATTAATTAATAAACAGCTTAGCTGGCATAACTGTTAACGTTTCTTAAAACATAGATACTAATTAGTTTATCACCCTCGTGATATTTATTAAAATTAATTAATAAACAGCTTAGCTGGCATAACTGTTAACGTTTCTTAAAATATAGATACTAATTAGCTTATCATCCTCGTGATATTTATTAAACTTAATTAATAAACAGCTTAGCTGGCATAACTGTTAACGTTTCTTAAAACATAGATACTAATTAGCTTATCACCCTCGTGATATTTATTAAAATTAATTAGTAAACAGTTTAGCTGGCAGAATTGTTATTGTTACCTAAAACATAGATACTAATTAGCTTATCGCTCTCGTTATTCGTGTCTGCTGTTTTCCAACTTGGTGCTTTTAAAATACAAAAATCTGCGTTTGCCAAAAACAGCAACATTTACGAAACACGCGAAAAAGATCTGTCAGCCGCCGTGTATATCGCCCACATACCTGAAATTTCTTCTCGTTCCGTTCTCCACCCGTCCGATCGCGATAATCGGTCGCGTGTGCGAGCCGTCGAGAAGAAGCGAAAATAAACGGGCGGCGATGGCAGAAAGTGAAACACGTAATTACAAAGACACGGCTCCGGTCAATACGAAACGAGCAATGCGTGAGATAACGCGTGTACACAAACGACGGCGGTGAGTTCGGCCGTGGAGAACGATAAGAAATGCCTTTGGTCTCGCGTGTCGCGTTATTTCACGTCCCGTTCTGAATATTTATAAGGGCTGTCCGTCAAGGGGCAAGGGGGCGAGAGAGAGTTAGATAGACAGATAGAGAGAGCACGAGAGGGAAAGAGAGAGAGAGAGAGAAAGGCCGAGCCGCGTGCATTTTCATTTCAAAGTTGCAGACCTGTCGCGGCCAGATTGGAGCGAAGATATTATAAGTGAAATATTAAATTTCTGCCTCCCTTGGCTCTCTTTGCCGCTCACCTGTCGCGACTTCTCAACAAATCCTAACGTCCCTTTCTTGGAAAACAATTAAGTCGTTTTTTCAACGACTCGCGGTCATTTCTAACATCTCGTAGAAATTGCCATAAAACGCGTTCTCGATAGTTTGGAGCAACAATCATTTCCCTAAAAGAGCTTTGAATACCGACACAGTATTTATCTTACCCGGCCAATGGTGCACACACACACGCACACGCACACGTAACAGTTTCCGATGATCGTTCGCGAGCAGATAAATTGTTAAAAAAATACGCGGGAAGGGATCTAGATCGGGGCGAAACGAGTTCCTCCGCGGCGGTGCTCAATTTTCGCTGGCTATTTTCTGTGAAAACAAAGCGCACGCTGCATTCGACGCGTTCGTCGAAGGTTACGAAAATATTCAAAGTTGACGTACCCGTCACTGTCGCCCGCTTTGGCGCGCTCGCGCATGAGTTAAAAAGAAGAAGGAGAAGCTTCAAAGTACTTACCTGATTGCCGGGAAGTAATGTTTGGAAGGGTGGTTAGGGTTACTGCTACAAGATGTTTAAAGACAGACTACTCGTCCCCCTCTTGACTCATACGCGCTCCCCCTGTGTTTTTTCTGCCCTGTGACGTGTAACGTGGTCGCAGGCTGTTTTCCCATTTGGCGGTGCCCTCCACGGCTTCACACTTGTCACCCTTATGCACTCGAATCGGGAAATTTCATTACGAGTCGATAAGTCGAACAAACATCGAAAAACTGTTTCGCGACGAGCTTCAGATATCGTATTCCTTATAAATACAGATTATCACTTTTTAGTTTAATCACCAATTGGAAAGTTTGTTCTGTTACTTTCAGCACTACACTTATCAATGAGTTCTTCATTAACGCTTTAACCCCTTGACATACAATGACGAGTTAGGGTCGTCATTCATTTCATGTGCCACTGTAGATTTTGACTAGTCTGACTCGTCAAGAACTGTTTTCAACGAACGCTGTACAGTATATAATTAGATTACTTAGTTGCTTCACTAGGGCGTCGATTCTGTTTTGTTTAGAATATTCAAGATTCTCCTCCCTCCTCCCTCTCGAAAATAATTTCAAAATAAAATGTTCTGTTTCCAAACTCGCGCATAACCGTTCAGTTGATCCAAAGTAAATAGTGTTTTTTGAACGCGTCAAATTTCACTTTATTTGTATGCCAAGGGGTTAATAATTGCTCGATCGATATTAGGTAAAACATTAACCCTTTCGCAACGGCAGTCCAGTCTGCCGAAATATCATCACTGAACAGAAATTTGCGTTAGAAATATGCACTGTGATTTCTGTATATGCGTTTGTCTAAGCCTTAAATAACAGCTGTGCTGAATAAAAATCATTGCTCTAATGTAACAAGTATATTTTCATTTTTAATATGAAAAGACTTACAAGATTATTAACATCGAGTTAAACTAACTGATTTATAAGGAACAACATGATAAACAAAATTTGCATTCTCTGTTAATCGATAAATACAATTCCACCACAATAACAATAAAAATGAATCTATAGACAATATTTGCAGACCATCAAACTATGTTCTACATCGGTGTTTCCCAACGTGAGACCCACGCCCCACAGGGGGGCAATTCGAAAATGGACTTGACACGACTTTAACCCTTTCGCTTCGGGCCATTTAAATGCAATGCTAGATATCGGTGCCAAATTTAACAAAAAAAAAGCAAATTCTTAAATAATTTCGGTAAATAATTTCATAGGTGATTTCTTCCTAGAACCTATCATTTATGTTTCTTAAGTGAACAAATCAAATTTTTAATGTTAAAAATTATGTATGTTACATAGGGGGGGGGGGGCATAAAAACTTTAGAAACGTTAAGGTGGGGCATGGCACAAAAAAGGTTGGGAAACACTGTTCTACATCGTCCTCTCGTCTTAAACTTTTGCCCCCTACTGTATACATTAATGAGAACCTCCCAAAAAATTGCCAACGCCATCAATCGCCTCGTATATCCTCAATTCACCAAGGTCTCCGTTGTTTACCAAGGTTAATTCCCCGAAACAATCTTTTTCTCCCGGCGAACCGGCCCACGGAATCGATCGTGCCTCCTCGGAGATTGCGAGGCGTGCAGCGCGCGCATCATCATTCGTCAACATTATTCACGGTCACGATACACGCTGGTAACAGCCGGAGGAGGGGTTGGAGCGGTTCGCAACATCATCTAACCCTCGGCGATCGGAAGGCGGACTCCGCCGCGTCGCGTCGCTTCGAGTCGGGCCGAGTCGAGTCCGCGTTGGGACGATTAAATTTCACGGGGCGGCCGCCGACCGGGAGAAACACGTTTCGACGGGACACGAGGGGTTCCCGGGGCGCGAACCGTCGCTTTCCTGGACCGGTGGCCTCTCCGCCACGGTGGTCGTGGACGGCCGCAGAGCGGAAGGGCGCTCTCTACCCCCGGTGACGCAGCAACGGCTTCCAACGTTGAAACCGACGTAATCTCTCGAGGGCGAGGACGTGCGCGCCTCGTGAATGGATCCACCTGCCGCCACGTTATTGTTGAAACGTCCCTAAATCGTCGGCTTAGAGAGGGGATCATCGATAATTCTGTACGGGACTGAAAGAAATTTCACCGAGTCATTTTTTTCAAGGGGAAGGCGGCGCCTTTCTTCTGCCCGTGGAACGCTTGTCGGCCGTTTGTCCAGGCTTTCCCGGGCCTGTGAGATTGGTACGTTCTGAACGTTGGACACGGTACGAGACTTCGGAGCGGCAACGGCTCTGGGAGAGGCTGCATCGTTGATGAGGGGGAGAGGAGGTTCGCGGTGGGCGCACGGAAGGAGAGATCGTAAAATTCGAAGACGCGTAGTTGAGATCTGGTTAAATCTGGAGCAACGTTCTTGATTTTAAATTGTTCTTTGTTGACGATGGAGAGCTGTGTTTGTTGGAAATTGGAAATTTTTTAACTGCCAGGCCTTTCTTTGGGAACGCGGCGCGGTGTCCGAGTATTCATTGACTTTAATCACTTTGAGCGTCAAGGGGGATAGCGAATCGTGATAGAAAAATATCCATATCTTAATTTCACGTTATGCTTAAGGGATAAGGTCACCAGCCGCTGCTTGGGCATGTGTGTGCCTTGTTTTATGGATTTCAACAGATACAAGCGGATTTGAGTAAGTTGAAGAGGGCTCAAGCAGGTGAAAACGGTTTCAAAATGAGGCAAAATAGAACGGAACAGATCGGAGCGTGTTGGAAGGGGTTGAAACAGATTCGCGTGAGTTAAAATAAATCTATGCAGATTGGAGAGAATTGAAACGAAACCCGTTTTGCAACCCAACAGATGCGCTGCGAGATATCCTTCGCGAGAGGAGCGCGAACGAGGAATGAAATATTTATCATCGCACTTAACAATCCTTACCGATCTTAATCACGTTCGCGATTAATCTCTCTCCGTTAACGCAGGCGCTAACAAAATTACACCGGCTAATGTATTCTCCTTGTGCTCAGGGGTTGGAAAGGTGGCGAGCGCCTCGAACGTTATTTTTCGATTCACGCCCGACGCGAAAGTCGACGCGTGTTGCGCGAAACAGGATCCACCGAAAGGGGTGCAGCCCCGTTGAAGCGAGGCGTCGACGATAGTTTCAGACGTTTTGAATAATTCAATGAGAGCAACTAATTGTGTTTATGCAAATCAGTTGAGAGAAGGGGACCGGAAGGCGGGCGAAACAGAGAAGCGCTGCGCTTGATTTCCCAAGGATGCGGGACGAACGAGATAAGAAGAGAACCCGGCGGGGAGAGGGTTCGAAACGATACGAACGGCCGTTCACGATGCTCGGAAAGTTTGGAAACGCATCGCTTTCCTGGGGAAGGGTGGGGGAGGGTGCAGGCTGATCGTGGAGGCTGACACGCGTGCCTTCGTGTGCAACATATGCACAGCCCCGTTCCCGCTGTTTCACGAACACCAGATCCCGCCCCTTGATTAAGCCAAACATAACCTCCAAGGGATTATCTAAATTGCTTCGTGAAATGAATTAACGGTGCCCGTCGATGATCGCTCCTCCCTCTTTCTCTCCCTCTCTCTCTCTCTCTCTCCCTCGCTTTCTCTTTCGTTCCGGATGCGTTCGAAGATTATAGAGCCGCTCGATCAACGATAACGGTAACTAAAGGGTAGCGTCGACGCCATGGCGCGCTTTCTGCGATACGCCGCCGCATATAAATCGGCTATCGGCTATCGGGAATCGGGTATTGTATTCCACCGATGTTATTCTTCCCGCGTTCGGTGCTCGTGGACGGGGAGGAAATGGAAGATGGAAATAGAAGATTCGAAAAAATGGTTTACACACTTTCGTGTAAAGTATCGACCGCCAAGGAAAAGGGCCCACCCTCCGTTCCGCAGCCGTTGCCGTTGAACGAAGAAACATCAGGCGACCGATAACGTCACCGGCAGCAACTCCTCGCTTACGGTCCCCTCCGAGTTACGTATTCCGGAAGTAATGCAATTTTTCACGTTTATCTTGTTCCTGTTACAGCGGCGCACGCTTTATTGTCGCACTTTTCGCGCATTTAATTGTTGCCGATTTATCCCTACCACTTCCTAGAACCGCTTCATCGAAGCGAGCGTTTAAGCAATTTGAGAGACGCACAACTACACCGATACTTTGTTCTTTCCCCACTCTTGTTTCGATCGAAATGAAGAAGGTAACAATCGGCAATTCTCAAAGCAACGACCTCCGCGAATAATTGCGAGCTGGTCCCAAAGGTGCGACAATTAACCCTTTCGCTCGAGAAGTGACTCTTAGTCACCAAATGATAGTTTCGCAAATTTTCAGACTTTAGTCACTTTGTTTATTAGTCAGGTTAAATAGTCAGTAAATTCTAGTATATCGCTTAACCAAACTAAATGACTTTTAACATAGGCGAATCTTAGTAAATATTTCGAATTTGAACATTTTTCAAGTTAGTATCGTTAGATGATTAACACTCACCTCTTAAGCGCAAAGAGTTAACGCTTAGCCGACCGAATGGGGAGATCTCCCATTTTTTCCTCGACACAGTGCCGCCATCAATTCTATTTGCTTTTGTTATTAATTAGTCTTGAAACAGTATTATTCACAAGTCATCAAATGCATTTTCTGTTTTCCTAAAGCTTTTACGATCTTTAGTAAACTCAACAGTGGTTCAAGACTACAAACAAAAAGATAACAAAAGTGAATAGAATCAATGGCAGCGGTTTGTCCAGGAAAATATGGGAGATCTCCCCATTCGATTAGCCAGAAGTATTAACCCTTTGCACACGAGAGGTGACCGTTAGTCGTTTAATGATACTAATTTCAAAAATTTTCAAATTCGAAATATTTACTATGATTCACGTATATTAAACTTCATTTAGTTTAATTAAGTCGTATATTAAAATTTACATATATATGACTATTTAACTTCCGGGTCTGAACTAAAGTTTAAAAATTTACGAAACTATCATATGCTAAGATTACGATGTCCCATGAGAGGGGACAACCGAGTGCAAAGGGTTAAGGGTACATCGGTGTATCGGCGAGCCGATCAACCAGACAACACGCTTCCGGTCGAAGAATAATTCGAGAGAACGGTCAGAATTAATTAACGACGCGCCTACGGGCCTGGTTCATAATCCGCGTTTATCTTTTCGATGGAAACGCGGTCTTGCAGTTTCTTGCGGCCGTTCACCGTTCGCAGCCGGCTCGTGGCCGCAAGAAAGCGCGCTGTAAGTGCATTGTCTTGTAAAAAGAGAAGCCGGACCCGGGTTCAATTAACTTAATGCAAATTGCCTGTCGTATCCATGCCCGTACATGGCGCAGGCGCGTCGAAAAGAACGGAGGAACAGGAACGCGGCCAGAAAAAACGTGCGAATCGCCTGGAAGGTGTTCAGGGTACGACTTCCTTTTTTCCGTTTTTTCCACGGCAACGTGATTGCGAGCTGCTCGACCTGGTAGGTGCTACGTGTGCTGAGTGAAATTCGGGACTGTGGGAACCGGCGTTTCGAGGTGTAACGCGACTCACGGACATTGAAATACCGTGGTTGAAAACAATGTGCCTTAACAGGGAACGGATAGTACGAACACAGATACGGTCGGTGGAAACGATACGGACTGGTTGCGAAAATCGTCGAGAGGCAGATCAGGGTGATGCAGAAGAAACCAAGGTTTAAATTAGTAATTAACCAGTTAAGTGTGTTTGACGACTATATCCGTCATGCGTAAAATTTTGTTACAATTTGACATTTAAATTGTAATTTTGACGAAAACTAAATTATGTTCGTAAAGTTTAATATGTTTAAAATGCTTAGAGGTCAACACGAAATAAAAAAAAAAAACAAATGAAAATTATGAATAATTTGAGTTGGATTTATAACTATATCGCGACACACACTGGGGGCTGATTTGTAAAGAGGTTGCCACACTTAACTGGTTAAACAGCTCGAACCACGTTAATTGAATGGGGTTTAAAAAATTGTGCAAAATTTTGTTTGAAAATATTAGAAAGATTAAGTTCGACTGCTTCAATTGTATAACTGTTATATTCGGCAAATTCTACATGCTTAGATTATTCCTACCACGATCGGTCAAATGACCGTTTTTAACACTTGATTGCCGGAGTGAGTCAATTTGACTCACTTATGATTTTGTCAAGTTCAAGTATCATGTGAAAGGAATAGAGGTAAGGGCATTTGTGGTGAATGTAATAAAAAATCGGAGAAAAAAGTATTTGAAAAACAGAATATACATGTAAAAATTGTTTTGAATAAACGTACTTTAAAATAAACTTTTATTTTTTTTTTTAAACTTCAACTTTCATGTTTGAGTCAAATTGACTCGTTTCAGGAAAAATAAATATATACCCAATATTCCACAATCTAGTGTTAAAATTTCGATTAGAATTTCCTATATACAACGTAATTAAATCATCTTTAAGCCTTACAACTTTACCTCAAATATACATATAATATACATTCTTTAATGTTCACGTCTTTTTTCATTGCTTATTTTCTGAGAAATATTTCTAGTCTCTCTTACCTACCACAATCGGTTAAATGGCTAGGTGAAGTATCGTCAGGAATAGTATTAATGTTATTCTAAATGCAACTCAACGATTCTGCAAATTAAGTTTACTTAAATCGACCATTTTATTAACTACACTTACGATGTACTCTCCTACGTTATAAAAATAATTAACTTCGACAAATTGTCAAGTTCTCGTTTACTTTTTAACGTGGATCGATTAACGTAGTTGGACAAAGCTACGAAAAAAATTCAGATTACAAATGGTAACCGATTGAACGCAATTGTTTTTAATACCTCGAAGCCGAAGTTTTTTACGAAAGCCCTGCGAGGCGGAACATCTTTATGAATGAGATGTTACCGCCGTGCAAAGATTGCTCGGGACTAATGCTAGCTGGGACAAGATAATAATCAACCAAGACACGGTCGCGTCGTTAACCTTCCCCATTAAAAACGAGTCCGCCGGGCAAAACTTACGGGAGGTCTTCAACACCCGAGATACTCTATGACAGATGCGTCGGCCATTCGGACGCTGGCAGGTGTCCGTGTCATTAGCCGACGTCTATCATGCAACAGCCTAATCATCGAAGCTAGGCGTGTTTCGCGTCGTTATGTTTGTCATCCAGTTTGTAATCCGGGCACACAATATTGTTCCTGCCAGGGTAAAACTGGTCCCAAATTGACAAAATATTACTCTTCGCTACTGCTGTCGCGTATGCGATATAAGGATACGCCGAGGCAAATGGCAGATTTAATCGCACTTGTATTTTAATATGTAGAAGAGTATGTTTATTTGTTGTACGGTATAAGGTTGATCTGGATTGTGTTATACTGATATACTGACAATGAGATGCTGATATATTGCGACTGAGACTGCTATACTGATATACTGAGACTGCTATACTGCGATTGATTATACTGTGTCGCGCCCAGGGAAGTTTGAGTTTTATATTCCCTGAACGCGTCGAGAAGGGGAAAATGTGGTGACATGGAAGGGACTCTCTGCGAGTGTTTTCCGGATTCTAATGAGGCTGCAATCAAACACCCGTGGTAATGACGATCGGCTGGCCGTTTGGGCCTAATGACGGGCCGATGTTCAGGCCCTGCTGTAAACTGTTTGATACAGCCCCTTAGAACTCCCGCAGAGGTTCCGTGTCACCACAAATATCAGATTTACGGACGTTGTATATTTATTTGTGATATACGTATATTAAGAAATATGCAGAATTTTACATCATTATTACATCAATTTAACATCGCACAGAATTTTAAATTGCAGAGCTGAAAGGGAAATAGATTGGAGTATATCTGTATCACTGCCTCGATAGAGATCAACAAAAATTGCTAAAAATAATAGTAATTGCTTTTGCAAATCTTGCTCATGAAATTCAAAATCCGTCTAAATTGACGGGTCCTATAAACTTAATGTTAATAAATCAAAGTTAAAATGTGTCGTTTGCAACGAAGTATCTTCAATTCTGAGCATAATGTTAAGTCTACGGAGAAATTGTTATAACTCATTTATAAAATATTTATGCTCTATTATATTTAACATAACATAATCGACTCCCTTTTGCTATTTCTTAGAAAACATATTTAAAGGAATTTAGGTAAGAAAATTTGCATACAATACTTCGTAGCGTCTTTGTCTTTTCACCTAATTTCGCATAGTACAGCATTTTGTCAATCAAGATGTACTATCCAGTTCTAATTTGTAGCACTAAGTTAAAGTCTGTTTCAAATTAAACAGCAAGCGATTTCACGAATTCCCGGCAACAACTTAGAGTACAGAGCACCGATATTGGATCCATACATCACAGTGCTACGCGCATCCCTGTAGGCGTACCATTACCCTAATGCACTGAGCGTAGAATATTCAACTATAATGCTATCTAACTGATTGAAAAAATCCGTCAAAGGAAGAGGCTCAAAGGAAGCGGAGACGCCTACTCCTCGCTGCGACAGTCAGCCTTTCGACGCGATACGAGCGGAAGTCCCACCAGACGATCTCCTCTTTTCCCGGCGATCTCGTGTCGTCTAGATCACCAGCATACGTGCAAAACGTGAATCAATCGTATGGACGGAGACTGTTTGAGTATTAAACACGCATCGCTAATTATTCGTATGGAAAGAAGAATAAATGAAAATCAATTTAGAATCATTTCTGTTGTGTTTAATGAATTACATTTATTATGTATTATTAAATAGGATGCGCTTATAACTGTTGAGTTTAATATTATTGCAAATGTTGAATTTTTATCACGTTCGTCGCCCAGCGTGATTCGGCTGAGATTCTTGCTGGGCCCAAATCCGATTGCATAGAAAACTGGGGTAAAAAAATATAAAAACAGCAAAAATTTCAACTTTTTGTTTTTATTTTATGTTCTTTATATTTATATTTATATTATACTTCAATGCTTATTCTATTGAATTCCTTTAAAAATTCTAATTCAAAATCCTATTTAACTTTAAGAAAAAGAGCGTCACCCATATTTGGGTGACGTGGCGACGAACGTGTTAATATCTATCCCTATTACCTAACACCACACAGCGCTCATTTATTTTCACCCATCACCCACTCATACCAACACCCTACATTCAAAAAATCTGTTAAATTTACTTCCATTACTTTTATAGTTTTTTTTTTTTATTTTATTAAGTCTTTTATAGGTTCAATAACTTCATACTTTTCTAATACAATGATAACTTGAAACATTCAACCTCATTCCTCGAAACACCATAATTTTTTTAGCTATGTCATTGTGTGGTAAACGAGCGAAACATAAGTATTAGGCATTCGCTAAAGTTCCCATCTTCGTGAAAAGTTGAATCAGATGAAAAAAAACTCACGTCGATGGTAATACTGTTTCACGAAAAACATGAACTATCGTTTCTGCAAAGCTATTCAAAGAAACAGCAATGCTTTCAACAAAAACTATTAAAATTGAGAAACAGCAACGAGACTCTGAGAAGTTAGGAGAAAAACGTGGTTTCACCTGAAATCTGACTCGGTTCCCAGTTTTTCAGCGCAATCCTCGAAGTTCCGCGGCGAGTTAACTCGCTCGCCGTAAATCCGTTTGCCCGTAACGAGTTAACTCGTCTTGCCCGGTTAACAGGTTAAACTCGTTCCCATGACGTTACCGTTCCGCCGCCGCGCGAACCGAAACGCGGTGCGAAAGGAAAAAAAAAAAGGAACGAACAAGGAGGAGAGGGATATAGGGGGCGAGAGGGTTGGAAACGAGGGTAACAGAGAAAGTGTCGCGTGTCTCCATTCGATTTGGCTTTGCACGAGTGCCATCCGGCAGCTGGGCTTCGCCCATTTATAATTCCCTGTATGAGGTACGTGGCGTGTGCACACGGTTATATTGCATTGGACACGGGAGCGTTACACACGCCATTTCGGATTACACGTTACCAGATGAAAAGCGATCCTAGGGTGGAGGAGGAGGAGGTGGAGGAGGAGGAGGCAGCCGCTGAATTTGCAGCCAAGTCATCGTGTTACCCTCGTTACTCCCGTCGTTATCAACAGGATCGGGAATTCAGTTTCTGAAATTCACTTTAAAAAACGGAAGACAGCGGAAATTTATTCCTTCGAACAGGAAATGTCGATATACAAGATATTTTGAACCATTGTCCATACCATAAATTCATTTAAAATCTTAGAAAAATTGATTTCTTGCGGCTTATGTATCGTTCGATGCTACTCGAATCATTTGTAAATCATATTTCTTACAATTACAAGAATCAGGTAAAATCCTGAACCGCGTAAATGCATCGTTGGATAAAGTTTAATACGCTAATAAGTAAATGAAAGTATTTTAAATAGGTTACAAAAGCTTTTTAACGCATTAAAAATTAAGACAGAGAAATTCAGAATACCGCTGAAGTTCATTCTGTTGCCTTTTCAAAAATCTGAACTCGTTAAACGAGTCAATTATCCAACTAGTACTTCCCCAGTACAAACAACTTTCACAGCATTGTTACTTCCGATCGAACGACGAATCGAGCAGAAAAATCTGGGCGATATATTTTTTGTGTAATTAAGCGAGCACCTGGAAGCGAAGAGAAGGATTTTCAAGACAATCCGGCCGTAGCAGGGGGTAGCTTCGGCTCGTAATTACCTCTCATTAATTGATGTCAGGGAGGAGAACGGTGAATCCCAGCCGCCTATCCGAAGGACCAGGTAATCCTCGATCGAGCTACCTGGCCAAGAAGCGATGGAGTTCCCTAAAGTGAATTAAGCGACTCGAGTCCTGCCACTGACGCATTATCCCTCAATCAAAAGCAGCGTTCCGTTGACTGCATAGCAGATCGCTGTGATTTTACGAACGCGTTCGAATAACCGCTACTTAACACTATTCCTACCGACACTTCACGTATACCTATTCCTACCGCGACATTCCCACGTAAGGCAGACTACAAATTTTTCTCAGAAACTAAACAATGAAAAGAGAAGTTAATATTGAAAATATTGTATTATAGGTTTATTTGAGAAAAAGTTTAAAATTTAATGGCGGTTCGATTACGTTGTATATGTAAAATTGTAATCGAAATTTTAAAAACGGTCATTTGACCCGTCGTGGTAGGAATAGTGTTAACGCGTTCGAAACCGATTTAATTACCGTCTGACGGACGTCACGCGAGATGTAAGTCACGTAGAAATTTTGTATTATCAGCTAGTTCTCAGAAAGCGACCAGAAAAGTCGGGATAAGGGTTGCAAAAAAGAAAATTACCCTCGGTTTTGGTATCGAGTCGAAAAACGAGCGATTTCGTGATCGATCGATAAACGAAAATCAATCATATTGTTTCCCGGCTATGTCGCATAGCCTCGCAAAATTAAATGGTAAGAAAAGGGGTCAACATTTCGCCTCCACATTTCCATCTATCCTGTGTTTCAATAACAGCCGACTGTTGTTCCAAATAACTGTAGATACAACACTTCCCCTCGATTCATCTTCCACTCTCTCTTTTTTTTTTTTTAATTCATAACGTGACCCAGTAGCTGAAAAAACAGGCAGAACAAGTGAATCGCGCAAACAAGGGAGAACCAATATCCTCGGCCAATTTTGCGCGATTCGAATCCTTTCGAGGATGCCGCAACGAGTTCGTTCAATTTTTCCACCCCCCGCCCCTCAGGTCTTTGTTTTCCTTTTTCGCGGCACGTCCGAATCGGAATAAATCGAACTGGCAGCCGTCGAGAGACAGCGAGGGGGGGGGATAGCGAGAGGGTGTAGCGGTTTGCTTTTACAGAGCGTTCGCGGACGGTAATGCAAACTCGCTGTCGAAAAGATTAACTCCGCCTCTTTAATGTTTTTATAGAGGTGATTAACTCGAGCACCCCCCAGTCTCCGACCGTGGACTGACATCATCCCCCTTTCGGTCAGGCCAGAAGCTCGCCGGACCGTGTGGCTCTCGATGGCAATTGCAATTGTGCGCGCGAGAGTGTCGAGTGCCATTTCGAAATTGTCCTTGCGCCCGCGCCCATTAATCCTATCGGCGACGCAGCCCACCGCTTAAGCGATATTGCCTGATCGCCGCGTTAAAGAGTCACGGTTGATCCACTTGCACGCTTGCGTGGAGAGGGGTGGGTTCGATCGTTGTTAGAATTAGGGGCGGGCGATTTCACACGCGCCTGACACAGGGGAAGGAAAGTGCGCAACCGATGACGCTTCGCGGATTGTCCCGTGACCCGAACCTTCGTTCGCTTTCTCTTAACCCCTTGACACACGCATACATTAAACGGAATTCGATGGGTCCGAGAAACACTGTTTAACCCATTGACTGCCAACTACGAGATATCTCGTAGTATGTGCTGCAAGTTTAGATTGGCTACAAATGACCATTTGAGTTGGGAATTATTATAAAGGATGAATGAAAAAAAAATATATATATAGTGTAGAGAACATATTAATTATGAATTTTTATTGAAAACTATTAAAATTATAAAATTATAACGTCTTCTTTAAAATAAAATCGTGTCACCCAAGGCAAGATGTGCTAAATTTGCGTGGCAGTCAATCGGTTAACACGTTAACCCTTTGCACTCGAATTTAACATGACCATAAATTACCGCCATATCGCTAATACTATTTTCTATTTAATTATACATAATTTCTGAATATGATCACTAATAAATGAAAATACAGAAGCTATCGTTGACTCTTGAATAACTTTAGTAACTGTGATGCAAACTGATTAATTGTGTTACGTAATTGGGAGAATTGTACTGAATGTTAAGCGCGCAAGTAGGGGTACCCGTTTAGGATAGCTATTTCTGTTTTGTTATTACATCACCATTTGCATTGTCGTTGCGCTCGCATCGCTGTTTATAAAGCATTAAACCTACAACGCTGCAATTGATGGCTCGTCCGAGTATCTCGCGTGTTATCCCGTGAAAGTATTAAATTTACAAACGCAACGCGCGCATCTCGACCCGGCTACGTGTGTTCCCCGGACAAACATTCGGAATTATCCATCGAGGTTTGTAACGAGTTTGTAAATTTCTCATTTACGATGCCGCATTCGGCAACGCAACACGTTCGTGAACGCACACGGAAACGATATTACTCCGCCTCTTTAACGGCAACTTCCTGTTTGCGAACACGTTAGGAAACGTTCGTTTCGTGTTCAATTAATCCTTCGGAAAATTTTTTCGCAAATATTGAACGAATCAACAACCGGAAAGCCACTCAGGGAACGAGTGCGATTCACTTGCCAGCAGGATAATCATCGGTTTCCGCGATTCCGTTTGTTATGATCTGTTTACAGAACGGCTTTCGCTCTCGACGGAACCACTCGTCGCGGACCACGGACTTTCGAGCGCTCGCCAACTATTTTTAGCTGCAAACCGACCCTTAAGCCACCCACCGTTTCACGGAACCGTAATCACGACCTTAACCTCGCGAAGGTAACGGAGGAATATTTCCAGGGTTGCCGGTTAATATGCTAAACATTTCGTGCAGGGCGAACAATGACAGCCGGAAAAGCCATTGCCTCTTTTCGTTCTAAAATAATGACCATTATGGTTCCCCGGAGCATTCCGTGTTCTTTTATGGCTCTGAAATTGTGCTTGTGATCGCGAAGTGCGTGTTGCGAAAGCATCAGAGTCCTGAAGAAAAACACCTTTCGATCCGTCGTACTTCTTTTCTGTGCGAAAGATCGACCTTCCTTTCGTGAAACAGTGAAATGTTCTCCAATAAATAAATAAGGTACTCTAGCAACGTGAAATTATCAGAAACTATAGAAATAGAAACTATTAAACGCATTCCTAATTGTAACTACACGTGCAATATTTTCACTTTATTTTGAGGGGTCACCATTGAATACTAATGTACATAGTTATGCAAAATATAATTATGCACTTTTTTCCTTTAAATTGTACACTCAAAACGATAGAAAAGTTTATTACGATTTTTTGTCTAATATTCTTCATACTTGTAAGAATCTAATTCACTATTCTATTCGCAATATCCTTTGAAATTAAGTTTACGAAACGTGCTCGCATCGAAACATTTTGTACAAATTTAAATCATTGGCAAACGTGTTGAAAGAAAATTTCTAATTCGCGGAAAAACGAAAAATACTGCCTTTCCCTCATAAATCCTAAGTCCTTCCGTAATATTCGATTCTGCTTGTAAGTCAAGCTGCACACGGGGCACCATATTACCTTTCCGCCCTGTGTAACTTACTTCTCGACATTTTTCGAGGGCAAACGGAAAAATGCATGAATTATGGGCCGGCATAAATCACGGTGACGGAAGAAGGACACCCCGGCCACGTAACGACACAGTGAATTTATTCGAGTTCTCTCATTAGCAGCGATACTTTCATATTCCTTGAATTACACCGATCCCCGTGAAAACGTTCTTTCCTCCGTGCCTGGCGTGGATAAATTATCGTCACCTCGCGATTCCCTACGGGCTTCGTGTCCGGTTCCGCGTGTTGGTGGATACCTCGTGTGATTCTTCCCTGGACACGGCCTCCCCCGGATCGGGTTTCGTAATCTCACGCGTGTACAGGACCTTTCATCGTGCACACCTTTCTCCGGCGCGATGATTAACGACCTCAACGTCGTTTCACGCCTGGACAAGAGCGTTGCGCGCCGTTTTGGGATATCAGTCGCGCGATTCTTCCGACGCGACGCGAAGGGAATAGCTCGTGCACGAGGCGGAAAAGGGAAATGATTTATTTATGGGGGCAAAGCAGAAACGATGAAATAGTACCGGCGAGCCTAAAAATCGTGGAAAGATTAAATTTAGAATTTCAAAGGCTTTCCGAGGATTAAAACTGATTTCTCCGAGTTCATTGATCAACGTTGACGAGATAAGAAGGGCAAACTGCTTGTGAAACAGGAAGACGCATGGAAAAAAAGGAGGGATGACGGATGAACTGTGGGAAAAGGAGAACAGAGGAAAATGATTTTTCTCCCGTTAAAGAGACATTGTTGTCCGGGAACGGGTAATACAATGCTCCCCGCCGCGCCCAGGGGCGCGCACAATTCAGGGTAATCCCATGAAATTATTCTATTTACTAACCCGTTATTAATTCCACGGTATTCAGTGAATACAACGATGGCCGTATAAACGTTTCTGCTCCGTGGCTCTACTGAACTAAGTAATCAATCCACTTCACCATGAAACGTTTCCATTCGCGTCGTCAAACGGGCGTCGCTACCCCTCGAGGGTCTCGTCTGCGGCGCGACGCTGAAATTCGCGCGCGTTTCACCGACAATTCCGCCGCGTTACAGCCGCTGCTGCCACGTCGGAAGAGCGTGAAAGTAGGGAGAGAGGGAGGCAACCGGTAACCGAGAGCGAAAGAAACAGGCCGGGAGGGGAGGCTGAAAAAAAAAGGACGGAAAAAAGGCGAACGGAGGGTGAAAAGGGAGGGAGGGAGGGAAGAAAAGAAAGGACTTCAAACAGTCGCTGCATAATGCATCGGCTGGCTGGCGCAGTATCCTAGCCGTTTCTTCTCGGAGCAACAACGCCCCTCCCCCGTCGAAATAAAAAGCTTTTCCGCCTAAAGGCTAACTTTCGCCGGCAGGTACAAGCGCCACCCTCGACTTGGAGGTACTTACGCGATGGAACCACT
This sequence comes from Tetrapedia diversipes, assembly GCA_033822845.1. Lineage (NCBI taxonomy): Eukaryota > Metazoa > Arthropoda > Insecta > Hymenoptera > Apidae > Tetrapedia > Tetrapedia diversipes. The sequence continues at coordinate 76,610 of JAOPTO010002094.1, read as the reverse complement.
CGTTAGCCAGCGACTCAATGGAGGCGCGCGTACCGCATGCGTCTTGAGGGTTCACGCGAAGGGGGTAATGCGCACCCAGTCGGAGGGTTTCCGTATACATATTAGAGCAATGCGCCGTATCAACGGGGCCCACGCAAACGTGACTCCGATGGCTTTGAGCGACGGCCTCCTCCGGCGACCGTATTCGCGTCGTGTAATCATCGATAATTGCGGCAGAATGACGGGGCCGTTCTTGCGATACGCGCTCGTTGCGCCGCGACGTATCATTTCGCCATTATTCCCTGCACCGTGGTGCAATCCCCTCGTCGCTCGGGATGTCGCCAGGGACCGAGGGGTGTTTTGCCAATAAAATCGTACGTGATAATTACCGTTTCAATGTTTTGGACTATTAGCATAAGCAGCCGGATGGTGCAGCGTTTTTAGAGGGGTGGAACAAAAAGCTGCCTAAATTCGTATTTTAACGAGTTCCTTTAAATTAGGGTTGAAAGGGTGAGAGTATGGGGTGAAAAACGAAACGATACAAATGAAAGAATTTTCCTCGTGCAGGAATAAATTCTGTTCGACAAAATTCGATGCTATTGCGCATTACGTACGTTAACGTTCTGAAGACACTGTCGCGAGTAATGCGTACATTTCGAAGCGCACAAAAGTGATCAACCAAAGCGTATTACCTACTGCTATCCTAACCATGCTACAATTGTAATACCAAAAGCCGTGTGATATTAATCTCTAGAAATTACGTGTACGTACATTCGTGGAGCATAAGCAACGAGAACCATGGGTGCCAAGATTCGTCCGCGCGAACGCTCGAAACTCTCTCTCTCTCTCTCTTCGCCTTCGCGTAGTCCCGACCCCTTTCAAACATTCCTCTTCGTTAACACCTCTACACCACCCTCCGCCACGAGCATTCCATTTCCTACCGCACAGGAGCAACGTCTATCACCGTCGACGGTCTTAACGAAACAAAGGAAGAATAGCGCGGGGCTAGAAAACCATCAGCGAAATCGAGAAGTCACGCGTGTATTATTGAGCGTTCAATATCATCCCCCGGCAAACGGACGTATTTCACTCCGAACAATACGTGCCGCCCTCCTCTGCCCCACCCCCGCCCCACGCCAAACCCCCAACCAGCCGTGCATTATACATTCCGCTGCATCTCGCCGCGCGAAAGGGTTAATATTTCAAGGCGCTCATAAAAGCTTCAAGCCGGAAGAATATCTCGCGGCAATATCAGGAAATAAAGTCCGGCGGGGTGGGGGGATGAATCGTTGCGCGCACGGGACGATGGTCCTTGGCGTACCTACGCCTCGCAGATGGGTCAGTGTCGAGGAAAGAGAGAGGGTTGCGTCGAGGGTGAGGTCGCGCATAATCTAATTTGCCGGCACTCCGGCTGCAGCACTGTTACCGGTTGGCGCCGATGAACGCCACCCCCGACAACCCCCTGTGTCTGTGTGCGCGCCTACCCTCGGAGACTTGGACGAGCCGCAGCAGGGTCGCACGAGCCAAGCATCCCCCCTCTCTCCCCGCTTCATCCGCTCTCGAGAGTGCAACGTCAACGCATTAATAGGCGCGGTACGCGCGCATAATGCGGGCGTCCATGCGAAGGAGCCGACGGTGGTTGTGCGCGCACGCTTGTCTGACCCTTCATAAAGCGGCCACCCCTGACGTTCTTCGGCTCCAGCTCAGCCTGGAACCCCCGCGGCATAGAGGGTGCTGCTCCGTGTGGAACGAGCTCTCTACACGATTCTCGCATTACCACGCTGACCTTCCGCGTTTTGCCTTGCCTGCTATTAGTTAACGAGCTATCAAAACATTCCGTGTTTGTCGTTTGCGGTCGGTCGACTGCTTCCGGGGCGAGGAGGGGTTTATTGGTGAGGACGGGCATCGAAGCGTTGTCCGGTGCTTTGTTTTCTTACGGCTGAAAGGTTTCCTTTTTCAGCGCGTTCTTTTGTTAGCTTCGAGAAAATTTCAGAGAAACAACGACGCTAGCCGAGGGGATGATTAACCACGGTTAATGCGCGAACATTGGGACGCGTTACTTTGGAAAATTTAACAGAAACTGGAAAGGGTAACTGGAACATCGAAACTTCAGGAATTTATACTTGCTAGCAGGATAACAGCAACGCGAATAAATTTCTATTCCGACAATTATTGCATTGGCGTTGTTACAGAAAATAGAAATTCTGAGATGGGTTATCTGAATAATAAAATTTGCAGCGGCTACATGTCAGCTGTCGCTTCATAAGAACCTTATCGGAAAGAAAATCAATTTATCGTGACGTCGGTGAGAGAATGCGATACAATTTTACGCGACGACCAGCTCCGTTGTTTAATCCCGTCAGAATTCGCAAACAGCAATTCACTCGGAACGGCAGGCGAGAGCAAACGTCAACTAAGAATACCCGGCAAACATCCCGTCCCAGCGATATGTAAATAGCATCAAATGTTATCCATACCGTTATAGCCGTATATATCGATGCTCGCGTATTGCTTTTCTTCCATTCGCCATTATCGGGACGCTCGTAACAGTGTAATTTGAATAACTGCTCTAATAAATGTCTGACTGGGAGAACAACGACGAGAAACGCGTAGCGAAAGCGTTTCAAAGGTAACAGGGACCATTTTCGCCGGCAACCATTGAGAACGCGACTCTTCGAGAGCGTATTTCCTCTGGGTATCGAGTTACTCCCGGGGAAAGAACTCGCGAAAAATTCTTGTGTCCATTAGCGCGGAATCCTTCTTATAAATATAAATAAGCGTAACGCGACGGGGAAAGCCGTCGAGATGAGAAAATGAGATGCAACCCCCTACTCTTTCTCAACCGTGGGACGTAAGGCAGTAACGGGCCGTGAATGAATAAATTATCCGGACACGACACTGACGTTCGACGGCTGAAAACGTGCAAGAGCGCCGCGCTAATTAAATTTGCGAACGCTGAACGTGCCTCTGCATTACCGGATGACTAATGGCGGCCGCGTCAACCCGCTCTCCTCGATCCTGACGGACCTCGTTCCTCAGACGACGACGTAGCGATGTTTGCGTCGCGTAGACGAGCGCACGGGTCCATTGGAAATTACTGTAAGCGATTTCGTCGACAGGTAACGCTTCCGTGGGTCTCGAGGACCCGTCGTTTGGATTTTTGAAATTCCAGCTGGACAGGGATGGCATGAAAGGGGGTCGAAGAGGGGTAGATAGTGAAGTACGGGCGGCAATGTTGTTTTAGGATCCATAATATCGCTAGCTTAAATGATCGAACGCTTGCAGTTTTCAGATTTAACGGGGGATTACAGTGAATAGGGACGGTTCCGACGTGATCGGCACAAAAGATTCGGTTTTCTAAAGATTCGTCGACCCGTGAGCAAAAATTTCGAGGACGTGCATCGGCGCATTGTTCGAGGTATTACGCACGTGATCAAAAACCAGCCTTTCTTCCTCCCGACTCGATTCCGAGGATTTCCCTCTTAATCGGATGATGTAATGTCGCGAACGTTGGAGCTATGAAATTTGTAATTCTACGGTAATCGCGTGGAATATAAGAACAAAAAGAGCTCTGAGTCTCATCCATCGTAGCGTTTGGGGTACAGATTTACGTTTAATCGCGCTACCGAATGAAATTCGTGGCCGCCAGTTCGTAATTCGCTCGTGCTTAATCTGCTGCATTCATTGCAAGTCGAGCGCGATCGAGATCGAGAGGATCGAAAAATAGGGGGTTATGAAAACGTTTTGAATGCTGTGGGTCCGCCACCGTTTCGCTTTCAAACTTCTGAAAAATAGGCCCCATGTACCTACATACCTACATACATACACGTACTTACATACACAGATATATATATTTGCTACCCTCGGAGGCGGCAGTAACCCTTCGATGGAGGCCGACGTTATGGCGAGTACCTTCGTTCTTGAGATGGGTCTGCTACGCGCTGTGTCCTGAGGGATTACTAGACGTCCCTACCAGCCGCTATTCGCGAATGTATTGAATATAAAAGCACCTAAGTAGACAGTGGCCCGAAATAACATACTGCTCGTCGGTACATAAAAGAGGGTGAGCGTTTCGGGTGTCTTCGACCCCTCTACTCTCGGTGTAAACGAATAATAACCACGAATTACTTCGCGACCCCTCGGATGCTTTCCTACGGCCAAGGAAATATGTACGCCATTTGGATTCCTTCCGTCTCGTCCATATGCACGGCCGCGAACAGATTTTCAAGGGGGGCGAAACACGAACACGGGGTGAACACGATTGCCTTTTACGTTAATAGTTATGATTGGACGGGCTTTGTATGGACGAAGAGGCAAAACGGGAGGATAGGGATCCGTGACAAACATGCTCGTTTATACTCTCTTTTGTGAACGTTACCGTAATGCCCCGGTAGACGTGTACAAACGAGCACGATACAGTTTATCCTCTCGATATCTTGAGAACCCCACTTTTTATCCATATTTGTAATTAATCTATGGAAATAGACAAAACTATCATTCGTTCGCGAAAATTTCCTCTACCTCCTAAATATGACTAGTAGAGTATCGTAGTTTAAGAACCGCGACCCAAAAAGTGAAAGTATCGGTCGGCTAGACGAAAGCCAAGCCCATCGGAGAAAACCGTTGGCGTCAAACAATTCACCGATGGATTGGCAATGTTTAGCGAGCACAGGGTGGGAAAAGGGAAGACCTACCTATAAGGGATTTCTCGAAGGAGGAAAGGACCAGTGTTGAATGAAAAACCGAATTGTACAGTTGTATAAAGAATCGGGAATGTAACATACAGCTGCGTGGCAGAGTTGGGTTAGAAGTACAGTAGCGGGCAAAAGTTTAAGACGAGAAGACAATGTAGAACATAGTTTGATGGTTTGCAAATATTGTCTGTACATTTATTTTTATTGTTATTATGATAGAACACGATTTATTGATTAGCACAGAATGAAAATTTTGATTATCATGCTGTTTCTTATAAATTAATCACTTCAATTTCGTTGACTCTTTGGTCTTACACCTTTGTCTGCTACTGTAGCCGTATTGTCGGTATTTATAACATAGAAACTACTGTGTACGGTATACTTTTGCCATCAATTGCATTAATAACAATAATTATAAGACACTTTCTACACTAATATTACTTAACATCGATTAATATCCTACTACTATGACGTTCGAAGCGTTAACCAAAGATCAAAAGTCCAGTAAAATTTACCTTTGCGCTTTCAACTACGGATCGCGAGTTACCTGGCTAACGTTTAACGAGCCACAAACGGAGCTCAGAAAATCAGCGTGAACAATGAACCGCGGAATATAAAAGCAGCGGAACGTCTATAACCGAGGGACTAGGATATCACACGTATGTATGTATACACGTAGGTGAATCCGCGCAACAATGCTCACCGCGGCGCATTGTTTAGCCCGCGCCAACAATGCACACCCTGAGTTGGTTATCGTCGTTGATAAGTGGCATCCGTTACTCCGTGGGTTTATGGCAATTTGAAACATTAATTGCAGATTAAACAGAGGTCGCTGGTATACAGTGCAGAGGTAATTATGCCGCGGTAATCTCCGGCTGACCAACCGCTAGCTATTCCCGAGCCAATCCTAAACGTTGCATCGGTTTCGCCGTGCATCCATGCGTTGTTGATACGAACCGTTCGGTTATATGGGTGCGATCCACGCGCCCGTGTACGGGGGGGCGTCACGAACACACGCACGATTTGCCGTATAACCTGATTGACAGCACACACGTGGCAACGTAACGGACATCGACGTTTGCGCCGATTGCCGACGTAAAATCGTAAACTGTCGTCGTCCGAGTCTGTTCGTGACAACGCGGGTCTTGACGCAGGATTTAGGAGCGTCAGCCACGCTATACCGAATCAGCTGTGTCTGTCAAAATCGATTCCACCTCCTACCTATTCGTCTGCATTCGTTATTCAATTAACGTCATTTCAGCTGTTCCGCCGCGGAAGAATTAAACGATCCGCCTTCAAAGCAGGAAAGAAAGTTTCACTTTCCGCAGAACGTTTCACGCAACGTGTATGCTGATAGCAAACATACACGGTACTGTTAAATTTATACATTTATGCTCGTCGATGTATAAATTTAACATACAAGTATGCGACTGGATGTTTAAAAAGCTTCAACGGTAGAACTACCGGAGAAGTCAAACCGATCAATTGATTATTCGTAGCAACCTTATATAATTCATTGTGGTGAAGCTTCCGAAATTCACGACGACTTTCTGCAGAAAGTATAAATAAAGATTTGTTTTCATGTAATTTTTCAAATTCATCACTTCCATGCAAATAAGTACGCTTTAATCGTCGATAGTTCCAGTATTAAGAATACCTACAACCGCGTGCCAAAAATGACTTTCCCTGGAAACCGTTCGAGGTACGAAACTTTGTTTCGTTTAAAAGCAACAAGTTATCATCGATTCACTGGCGAGCTCGACTATTCGTCTGCGCTCTCAAATTTCCATCTACGTCTACTTAAAGGCGGTCTACAAACACTGACTGTGGCAAACGACGTCGTTGCAGCGCATGCCTCGAAAATTGCATTCGCATCGACGACGACGACGGCGACGACAACGTGTTTACCGTTTCTCGCCGGCTTTTTTCTCCAGGTATCTGTAATACGGTGCATCTGGCCGGGGCAAGATTACGGAAACGAGGTGTCTCAAACGACATCCCGTATTAACGAATTCCATTATGGGAACAGTTATGGCGCGGCGCTATCGTTACTGATGAGCTCGGGGAACGCCGGCACGTATTACGACCTCCCGGTGACTTCCACCTTTACCTTCATCCGCCTAAAAGCCTCGAAAAGGCTGATCCGGTCGAAAGCTCGCCGCCTCTGAATTCGTAAACACCGACGAAATTATCCTTCGAAAATGCACTTTGATTAAATCTGCGATTAAAATCAGTTAGCAGACGGAGGGGTTTGGCTTGTGTTCGGTTCCCGTTGCAACCCCTTTTACGGCGTGTCTCGCGACGTTCGCCAAACGCTAGAGAAACGCTGCTGCATACTTCAATGAATAAAATTATCCGTTTAATAGAGATCCTACGTCGAGAGCCTGTAATGGATGAGCTCGGTTTGCTTCCGAGAGCTTGTACATTTTTGTTCGGGACGATCGATACCGATGTGGTAGACGCGCGGTAACTTTTTGGAATTTGGATCTTCTATACAGCGTCAGACAACTTTTCAGAATTAATATACTCAGCGGATGGAAATTATACAATGACGCCTTAATCGAACATAAAATTCAATACTCAAAATAAATTACACTAACTCGATATAAAAGTAACAAATCAATTGCACTCTAAAGATCAGTTCTATCGCGTTATGATATTCTAATGTTACTCACGATTTACCCATAACAAGATATCTTCAAGAAGTTGCATCTTTCTCGTTGAGGGGTTATGTGAAATAAAAGAAACTCATGTAAATAATTATACATATTTCGTAAAACGATAATCTCGGTGATATCTACAAGACGGGCGCACAACAAGGACTAACAAACTGCAAACGTAGCGACAGTGTAAACATTCATACCTGGGAGTATTAACCGTGTACCCAAACCCTAACAAGACAAAGTACTATGAAACAGTCGAGGAAAAGGAATCCATTATTTCCCAATACCTTTAATATGTACAGTTTTCCACGAAAGACAACTAAATATTGTTTTAAACTCAACAACTCTAAACAAAGGTAGGCGTTCGGATATTTCTGAACGATAGTGTGCATAATACGCGGAGTCGCATAGTGTCTGGTCTGGTCCCGAGCATTCCCTATTCGTCGTTCGCTCTCCCGAAGATCTCGCATATTCGTCGTGTCTGAAATCTCTGCGAAGACACGGAGAAACGGAGGAGCATTCCATAGGTATACGACGGGTCCCCTAGCCGGTTCACGGTTCGTAAACGCAATAGAATCCTCGACGCATTCTCGATAAAGAGCGAAAGAACGCGAGGAGCGAGATTAACCGAGTGACACGCCGCGTCGCCCCCGCCGGTATCGTTCTCCTCCCTGATCCCACCGAAAGAGAGAAAGAGAGACGGCGAACACAGGGTGAATATCGTGGGAGGGTGGCAAGGTGGGCACCCCACCATGGCGAAGAAGATAACATTTAGCCTCGGTCCCAGAAATATTCTAATCCGCCCTTTCCCGACGTTACACGTCTCGTCCCGTGCCATGGCAGCTGACGGCCTCACAAAAGTTCTCTCCCTCCTCTCTCTTTCGCTTTCTCCCGTCTTTCCACCCCCTTACGTTCTCCTCTCCTCCTTCCACCCTTATCGACCTCCCTCTTTCTCTCCCTCTCTCTCTTTCTGTTTCTGTTCCCCTTTAACTCCACCATACGATGCTAGCTGAAGCGTTATGGCATCGAGACGCGGCTAGAGACCGGGCAACTCTCTCGCCTTGCCGAGCAACAATGAAGGGATTTATTTTATAAACACGGGATATCCCCCGCGAGGTATTGTGCTGTCCGACAAGAGGAGAGAAAACGAGAGGAAACGGGCCGAGCGTGGAGGGGAAAGTGGCTGAATGGAGAGAAGTACGGTTCCCGTGACTCACGTGCCACTTCACGGACCGCTCGTCTTTCGTGAGCAACTCGACCACGATGAAGCACTCTTTTAAGCGGCCCGGCAACCGATCCGGAGATAATCCCATTCCGGCGAGATCGCCGCTCGATCAAAGGTGAACAGATTACAAATTTTTTGGGGCCGCGACCCGCCCGCCCTTGTGAAAGGGAGCGATTCTCGGTAAATTTCATTCGTTCGAAACCACTTCGAGGTCGGTCGAACTCGAGGAAGGGGAGCGGGGTCGATCGAAACGCGTGTGCACTTTGCAGAGTTGAAAACTTGGTTAAGGGAAGAAAAACGGGTCTAATTGGTTATAATCTTTATCGAGACTCTCTTTCTTTAACGCAACTATATGTATAGGCTATTGCATTTCCATTATTGATCGAAAAGTAAAGAACGACATTTATTATATCCTTGATTTGATCAAGGTTTTATGAATTATATTGTCTATCTTGAAAACTCATAAGGTTTCAAAGAATGCGTTTAACATTTAACCCTACGTGTGTTTCTTTTCTTCATAAGCAACAGTCTCTTTTTTAGACAATTCTGATTTTTTCGTAGAAAATACGTGTTTACCATCACTCAGCTTTACTTATTTTCAACGTATCATTCTTCCACGTCTTTAACTATAAAAATAGATCTGAAAATAACTTAATGACAAAGCGTCTGGAATGTAATCGTATAAAATACAAAATGTCTCCGCAGCGAAATCAACGGAGTGCTAAGGGTTAAATATCACAACCCCGCGGGATGAACACAGAACACGCTATTCAGGAAAACGCGTGCAAAGCTACAGTGGCTTCAAAAAGTACACTATGTCACAAATAAATTCGTTTAACCCTGAAATTCTTGGTCTGATAGAAGTATTTAATAAAACTTTGTGGATATGTAGATCGCAATAGTATACGTATGAATTAATCTCTTCTTTTCATCTGAATGCCATTTTAAAGGGGTGAAATCAGCGTTGAGGTTTCTGAGTTTCCTCCCATTTTTAAAAAATAACTTTCCAATGATACTTGATGAAGCAAAACCGTTCAAATAGAAGATGTTTAATTTTTAATACTCTGTCGCCCTGCCATAAAAAAAGAATACAGAAAAGCTTGTATTCAAAGCGTGAAAAATCGCTGAAACTTTGAGATTCGTTATCAGCCCCCTTAAAAGATATTTTGCCGACAAAAAAATTGCTCCACGCGGAACACACCATGCTCCGTACACGCATAAAGTTTCATTGAAATCAGAATTTCAGAAGTAGATGAATTTCCTTATAACACAGTGTACGAATACTTTTTGGGGCCACTGTACATACAAATTGCTAAAGTATAGTGATTAGAGCAGCGTCGATCAAAGCTCGAGAGACTCGTATAAATGACATAATTGGCAGATGCTTTCTGTGCCCCATTCTTCTCGAATGGATGCAGGGTCATCTGCTTATCTTGCACGAGCAGCTCTGCCGCAGCGGTGCGCCCGAAACTTGAAAGCTTAATTCTGTCCATCGGCCCGAAGGTAATCTCGTTTTGGCGAGACCACGGCGAAGGACCACGACCAGGTCACAGTTTTTCCGGGGTAACGCCGGCTCGGGTCTCTGGGACCCGTCCTACTTCCGGCGCGTGCCAAACGGAACGCTGTGGACGTGCATGGTCAACGGCGACCGCAAGCGCGAAAAATCGCCAACTTACAGCATTCCTACTGCTTGTACACCGAAACGATCGATAACGGTCTACGTTTAACGTATTTTGAGTGAAACTAGACGATGCACGCAAAATGTAAGCATTTAAGTGACCATGAAATTATAATATGTTACATCACTGTAATTACTTTGGTGCACTTTTGTATTTATGCATGAATTCATTAAGTCAAAATATATGAAATATATTATTATAATATTTTTAAGCAATTAAATGTACCGTGCAGTGTATCTTCTTGAGTAACATTTAATAACTAACCGTTTATTTTTAACCGAAAGTTGACGAAAACCAATAAAACAAATATCGTTTTACACTAGTTTTATCCTGATTCTACCCTAATTTTACACAAAGAAGTCAATGCAATTAATATGACGAGAGAGACATCCTTCGTTTCCGCTTTACCGTCTAGAACGATGTTTCCCAACGTGGGGCCCACGCCCTACAGGGGGCCAATTCGAAAATGGACTCTATATATGTTTCAAAATTTTACTTACTGTGTTTTGTTAACAATTTCATATTGATTTCTTCCTAGAACCTATCATTTATGTTTCTTAAGTGAACAAATCAATTTTTTAATGTTAAAAATTATGTATGTTACATAGGGAGGGGGGAGGGGCATAAAAACTTTAGAAAGCTTAAGATGGGGCATGGCACAAAAAAGGTTGGGAAACACTGGTCTAGAAGCTATTTTTTTAATTGACGAATGCGTTTCCGCGATTGTCTCAGGAGAACGCGACCGGATATCGAGCGACCGATTCTACTTTAACCGCGAGAAAAGACTCTGCGGATGACACGAAAAGAGAAGGATTATTAAGTTGTCAGGAAAGCTGAACCCACTGCTCCTCGCGTGTCCGCTTTCCGCGGCTGTCCGCCGACGATCTCATTGAAATCGTACGGTTACTCGTGATGGAAAAAAGTTTCCCGGACGCTGAGGGTGAAAGCGGAGAGAGAGACGCGTCCCTAACGAATTATCAGGAGAACTTGATGGAGGAGAACTCGGAAATGTAATTTAGCAGAGAATGGTAAGCGTTTCAAAGTCCTGGTACCTTTTATTTCCCTCATATGTGTTGGAACATTTTTCGAGAAAGAAAATTACTCATCAAATTTTCAACAGCTCGTTTTTAGCGCACTAAATCCTTCTTGCGTATACGCTAAATCCACAAATACGGAAAAGGTTTCTTTTTGTCAAAATAATACACTATTAGTTTATACGTGTTAGCTTTATTCGACAAGAAATTTCTACGATTCTTTCCCTGCGTCTGGAACGGTGTTCCGCTAACGTAGCACGATATTTATTTCATGGATCAAATGGAAACCGTAATTGTGCCATCGGAACGGTCCGCCTGACCTATCGAGCGACAAGACTATTTGTCTTTCAAGAAGTCTCGCAGGACGCTGTTTCGGTCCCCCACACGTCCCTGATAAATATTTCAATTGCACCCGACCCCAAGACACAGTGAAATAATGCCGTCGTGGCCCGCGTTTTCCACGTCCTTCGGTTTTTGCCCTCCGCGGCTTCATATTTCATCGTTCACTGACATACCTTGCGCAAAACAAGCCAGCCCTTGTTCGTACACAGACTGGCAATCAAAACTTTCGGATCATTCTGCGGCTCGCGCAACAAAAAACTTTAAACAGAATCTTTTCGCTGCCCTCATCTATCAGAATTTAGGAAATCGTTATGTGTATAATACTATTCTGTACCATATGGTATATAATACTATATATTAGTACTTTTTGATGATTTAAATAAATACAATGTCTAAAGATAAATGGATGTTGCATGCACAATGGTTAGAATTCAACAGTTACAATGCGTTTCTGTTCGAAAGCTGTGTGTGACAACGCGAGTGTATGTATATGTATAATAAGCGTATTTGTGTAGTGACCACCCATGCAGTACTAATTAGGTACGAAGGATGGCGCTGATGCTTCCTTTCTCCAATAGTACTATACGTTAACCCTTTGCACTCGAGACGTGACTGTTAGTCATCTAATGACATTAACTTCAAAAATGTTCAAATTCGAAATATTTACTAAGATTCGCCTACTATATTGTACGTCATTTAGTCTGGTTAAGTAACATACTAAAATTTACATGTGCGACTGTATAACCTCTGAGCCTGACTAATAAACAAGCTAACTAAAGTCTGAAAATTCGCGAAACTATCATTTGGTGACTAACAGTCACCTCTCGAGCCCAAAGGATTAATTATGTATTATATGTATACATAACATGTATAATACTATGTTATGTATAGAATACCTATAATGTCAACCTCGAATTGAGAAAAAGATTAGGGGAAAACTCGATCTGGAAGGGAATTCTAAACTTTTGGTCACTAGTGTATACTCAGCAGCGTGACTCCAGGAAGAAACGAACGCTCACGGGGGTAAGATGAAAATCGGAGGGCAACACAGGAGGCAAAGGGGGCGAGGGTTGCCCACGGATCGTTAATAATAATTACGAATTACCGTGTTGGTCTAAAGCCGCGTCCTGGGGATTGAAATCACTGCAAATGTAAAGTTATGACGAGAATTTACAACGCCCCGAGAGCCGGCACGCCGCGATTCCGCGAGCCGGGGTGTAAATTGCTCGGCCGCGAAAAGAAAGCCTGTACTTAAACAGCGAGCTGGAAATTATATCGGGCGCGACCCGTTATCCGAAGTTACGACTCTTGAACCAGGCGGGTTTCTCGAAGAACGAATCGGAGAAAAAGAGGAGAACAAGTCGTTCGTGGTGTGCCACGCCGCGGAGAGGAAACGGTCGTGGCTCGTTTATCCGACGCTGACATTGTCGGTGGTAATATTTCTTAATCCGACGATCAACGAAACTGTTAAGCTTGTCCCTGCAATGGTCGTCGTATTTTAAATCCAGGGAGTCTGTTTATTAGTGTTCCATCGTATTGCGGATTATGGGTTAAAAAGGGAGAAATAAAGATAACTTTTCTTTTTAAGAATTTACTAAACTTTAATTATTAAAGTTATTATAGATAATTAAAAAACGATGTTTCCTGACAATTGACAAGTCTGGGACTTGTCTATCAGCACTGCGTTACCGTTCAAGCGATTTAAGGCTCTTTCGTCGCAAAATACTGCGGTACTGCATAGATTTAACACTATTCCTACCACGACATTCCCACGTAAGACAGACTACGAATTTTTCTCAGAAAATAAACAATGAAGAAAGAAGCGAATATTGAAAAATGTATTACACGTATATTTGAGGAAAAGTCTAAAGTTTAAAGGCAATTCAATTAAATTGTATCCATGAAATTCTACTCGAAATTTTAAAAACGGTCATTTGACCGATTGTGGTAGAAATACTGTTAAGGATTAGTATTGTAAGATGGTACGTTTGGTGTGTGTCTGGGCGTGAATATGTTTGCGCGTGTGTGTGTGAAGGGATCGATAGAGTGAGACCGAGTGTTTTGTCTTTTGAGGTCCCACTCGATCAAGAAATGAATGGGGCAGAACCTTGGTGCGAGGAAGTGCGTAGCGCATGTTCATAGTATTTGTCTATCTCGTTGTATTTTATTTCATTTTATTCAAATACACGTATATTCATAACTTTATTCACTTTCCTTTATTTTCCTTTTTATAAATTTATAACTTTTCCTATAATACTGTAGCTGCACAACGTTGTATTCTGACACGGATAGGCAATCGTCTGCGGACGATCGAAGCGAATAGTTGCGCCTACCTGGCTCTCGAATTATCACTTGTATCTTTTCTCTGACTTCGTGTGTTTCAATAAATAACGCTTTTCCCTTAACCCTGCTCGAATTATTTATGTAGCGTGTAAATATTTCACAAAAACGTAACGAATCCACCCTTCCGGTCGCCCTCACAGCCGTACGTTCCGCTTTAACGTCCACAATTTCCAACGATGACATTTTCCGCGAGTGTGCAACGGATGCAAGTAGACGGTGTTACAGTTTTATGGGGGCGGGTTACGGCGGCAGTTACCAGCCGACACGCTGGAAAACATTCGTAGGACGGGGACGTGCCAGCGTTCGTTACGTGTCGCAAGCTGTAAACGCCGAACGCGATCGCATCGCGTACCACCGATTAACCCTTAGCGTATCAAAGTGCGGGGATCTTCGGTGAGAGAGGTCCTTTCAAGGTTCCCTGATATTACTTTTATCGCCCCGTTACTTTTGTACCACCATATTGTTGTCATAACAACGTTCTTGCTCAACTTCACGCAAATATCGCTAAGCATTATGAGCTTTACTCATTGATAATGTTTGTTCAATGAAATATCGTGCACGTACGAAGAAAATATTTCTCTTTGCGATACGTTAAATAATTTTTGAAGAGCAAGAAGGACATGTATTTGCGAGAATTTATTTTGTAGCCTGTACCAGTGAATCCTTCATACTTTTATAAATAATTATTTCGGAAGCATATGTAGAAAATTGCTAGCAACGAGTTTTTTTTGATCAGCAAAAACAACAATCGTTAAGATCTTCAGAGCGAAATTATTATTATCGCGTACGTATTTTAGTTAATGAGGAGGGAAGAAATTTAACGTCATTTCGTAAAAGAACGTAATAGGGTGGTTGTTCGAGGTCGAGCGTGCCGTCACCGCATTACCAACCCTCTCCGGCCAACGAAAACCAGTTCAAGGAAAATCGTCGCGCTCATCGACCGCCTATATATCTGTAATTGTCCGCAGCGTCGAGTGGAACCAATTATTCCGCGGTGCACCAGTTGCAGCCCGAACTTCTGCCGTCACGTGACCAAACTTTTCGCTGCGAGACTTCCGCCGGGAAATTCCTGTTCGCGAATTCCGTTGACTTTCCGTCCCCTTGTCCCCGCACCGGGGGCTCCTTTCCAATTTTCCTTCATTGAAAACTATCGGTCTTCGAACGTCACGTATTAAAAAAAAAAAAACGACAGAAGGAAACAAAGAGCAGGAAAACGTTGCATTTAACCGAGAGATGCGGAGAAAATTGAACATGATTCGTCGAAAGTGAGAATTCGTCGAACGGGTGAGGTCGATCGAACAACGGCAACGAAGAGGAAAGGAGAAGCGCATGCACGCAACCCCAAGGGTAGAGGGGGGTGGGAAGAGGTAGAGGGGTAGAAAAAAAAACGCCATTCCAAATTTCCTCGTCTTGTGAAAAAAGTATCGCCCCTGCCCGACACCCCGGTTCGACTCGAACCCTCGCAGCGTTCCACGAAACTCTGATCTGTCGCGTTTTCAACCCCTCCACAACCCCTCCTCAATTATCCGACGTCCGAGGAAACGACACGTCCGCGGAAGATTCGTCGCGTTTCAACCCGCCACGTCGGTTAATTGAATTATTAAGCCCGGTCAGGTGTGAAGGATAGATGCTTTCGGGTTAGCTAATTGTGGCGCCGTAAATAATAGAGGGCGACCTACCGGCGTTGCAGTTCACCACCGCAGCTGGAAAAGGGTGGCGTAGTCGGTCGGCGAAGGATAGAGCTGGAAGATGAGGGCGGCGGCAGGCAGGGGCGAGGAAGGGGGGTGGCGTTGAGTGCTCCCTGAATAAACAAATACCGAAGCGTACTCATTATTTACGACAGTGGCGCGCTGCGGGGTCCGCTGCGGACGCCTGACGGACAGGCTCGGTCGGATATATATCCGGTTCGCGGTATAAACGGGGGTGATTTCCGGTAGCCCGGGCCTCCCTCGAACTCGCGCGATGAATAACGAAAATATCTACGCGCCACGACAGGACGGCACCCCCTCTTCTCCTCGCCCCGCGAATTTTTCCGATACACGGTTCCATCGGCCGTAAAATTCGGCAGGAACTTGTTTTTCCGTAGGCGGCCCTGGGCCGTGCGCACGCACGCTCCCTCGCGCGAGCCATATTAAATCGGTGATGGATACCGGATACACCGTCTGTGTAAAATCTGGGCCGTCCATTTGCTTTAACAATTCAGTTAAAGAGGATTACTTCCTCGGTTTATTACTTCGAGCCATTAAACAGAGAGACAGAAATCCGCCGTTGGAGGACGAAATGCGACGACGGCGACGACGACGAGGCACAACGGAAACGCTTTTTTCTGATATTACCGGAAAATACATGTGTGCGAATACATAGGTTTTTTTCTTTTTCCGTTTCGGCCCGTTTATTCGTTGTTTTTAACTTCTTTTTCTCGTTCGAATCGAAATTGTAAGGAAATAACGAAAATATCGAAAACCTGAATATACGAGGGGATATATATGTGTTTGTGTGTGTGTGTGTGTACCACTGCTCGGTATATTGCGTGCGGTCTTTCCGATATTTAATATTGATGCACGTTTTCAAAGTAGATGAAATCAAACATTTTTTAAACAAACAATATTGGCCTGTTTTGTGCCGACCATAAAATACATGTACATTCGTACACCTACACGGAATATCATTTTATACCGAACACGAGCGAGTCAAATGTGTTTTTACGAAATTATTGAAAATACGCGATTCGTACTGTTGTTTAAATACAGTGAAGGATGTAAATCATAAAATATCTTCCTCTGATATCGACGAAATTATGCGCACACGCGGAAAGTCTACCTGATCGAACATTTCTACAGATTTTATTCGAACCCCCACCCCCAGCCTGCTTTTACAACTTCCCAAATCACGATCGATTTTTAATTTACACTCACCCCCTTATCCACTTTATCCTTCGCATCGGCGCGAAGCGAGGTACATTTTCATGATTGATACCCGTCACGATGAAAATTCGCCACATTCGAATAAGTCGGTTCGCGTTCCCAGACGAAATTATTCAATCGGGCTAACGGGATTAGTAGTCAATGCGAGCCGGTCGCTTTGAATCACGAGAGTCATTAGGGATACGCGCGAGGCTATCGATTAAAATATTGCCTGTCGTATATCCGCGATTTGACAGCAAAATTATGAGATCGCGGTCAACGAGAATCGGACGGTCGCTCGCTGGCGAATATATAATATTCCCGTGCCAGATTCGCGGCTGTTATCTCCAACTCCGCTCCCGCCGTATTCCCGTTTCTCCTTTCATACACGCGTGTACACGCGTGTACGTACGGTTACAAAAAAACTGCCCGCGACGGCGGGGTTGGAGAGGGCGAAGAAGAGGGTAGCGCTCGCAATTGAATCGAATCGATTCGAAAATTTGATCGGCACAAAACACGGAAAGTCCATTACCAATTTTCGGATCGTATTCCTATCGCGCGCACGCCGAATATAAATACATTTTCCTCCTGATATCTGTATCAATAGAACGGCACCGGATACGAGTGTACCACCAGGGCTCGGCTCGGCCGCGGCTCGCCAATTTCAGCGATACCGCCGTAGAACATGACGCGAAATGCGAAAAATTCAACGTCCGCGTATCAGATTCCCCATTCACGAATAATTTGCGCAACCCGATACGAATCGCGAATTATTGGGGAATCGTAGAGCGGTAGTCAACGCGAAACACGACCGTTATTAGCGAGGCTCCCCGGTAATAATTATAATGAGAGGCCGCAACGACGAGGCGCGCGAGGCAACCCCGAGGCTATCCGTGACGTCATTAATCACGAACACTTAAGTTGGTAGATTAGAGTGCACGCGCGTGTAATATCGAAGGGTCGGGGACGATGCATCGGGCCGATCCACCGATTGAACCGCTGTGTCAAAGTCAACGTACGACCCCGTCAGGATTAAATCAGATTCGATGCTGTCGCAGCCGGCGCTTGGACGGTGATCTCTGGATTTGGGACCCGGGGACCAGACGCGGGAATCTGTCCCGCGTTGACCTCGCGTTTAGTGCTGCTCCCTAGATTGGGCCCGCTTGGCGGTCGTCGATACGGGCAACGATGGTGAACGGGAATGGCGCGTGCTGTTATTTATAGCACGGATCATTAGAATTTAAACAAAGCGCGGGGCCACGCAACCCCGGAGAAGTCATTCATCATCGTTCTTCTGTTGTACGTCACATAAACGTCCCGTGTGACGCGAATGTAATAAATGATACCGGGGCCGGCATACGTTTTATGTAACTTTAATTGCGGCCTGGGAACGCTTATCTGCCTCTGAATATGTATCGCTGCTGGCTCGGTATTAGAACTTTGATTGCACGACTTTTATCAGCGGTGGTTATTGCTGAAATAGTCATGGTAAAAGTTATGCTATTTTTGTGGCGGCGTTATCATACCTTGGAGACCGTTTTAATCGCTTTAGTACAGGTATGCGATTTTACGCGAACATAATATTTCATTCGGAAGAAGTCTATAATTTATGAGAACTGAAAAGATCTAAAAAATCTGTTCCAAACAATTAACATATCGAAGGTAAATTATAATAAATGCTTAAAGCAATAATATCTTTGTATGTATTTGGATATGCAATGCGCGTTCAATATTGATTATATAAAACCGGTAATGTTCTTAAAATATCATATTCGTGTCTACCAGACTGCGATACAAATGTGAAGAGTAGATAAGTAAACAGAGAGCTCAGCAAGGTTAAAGCGTGTCTAGAGTTTCTTTCGAAACAAGTTTCCAAGAAGCTCCGAATAACGTTCGAAGGACGTTGAACGATCTGCGATCCGTCAAAATAAATTGTGGAACCCAAAGTTGTATCGGCGGCGACGTTGTACAAACAATCTCGCGATTCCGTGGCAAAGAAACGGCGAAGGATGGGCGTGTTTTTTAGGCCCTGACGAGGGCCAGCTGGACGAACACACTCATCGAAAGGAAACGTCGTCGCGTTCGTCATCTTACGAGCTTCTTCCAAGAAAAAAATACCGGAAGCGTTGCTTCCACTGGTAGCATCATTTCTTCTGCCTCCAGCCATTAACACTAGATTTACGGACATTTCTTATATGTTTATTTCCACGGACACCCGTCAATTTGACGGGGTTTTCAAAGAAATAGATATGCATCGAACAGAATTTTGGAAACAGATTTGGGTATATATTCGTATTGCTCCATCGATAAAAATTAACAAAAATCGTTAGAAATAACAGTAATTATTTTTGTAAACTTTGCTTATGAAATCCGAAATCCGTCAAACTGACGGACCCCGTACACCTAGTGTTAAAAGATATACCATCCCATTTACGTAACAATAGACATTTCCATTTGCATGCTTGTTTCACACATGTATTACTCGCTCGTTTGAAACATATGGAACACGGCAATACTTACCGTATATGCATCCAACAAGGAACAGCTGTCTTTTAATAAAAGCAAAGCGCGATTGTAAAGTCTAAGATTCTCAAACCATAAAAAGGTAGAGAAACATCTTCAGTTTCATAAAAAAAAATCACACAAAACAAAATGATTACATTTTTTCAAGCTTCGCCCGTTTGAGCAAAGAAAAAGCAAACGGAACGAGCAAGTGCTTACGAGCTTACATATCCTCCCGTCATTCGTTTAAATTCGCAAATGTGTTGCATCCGCGCATCGACCACGCCGAAGCCTTTCAGAAACGACGCGAAACACGGCCATCAAATATATATATACACACGTCGTTCGCCTTTGATCATTTAAAATCGAGTACAGCGGCGCAAAGAAGGCGAACCACGACGTGCCGGCATCGGCATAAAACCGAATAAGGAAACCACCCCCGCGCGACATCAGGATACCCAGGATCCCCAAACGAGATTGACTACGTCGAAACAGCTGAGTCTCCGGTTTACGCAGCCAGCCTCCGTGAAACAGATACCCGTGTACCACACACGTGCACACGCGTACATCCACGCGAACGATGCATTTCCCGCGGATGAGAGATGGCTGAAGTGTCCTTTTCTCCTACGAGCCCACGGAACCCAACCCCGTCGCGCGTAACGTGCCCTACCCCCTGCACGGATGCACGCGTATCCTGTGTCTCGCGATATCCAGGAAAATGTAATGGGTATCGAGCGTGTACGGCGGAAGCGAAATTTGTTCTCGCGACGCGGCCATCGAGTACGCGGAGACACCCTGAGCCTGTCCTCCCCCTTTTCCTTCCGAGCTGTCGTACTCCCTATTCTCTCCCCGTATTCTCTCTCCCTATTATCTCTCTCTCTCTCTCTCTATGTGTTTCTCTCTCCCTATCATCTCTTTCTTTCTCTCACTCTTAGTGTTTCTCTCTCCCTATCATCTCTTTCTTTCTATCAGTCTCAGTGTTTCTCTCTCCCTATCATCTCTTTCTTTCTCTCACTCTCAGTATTTCTCTCCCTATCATCTCTCTCTTTCTTTCGCTCTCAGTGTTTCTCTCTCCCCATCATCTCTCTTTCTCTTACTCTCAGTGTTTCTCTCTCCATATCATCTCTCTCTTTCTGTCACTCTCAGTGTTTCTCCCTCCCCATCATCTCTTTCTTCTGTCACTTTCAATGTTTCTCTTTCTCTATCATCTCTTTCTTTCTGTCAGTCTCAGTGTTTCTCTCTCCTCATCATCTCTTTCTTTCTGTCACTCTCAGTGTTTCTCTCTCCCCATCATCTCTTCCTTTCTGTCACTTTCAGTGTTTCTCTTTCTCTATCATCTCTTTCTTTCTGCCACCCTCAGTGTTTCTCTCTCCTTCTCTCTCGGTTTCTGTTACTCTCTGTTTCTCTCGTATATGTATATTCCCGCAGAGAATCGTTCCGCGGTGCATTGAAAAATAAATCTCGGTAAAAGTCCGGGGTCCCTGTCGATACGCCGACATTATGCAATATCTTTCTGTGTTGCCGCCGCGACGAGCCTCCGGCGTAGGCGAAGGGCGGACGCGAGGGTGGGCAGCGTTTGGGGGGGATCGAAAGGAATGAGCGTAATATCCCAGATGGGCTGTACGTTTCGGATGCTTAGGTAAACCCGGCGCGTTTGTGTGCGGCCTGCGTGCAGCCTCTTGTGTGCGTCCCGTAGCACGCGGTATGTGTCTATTACGCGTGCATTCAGCCCAGCAACGGTAAGCTCTGCGGATCCGAACCGCTCAGAAGCTGACTACTTTATCCTTATACTTCGAGTTTAATTCGCCGTGGATCTGCGTACGTCGAACGGGCCGGATCCACGTGTACGTACTGTTCTGTTTGTTTGGCGGAACCGTTCCGCCGGTCCTTTGCCTACCCGTACACTTTTGTGTTGCACGTTCTGTTTGTTTTGACTATACCCGATGTCGCTGCCGCTGCTTTTCAACGATATCGTAGATTTTTGATAGAAATTCGGGGAACCGTTAAATAACGGAAAATCATTACCTTTAGAGCGTATGAAATTTCGATGGTATATCGGATACAATATCCGAATATTGGTCGGAATATTGGTCATTTAATATAAATGAAGCTTGAAACTAGAAAAGCAACAGAGAGCGAAAAGGACGAGGGTAACGGCTTTAAAAAGCAGTTGCAACCAGAAATTTCAGCTTCGATTATATTCGCGATAGTGTTACAAAATTTAATGGATTAATCAGATTCGATGAAACAATTATGACTATGAATAATACCGTGCGTTTGCCACTGTGACATTTTTTGTTTTGTTTTTCGAAACGATCGAAACACAATGCAGCACAAATAAAAGCGATCGGAGTGCGTTTTCGGGGAATATTTTTCTGCGACTCCATTTCGTTCAACCGGCGATCATTTTTTTTCATAAAGCGAGCATTATCGATGACCTTCGACCCCAGGAAAAGTACCTCGGGAGTTGAGCCGCGGTCCCAAAACATCCAAGTAAGCATAGCGTGATCCAAGGCAGAGGAGCATCCGTGGAACGGCAGCTGGGTCATTTGTCGCTGACGGCACCCACGGGAAATCACGTGATCGAGTCTCACTCTCTGTGTGATTGCCACTTCGTGGACGATCGATTTCCTTCTGAACGCCCACAATGCTCCATTTAATATGAGCCAGGTACAAGTCGCGCGCTGATGTCGTCCAGCCCTATACGCGCAGATCGTTCCACGGAACTTTTCGTTCCAAGTCGTGCATCAAGTTCGCGCGAGCTGGCACTCGAAACAAGTGAAAAATTATCTCTGGCTAGAATCAGCGGATATATCCGCGCGAAGTTACAAGCAGCTGGCTGTTTTCCAGCGTCCGTTCTATTTTATGCGACGGTTTTATCGTGGCCCGCGAATAAATTTCGCGGGCGAAGCTGCGCGAGTATCGTGAACAACCCTTGTCCCTCCTACGACCGCCCTCGCTCTTTCTCGCTTCCTCTCTCTCTATATATGGTTAAGATATCGACGTTCGGTAATCCTTGACGAGGCCATAAGTTCTTGGACAACGTCAAAGGCCGTGGAAACGGACTCGGTGGAAGAAGTCTAACGAAGTAATTCATCTTAGGCACTTCTTACCGAAAACTGTCAAGCTCGTTCCGATCCGGCCGGTCTTAACGGATCGCCAGGATTTAGCTCTCGTAAGTAGCAAGAAGCCCCGTGAATTCGGCTTTTAGGTGCACGGATAACCTGACAGAAAGTACGTGGACCCTGGAAACGCCAGACTTACTTTGCCGAGAGTAGTAAACGAGGAAGCGTCTTCGTGGAACACGGCTTGGACACGAGCATATGGCGATGGGGAACGAAGTTTACCCTTCCGGATCAAGGCACTTTAGGTTATGCACGCAGCATGTGTGTGTAAACGCGTACACGTGTGTGTATGTGTGTGTGTTTGTGTGTGCCGAAATGGAAGGATCCGTGTATAGTTGCGAGCAAGGGAAGACGAAACTTCGTCATTCTGTTCGGCATTTCGAAGACGTAAGGGAAGCGTAATTCCGCAACTGATTGGAGTATCTGCGATTCCGTTTTCGGAAGATCCCATTCCGGCAACGTCCAACTTCTCTAATGTTTCGCTATGAATCTTCGATTCGTTTCGAACGGGGAACCGTGCCGGTCAGCCTCGAGATTCCCGCGAACCGTAGCCACCCTTCCCCGTTAACGACGAACTTCCCAACGCGTTGCTGAAAATTAAACGACCACGCCTAGCCCCGCCCCGGGGAAACAAGCGAAAAGGTGGTTTATTATTCATTAGGCCGGAGCAACGCGGAAGTGCTTAGCGCGAAGGTTATGAAAAAGTTTCGTCCTTTCGGATTAGTAAGCGAGGGAAACGGACGAACTATCCGAACTCGCGACTCGTAATGCTCCCGATATAGTTATTACTTATTCCACGGACGAGTAATAGGAAACTTTCCCGGCCGCCCTTCATAAGGCATATTCTAATCCTTCTGCACCGCTTTGACCTCATTTCGACTGCGGCGGCCCGCGCTAGAACAATCGTAACTTTTCCTGTTTCTTCTCGCCCGCCGACCCACCGCGTACGCGACCGTCGGCTTCGGTCCCGATGAATATTTCATATTTACGTTATGTTGCTGACTGCGGACGGCGGCGCGGCATAAAACGATGCGATTTCCAGAAGTTAAATTTAAAAATACAATGCCCACTCGAAGAGGAATAAGCCGGCCCGGTATCCCCGGGGTTACGCGAGCAGGCGGGAGGGCGTTGGGGGGGAGGGAGGGGGTGAGGCCGCATAAAGTGTTTGCAAAAGGTCTGGAAATTATTTGAGAGCAAATTCCACTTACCGCCGCGCCGTGGACCGTAGAAATGTTCGCGGTAAGTTAGAGAACAGACGTTACCGTTCTTTCAAAGGACCTTCCCGGGGCTTTCGTTTAATTAAATGATAAAATAATACGGCAGAGTTAAAAGTTCGCCTTTTCCATGTCGTCGTCGGCGGATGACCGTCCCTCCCCGTCCTGTCGCCTTCGCCCGTACCCGCGGCCGACGCTTCACGGGTTTCCTCCGTGATCCGCCTTTCGTTTTCACGGTAAACGGTCGCGCCGTATGGAGGGAAACAGATTATCGGGCCACCCCGATACAGTTTTACGAGTGTTCCAAGCGCGATATTAGAACGTGGCTAAGATTAATTCGACATTCCTGCGGTACGCGTCATCGGAAGAGTGGCGGAGGCAATAATGGATTACGCACGGTCATCGGATGAAGCTCGATCCCCCAGCATTCAAGCTAGCACAGCGACCCCGATCGCGTGTGCCCCGGCCTAAGCCGCAAGAATAAGACTTTATGATCGCACGGAATGAGAAAAACACCCACTGCGCGGCGCGCACAGTGACTCACTGTTGCGAATATCACACGGTGCGTTCAGGGACGACAAGCAGCCACCGCCGCTGTAGGCTACGGGGTTGAAGCTCGAGGGGTGGCAAGGGGATAACAGCACCCAGCGGCGCTTTCCCTTCGCGGGGCGCGCTCATATCCGTCAATATCACCGAGTGTTCTTAAGCCCATATTACAGATCTCGCAGCACCTGCGTTCCGGCGCTCTGCGCGACTGCGAAACCGCTTTGACGAGGAGCGGGGCGAAGCGAGGAGAACAGAGAGAAGGAAACGAGAACAACGCTGGCGAGGGAAACCGGGGGCGGGGGAGGGAGGGAATTCAATTTCTGGGGTGCATATTAAAGTCGCTCGAATTGTCCGCTACGTTGTCAGGCGGCAAAGGTCCGGGGGGAAGGGGAACGTGGACCGAGTCCAGGATTTTCCTTTCGCGTGTCCATTTCGCCTGACCTTTCTTTCTCTCTGCTCCCGATCTCTTCGCGTTCGCGGCAAGTGGGTCGCCTTTTATCTTTCGTCGGGGCCTCTCGTTTGGTCGCGCGTTACGCGGATCACGATGCTGGCTCGTTTACGAGGAACCCCGTAAAATTACGGAGCGCGTGAGTGGTTTTAATAAAATACATCTTTCACCGGAACGTTTCACGCCCGCTTGGTACAGCGCACGGACCAAGGGGGCCGAACGGTAATCCCCGATTAGAGGCCCTGCCTCCTCTAATTTTCCGATTTGTTACGATACCGATTCGAATTCCGCGGTCTCATTCCGTGACCATCAGTCATAAGGCGTTTACCTCCGTCCGTTCCGTCGATTTTGTTATCCGAACACACCGTTCAATCGATATTACCTCTGGCGATCCACGCCTTAATTTAATTTGATACCTTCCACGATCTTCCGAACGCCATTCATCACCCTTGGTAAAATGTGTACCGCACAAGAGCCCCGTTTTTGATCGGTTGACGATCGTTGAGTTTATCGAAATTATTTAAACGGATACGGGAACATCGATTATTGTTGTTGAATAAGAAAGAAAAAAAGAGAGAGAGAAATACATTTGTATTATGGTGTCCGATTAGAGTGTTGGCCTCTGGCGTAAGTATGCAGTAGAAAAACAAAAGAGTAACGAAGAGGAAGCAAAAACCGTTGTAAGAAGGAATCCTGCATGCGTGATATGATCTAATTGTTTTGTTATATTTCCTGTATTTTAATTATTAAAAACATATACACATAAAACAATAGTCGCATTTATTTAAGAATTTTATATTAGGACCCGGGAAGATTTATGATTTCTCCAAATAGAACGCGTTTTAGGGGTGCCGGAGAAAAGAAAGGGTACCGCGCGTTCAGGGGCTCATTATGTAACATATCTTTACCCAACCCTCTTTCAACGATTTGCAGGCATCTCCGGCCGTTGTTCGTCCACGGGCGAAAAGCTAATTATTTGTTACGTTGGGCTGACTGCAAAAGTCATTATTTATACGGGCCGGCAATATCGGCCGTAAACGCCTACCCCTTTTTCCAAGGGGACGGGCGAGCAGAAAGAAGCCGTGCACGTGCGACTAATAAGCTTTTTTATCGCTGACACGATCGGTTACATTTACACGCTGCGCCCAAAAGAGACTTTATTTAATTACAATGGCACGCGGTCGTTGTACATTGTCACATGCAGCCCGAAACGAAGTTCGATTAAATTTTGAAACGCAACCCGCTTTGTGCTTGTGACTTCGTATAATTGGATGGATAAAACAAAAATATCCCTGGCAAAAACAGTGCCGTACAATAGAATTTCGCAGCCGTTTAAAATTCTGACGATAACCGTCCGGCGCCTATTACGAATTTCCTGAAATTTCCAGGAGGAATCTTAATTTCCACCGGCTTTAATCGAATCGCTTGATTAGCACTCTTGTAGTCGGCACCGTCGCGAAAGTTAACCGACAGACGGCCGTGGATTAGATTGAATTATTCGAGATTATTAGATTAATACGGCCCTACTCTTCTCTGTAGAAAAGTTATGGTTCGCGGTTTATCGGTGCGCCATGCCGGGACGTTCGACGAGTCCGGGATTCGAGCCGCGGCGGCCATACAAACGGCGGGATCGAGTCCCGTCCCGAATGAACCACGAATTTCCCCGTCGGTTTCTTCGGGATTCATAGAATTTCATAGCGGAAACGCGGCCGCGTTCTCGCGTTAACCAACAATCGACTTCAATCGATAAACCTCGTTCAACCGGGCGAACAAAAGTGCACCGACTGTAAAGTTCATTTCCACGCTCTTCCCCCCCACTCGCCGCGTACCTTCGCCGGTTCGTATAATTTCTCGGTGTGTAAACAGCACGCCAAACATTGCCCGGACGTATGAAAATTACACCGATTTTCGTTCAATGAAATTAGCTCCAGCCGGCTGTGCTAATTCCCTCGCGATGAAAAGGTGCTTTGAGAAAAATTGATTACCCCGTTTCTGGCCGACCGCGCGCGTTGTTCGCCGAAACAGATTTAAAACTCTTTCTCGTGCAATCATCTCGAACAGTTAACCGTGGACACTTTGTGCCGAAAGGAATACCGTTTCGCTCAGCGTTGTTTCGTGTATTCAGCATTCTGTCCGTAGACACAGCGTGTAAACGCGGAAACCTGGCGAATAATTGAAACGATCAAGCGTAGCACCGAACATCGTGAATATTCAAGGCGATTAAATATTATCGGGCAACGTTCCATAAACGCCGGTAATATCGCCGGGCAACGGGATCCGGGGGGGTTGGATGAAGGAGAACGAGCGAAAGAACGACGGCGCGTGCAGGGATGGTAAAAGGGTGGGCGGAGGATAGGTAGAAAAGGGAGGTACGTCTGATAGAGGGGATCGAAGGGGGACACCGGAGGTAGTTTCAGTCATATCGACCACACCACTTTGCCCCGCTATGCCACGGTATGCCGGTAGAAACACCTGAGCCCACCAGCCACCCCACCTGCCCACCCCCTCGCGGCATCCTTCACCCAAGGCACACACCGACACCCGACCGTGTTCGTGGCACCTACACAGAGCCCGTGGTCGCCGCTGTGCCAGCCAAAGTATATTAATTCTTCTGTTTTATATATCGTCCGGGGACCAAATGGCCCTCGGAATCCTAAAGACTTCGCTTGGACGTCAAGTTATGGCCGGGAAATTAAACGAGGGGCCGATTAGTACAGAGGTGAACATCCCGGAAAAGGGGACGGCAAAGGAAAGGTATCGGGCAAAAGGATACAGCGGGGAAATGGAAGGAAGCAGGAAATACTGTTTAAAGATTTTCTATCTGTATATAGTGCAGGGAGGGGAAGAGAGGAAGGGGGGGAAGGGAGCAGCAAGGACCGCGGCCGTCGACGGCGGCGGTGGTTTCTACGGCTTTGCCCAGAGCCGCAACCGTGAAAATCCGAAGAGGAAAGTACGTTAATGAAAGAATTACAAGTTGCAAAAGTGAGGAACTTCAAAGGCGGAAGCCTCTTACCTACAGTTAGATATCGCGGCCAGCGAAACAAAAAAAAACGGCTAGAAAGGGAACGGACGGCAGGGTTGGAGCTGAGGCAGACGGAGACGGTAGGAAGCTTTTCGTGCAGCTTTTAATCTACCCCGGTGGGTGACCGAGCTTGAAAACCCCCGGTCGAGCTTTTGAACTCGGTCGCACGGCGATTTAAGAAGAGTCACTCGCGCCGGCTTCAGCTGCGCGAAAAGTATTAAGTCCAACAAGGGGCACTAATTGGAGCAAATATCGCGGCGATACTCCCCCCTCCCTGCTAGAAGAAACGATGCTCCAAAGGCTTCGAACTTGCTTTAGCGACGGCAAATGAAACGGAAAGGGGTTCGAGGTATTCCGCGAGAATCCACTTCGCAGACCAAAAGGGAGACGACGTCGCGGGATTCGGAATGGTCAAAGGGAAATTTGTTTTGTAGGGTACGCATAAGCGTCCTGAGTAAATCAGCGTACCGACAATTATTGCCGACACTCAGTTGAGCCGGCGTAGCAAAGTGGACCCAGGGATTTTCCTTGACTTTTCCCAAGTTTCTTTGTCTTGGATTTTTACATCGCGTCCCTTTTTCAGCAGCATCCGAAACACGGAAACTAAAAACGCTAATTAGCAGCTAGCCTTGACGTGCACTGCTGCGTTTCTCGCAACTTATAGTGTACTCAGAGTCATCTCTGAGAGAGCTCGTTGTTAATCAATAATAAACATAGTTTATTTTAATATGAATTCATAGTTCGATCCCTAAATCCTAGAGCTTTCCCTCGGATAGTTTTCGCTGTGTACTTTCGGTATTCAGGACTGGCCGACGCTCTTCCGTGTTCCTCTTTCCGGTACCCGTTATCTTCCTATCAAGTAGCTCGCGTTTCGCGAGAGCTGACGTCTGTCCAATCTCGCTCACCGTGCGCGTCTCACCTGTCCGTGGAGAAAAATAATTTCTCGAGAGGCAACGGAGAGCGGGATAACAACGAAAGGCGAACAGTGTCCGCGCGATAGCGCCCCCCGGCCACGGGGGTTCCATCGTGCGAGTGGCCATGAAACAATGCCTTTTAAGCGACGGGGCTCGGTTGAACGAGGAACACGGAAACAAAGAAGGAATAAAAATGTTTTAATCCACCGACCGCCCCTCCTCCGCCTGCCCTCGTCGCTCTGCACACCACGATGACCTCTCGCCGCTCCCCATTTTTCCATTTCTTCGCTACCGTCCACCCCCCCCCAGTCCGCCCCACGTCCTCGGTTCCGTCACTTCTTCTCGTGGCCACGTTTTTCGAGACGGTTGCATTAAATCGTCGAGCAAAGGGCACGCATTCAGCGTAATGCAACCATTCCGTTCGAGCACGCTCGTACGTAAACGTCAGACGGCACAATACGCGCCGGCCGTTCCGCGAATGTCTCAATCATTTTTTTAGAACGCCGCGAGTTTCAAACTTCGCCCCTCTACATTCCCGTTCCTTTTCCGCTGCCATCAAGGGAAACAGTATCTTTGTAATTTCGTTACTTCGCGTCCTATACCTCTTGCGTTGCAGGAATATCGCAGTAGGTGCAACAGAAACGATTCCAAATTCAAAAATAAATCAAACACGTGGGATAAAATTTTCCCTCGCCTTGCTTCGTTTTCGTAACGATCAAATTTTTAAATTATGTTTAAAGTATTTTGTAACCGTCGTACTAGTCTTATGCTAGAGAAATTTCACCCTTATCTCGAAAACAACGTATTGTCCTCCGCCGAAGAACGTATTCCACGCTTTCAACTTACTCCTGTAGATAAAACGCGAGTATCTATACACCTTCGCCCCGTGTTCCTCGTTCGGCTGGCTTATCGATAAGGTAACAGATGGATATCCGAGGCTCGATCGAAGGTATATACGAAGGAAACCGAAACGATGGCGCGTCTCCGCGAGACACAGGCAGAGATATTCAAATTCAAATTCATTGTAACCCCCGCCCGCCCCCGTTATAGGTGTACACCGTGTACAGGGTCGCGTGCGCCATGCGCGGCGCACGTCGAACGGGCTTATTTTTATACATTAAACCGAGATCCGGACGGCAGGAAAGGGGGTGCCAGGAAAGCCTCGCACGGCTGTCGGAGATGGTATCCTCATCCGGCAGAAAATCCCTTCGCTCGTAACTGAGGCTGGCTGGGCGCAGTAGTAACGCTAAGCTCGACGGGAGATGCCGCCTGCGGTCTCCATAAACAGCGCTTACGCCATACACACACACACACACACACATACATTCACGCAGAAATGCGCGTGCACACGAACAGAGAGGGAGGCTGGAAGGAGGGGGTTGGGTGTAATGTTCCGACCCCTTGTTGTGTACGTCTCACCCTGCTACACTTACTACATCGGGGAACACCTCGTCGTTTCGCGGCACCTTAGTCGGTGCCAGCTCGTGCCGTGGCAGGATACACGAGGCTTTAAGGATGCGCCGAGCGCGAAACAAGAGACGTCCCCTTTCGACGCCCGACGGAACCGATGGATCGTTCCGTGCCTGTGTTACACGCCGCTCTCGTCCCGACCCATTCCCTCTCTCGCACGGCCGTCACTGGTGATCCCATTGGGAAAACCCTTCGAAATATTACCGGGTAAAGTCCGGACGAAGCCACGTCGTCTATCTCGTCTCGCCGTCGTCTGTCCCACTCTGCCTCTTCTCTCCTCTCCTGTTCACTCTTCTCCTTTTTCCCTCCTTTCTTCCTTCCGGTTCGTTACGGTTCGGTTCGGTTCGGTTCGGTTCGACGAGACGCGACGGGGCGCGAAAGAAATCGCGCGCGGGCATCGTATAATTGATACACGGAGCTAGATATTTAATTATCAGCCGGTGGATGAAATTACCGGGCCACGACTCGCAGTTACGTTATTTAATTATGTAATTAAATTGAGATCGATCGTGCCGGCGTGCACGCGTACACCGGCTGGATCGGAATTCGTTCGGAATTGCCCGATCAAGCGGATGAACTCTATACGCGAAACGTTACGCCACTGGCATTCCTCCAAACGCTAAGTTTAACGTTCGAACGCGATGTAAATAACCGATGATTTCATTGCTCGCGTTATTTACGTTTTCGTGCATGCAACGAAATCGATTGCGGTCCCTGCGTCGAAGAAACTCGATTATCGCGTCGGTTTTGCGGCCGATACGCGACAACGTTATTAATGGTATCGCTGCGACCGCGGCAAAATAAGCTCGTCGATCGTGGATAGAAAAGAACGGCTATAGAAAATTAACGGAGGAAACCCATCCTATCTCGTACCATTGACATTGAGGTGATTGTAGTCCGGTAACAAGGCATGATCGTCCATCTAGCCGCCATTATGCGGACGCTATAGTCATGCCAGGCACAGTAATCGCAGGCCGCACGGCAGTAATGCGCGGATCTAAACCCCTTCATCGTCGAAACAGCCACGGGGCACCCTTTCAGAAATAACCTGCCGATACTGGCTGCGCAGAATCTCTGCACGGGGACACGTAGCCGTGCAAAGTGAGCAATAATAGACACGTTGTATACACCTCTAGCTGGCTACGTAAACCTAGCAAAGCCGTGATACACCGAAGCGACACGTTTCCTCGTCCATCGCACTCTTAGACGGCAGGTCGCTCTATATTTAATGCGAACACGAATGTAGGTCGGGTTTCTGCTTCCAGACATTAAACAATTCAGAAGCAAGCAGGAGTTTGGATCCTAAAGTAGTTCCGGTACTTAAGAGAATATCCAGCTTC
Source organism: Tetrapedia diversipes (assembly GCA_033822845.1). Taxonomy (NCBI): domain Eukaryota; kingdom Metazoa; phylum Arthropoda; class Insecta; order Hymenoptera; family Apidae; genus Tetrapedia; species Tetrapedia diversipes. Next base: position 45,167 of record JAOPTO010002094.1, on the reverse strand, counting down.
TGTGCGGACCAAGGGCGGAGGAGATATCTGCCGGACTCGAAATTCTACTATGACCCGATAAGACTAGCTATCAAAGACTATACAATTACACCGTGAACGGAGTAACGGTGAACAGAAAATACGTTAATTCAGTTACCGGGAAGATTAACGCTATAACTATCAAGACTGGTCAAAATGACCGATTCGTAATTTTTCATAGAAACTTTGTAAATTTATAGTAATATCTACACTTCTAAAAATTTCCTGCAATCATTACGGCTTGTTTTCCTTGTATTAGGCATTTTTTAAATATAATTTTCAATTTGATTTCTTCGTCACAAATAGGTATACTCTAATTTATCGGTAGGTTTAGCGTTAACGAGTCAGGAAGAAGTCAGTGCTATTCGTTAGAGCTTGAGAATTATAGCTGATATGCATGGAGGAAGGACGACGTGGATCCGTATTCGGAAGTCGGTCATCGAATCAACGACAATCACCTGCTTAGTACAGCGTACAGCTTCTTTCGATTCTATGCCATTTCCAGTGTACCCGCTTATACGTTTGTCGAGTAGCTATAATGAATTCTACTTGCAATCGCTTGTTTCCAACTCGCTGTAGCAATGATTTACCCTCGTTTCGAAATCTAATTTCAGTTTAATCCGATAACCATGGCTCTTTGATCGGTACTTTAACTCTTTTTTATTCCAACCCCCAACTCTACCCCCAACATTCACAGTCCCTGCTCGATTCTGCGCGCAATTCATGAATGTCTCAAACGAGGTCGAGCAGTTTTTCTTTTCCCTGTCCCTTCCCTTGCCTGTGGGGAATTCATTAAATAATGCCCGCCGACGTATCGCCCAGATCCCTCTTCTTATCGTGTCACGATTTCCTTCGGGCTCGTAGCCCCACGGATCGTGGCCGCGCAAGGAATTCGATTCTTTTCTGCGGTTCAGAGGCAGCCGGTCCAGCTAATTGGAATGTTTGGCCAGGATATCTGGAACAGCCCTTGCGGACAGGCGTGCAATGTACACTCTTGCCTATTGGCTAACAATGACGAATCACCCTGCAACGTATACCGATCGAACACGCGAAATGCGACCAACAGAGAGAAAAAAAAAAAACAAGAAACATAGAGGAACATTTCGCTGGATCGTCGGGGCGAGTAAACTCAAAATCAAATTCCTCTTTAAAATACGATATTTGTCGGGACGACCATGATTCACGGACAGTCACGTCGATCCCGTTGAATCTCGAGAATTTCATACGAGCGAGAAAACTTTTGTTCTGCTCTCTTCCGCTCTGGCTAACTTCCTAAATCGATTTGAAAATTTCACGCCGGAACTTCGTCGTATAAAGTCCACGGCTATTCTCCGGGCCCATACCGGGACGAGAATTTACAGCATATAGGAAACGTTGGCCGGGCACTCTCGCCTCTTTACGCCTTTCCACGGACACACCGGGGGATCGACGTAACGGAAATATTTGGCCTAAATATCGGGCCGCAGGATTTCGCGTGGATAGACGAAATGTCGGGAGGTAAAACGTGTGGATACCTTGTGGCTGGCATCAGCGCAAGCAGGCGCGGCGCAGGGGTACGAACGTGAAAGAGGAGGCTAGGTTCTACGTAGAGTGGATCGATCCGGCTGCCAGGTCAACCCTCACCGCGGCTCACTCTCCCTGTAGCCGCCCGCCGCGAGGTATTTTGCGTTTATATCGCGACGTTATTACTTATGCGGCGACGGCCCGCTGTAAATCGGCCAGAGTCAGACAGACCATGGCCAAATGGGCTGGAGCCGAAGAAAAGGCTGCGGAGGCGCTGACCGCGTCCGTATTGCTCGCTAGAACCGGACAGATTTTGGGGTAGCAAATCAGGGTGGAGGGACACAGCGCGTTCGCGCATAATCGTCAGAGATGGTAGAACCATCTATGTGGCACAGCGAATGGACCGGGATTGGTTACGATTAATTCATGCTACTTTCGGCCACGTCAATACGAGCATGCATTGATCCTACTGCCTCTATCTGAATACTGGCTCCGCGAACGAGAAGAGGACCGTCGCTTATGACGCTTCAATCGCGAAGCCTTCGATAGAGAGCCATTCAACGGATTTTGCTATTAAAGGATTTTCATGCGGAATCGATGATCGAAAATGGTTATCAGACGGTAATGACGTTTCGGTAATTGTATGCAAAGATCGGAGAAAGAATTTTCATGTATGGCTGATCCGATAGGGACGATGCGTAATTCGTGGATGTTACACGAAGATTCCCTTTGAAAGGTGAAAAGAAGGAATTAATCGAGAATTGCTAAATACTGGACGACCACTCGCACGACGACAATGGACAAACTGATTCGTCGTTTTATCCCTTTGTGCCCACTCGATCCGTTTCAACGCACACGTTATTCTATTAGTTTAGCCCAATAAATGACTACCGTTTAGCGGACGTTTCCGCCGCTTCGAACACGATAATATGGAAATGCCCGTAATTGTGAACCACCTTTCGTTGCTCGACAACGTTGCCCGCTCGAAATTCGTTCCACTATCCGAAACGCTTTGAATATTTCTCTGGTATCTCTGATGAAAGTGATCAAAGTCACGAAGCTTCTGTCTCCTTGACAAGAGGCGGGGCCGCGTGGTAGCACATAATTGCAGGGACGAGTGCGATTAAATTTGATCGGATCTCCGCTGAATTGGCACGGTCCACAAGGCTGCGACGGCAATTTGTTGACCTAACGTGTACGGTCAGCGAAATCGGCTCACCGAATATAAGTATCTGACACAAAAATATCGGGGCCGCGCGGCGATACGTGGGATATCTACATCGGTATATCGGATTATTCGACGTTTTCATTAGCCATTGACATCGTACGCTACCGTAAAATATCGATTCGCAGTCCGCGGATACGTCGCTTTCTCTGGCCGACGCGTTAATATTAATTTTCGAGCTTTTACATTCCCCCCTCGCCATTCGGTACACTCGTAACATAGATTAATTGAGAAAGCCTGTTACCGAGAAGCGAGACAGTGGTTATTAATGGCATAACAAAATATCGAACGCGTACCGGGCCCACCTTTGAAGCTCTGCTTCAGATTTTAAAGCGCGATAAGTTTCGCCGGGGCGCAAAGGAACAATGTAGCCGATGATAAACGACTTCCGTTTTTTCGAGAATTCACATTTTTGCAAAAGGGATTAATTTTTATTGTCCAATTTATCGTGGCAAGAAAAATTGGATAAAATATATACTTGGGCACAGGGAACGAACGAACGAACAGCGCCGCGGAATCTAAAAGTATCCGCGTCGTTTGCAGATCATTAAATCTTTTGCTCGTTTCGAAATTGGGATAACGCGACGAGAATATTTTTATTTACCCTTTTCTTTTTTCAACTGGATATCATTAAATCTCGTATTATTACGTATGATATGCACGAGTAGGTAGCTTTTACGAAAATATAATTTAACGTTGGAACATCGAAATATCCGCGTTTTCCAGGTTACTCTCGCAACGACAACCGATGGCATTTAAACATTTTTGTTGCTGCCAGGCTTTGAATAATGTTGTACATTATCCGCAATCTCGGAAAACGACATTTTCATACACCACTGCAGCAGTGGGTACATTGACGCGTATCTTTAACTGTTGTTGATGCATCGACATAAATCCTGCTACATTACGATCCTGCGAGCAAACATTTTAACGCGCGTCATCTCGCATTGTTCGGCAATACGCGTCATTAAGAATTACTCTGCCGAAAGGTGAAAATAAACAATTTTAATCTCCATTAAAACGGAACCTTCAACGAATTCGATCACATCCATCGAGCTCGTCTCTATAACGTTATATCGACGTCGATGTATCGATAAATAACGAGAAATAATTCGCCTCGCAATCGGTTAAACAAATAAATCGTCCGCGAAGCAGTCAGAATTATTGCCAGGGTTATCCCTGTGGCCCATGTTCCTAATTAATGACACGTAATTTGAGCAGAAACATAAAAGCACCCGACTTCGTTCCCCGCTCGAATAAGTCTGCCAGTGCCGTAAAAAATGATTCTTGTTGTTCGCTACAACGAAAGCGTTTATTTCCGCGCGCCACTAAATCTAAGCTCCCCCGGAAGAAAAGAAGAAGTGTAATGTCGGCGTACTTCGTCGAAACAATTCCGGTTTTCCTTTCTCCGGCTGCCGGACCAGCTGAATTCTCCCCGGCCACTTATCAGCGAGAAAATACTCGGTAGAAATCTTATTCCACGTTTCCAATTGCATCGAACGGGCGGGAGGGAGGGAAGCAATTCCGTTCTTACTTAATCGTGCTAACACTTTTAACTCTTTCGGGCACGATGGGATTAAAAAAAGTGCAAACTTTTTGATGCACGGTAACTCATGGTGGGACATTTTTAGACCAACCTCGAAATATTGCAACAGCTGCATAAAAGAAATTTTATAAATATGTTCGTTTGTGTTGGCAAGTTTCAACGTGTCTCTACTTTGTTAATAAAGATATAGTTTTGTTTAATTTAAAACCTAACAAAGTTTCTGTGCAACATGGGTCTGTTTACTCTCTGAAATCCTGCACCTCGAAGAATTAATACTTGCACGGTTACTGACTCGTATATCGTTGAACGAGTGTTTACGAGTATTTGATAGAAGGATATCGTTTTGCATAAGGAACGCGCGTGACACCCGGTATCGAATCGAGCAGCCGTGTAATTAATTTATGATTGTCACCCAGTGATCTCGTGTCATGCGACAGGCATGCGTAAGCTGCTGATTTCAAACCAGATGACGGCAATAAGGAAACAACGCTTCTTGGAACGAGTTACAGAAACTGTTAAAGACGTCAGCTTGTCGAGTTAAAGGGGATTAGAGGTTTATATGCGGTAAGGTCAGCGTACGAATGAAACGTTTCAACAATACACACAGACTCGCATGTGTACATTCGGGCACAAGAATCTTAGCATGCCCTTCATTTCTTGATATAAAGTTAAAGTTTTGCGAAGACCATAAGTTTTCAATTACATTTATTATTGAGCAAAATCTATACGACAGTCTATACGTTTCCTACTGGTTATAACCACTACAACTTTAAAAAATATATAAATCTCCACAAAACTTGTGAACACTTCATCTGTCTCCAAGTTTCGTTCCTTTTATATTTCGATATTTAAATTTATAAATTAAATATCTTTTGAATTGATATCGGTATGTTTTCTGATGAATATTAAGAGTTTGGTCAAAATTAGATAGCTGCAAGTAATTGCAAATAATCTAATTAATTCTCTTAATTTGCGCAAACGTAACATGTGCCCTATGTGAGACTTTCGTGAGAGGATATATGTATGTCTCACGCAAGATTGCTCACGGTATATACAAGTACGCCTTATGCTCCCGACACGTCTGCTGATTGATTCTCTGAAGTGATTCCGTACTATCGGCACGCATTATCATACGCAAGGCAATAGGGAGCAATATCTCGAATGGGTACGCTTGATTCATGGACATGCAATATTGCCCACAATCGCGTTTCCATGCCGCGATGTTCGTCGACATTTCAGGAACGGATGTACAATCAAAAGCGTGAATATCCTCGGTGAACACGAAAATTAGATTTCACGTCTAATCGTTAAGAATTTTCACGAATTAATGTTACGCGAAAACGATTAAAAGTTTCGAACACGTTTAAAATAGCGTTAAATTTTTCTCACACATATTTTATAATTCTTATGTATTTCAATTGTTGACAAACGCATAAGCATCTGCATTACAGCGATTGATTAATTGATTGCAATATCAAAGAATCAATCGTTATAATTAACAATCTTTTATAATTACCAAAATTATCGAAAAAGTAACAGGGAATGAAAATAAAAAGTAATTTACAAACACGCATCCATCTATCTTTTGATGTACAGATACACGCGCTACATTGAATTCCCGCATGAAAACATAAATGTTACCGATATCCGATATTTTTTCATTTTAATATGTCAAAACATCCGTTACGCGAGCTGCCCCAGGGATACGTTTTTCGAGAGGAATCCTCTTATACGGTTCGTTCGTTCCTCTACAGAGCCGCTGAATGTTCGCGTCGACGTTTGACATTCGTCGCGCCAGACGAACCGAATCAGACCTCGGGGTCTACCGTGAATCGTAAAACGCGCTCAAGAAGGAGTCGTACGTGCGACGGTAGTCTCTCTATCGTGTACGAAGTTACAGTCATGGAAGCGGAGTAACAGCGAAGGGATGCGGTGTACTCGAATTCATTCGAAACGGGTGAGAAACCAGCCGGGAGGGGGGGAAAAAAGAGAAAAATACATGCGCGCGGAATGAAAAACCACGGTCAGTCGTAAAATTGTATTTCACGGAAATATATTGGCCGATGTTGCAAAAGATAAAAAAAAAAAAAGGGAGCAAGAAAAATGACCGATAGACATTGGAAGCGCGGCACTCGAATTTTGGATTCCGTTCATTGCAGAATTTTTACGGGAGAAAAGCAACGACAACTGCGGACGAAGAATTGATAGGTGTACAGGGTGACCCTCGTAAAGCGACCGATACGATCATTTACAAAGTTTCAAGGCATATGGGAGAAGTATAGGTGTAAAAAAATTGTTGATTTGAAGAGATACGTTACACGGTAAAAAAACTGGATTTTCCTTGAAGAAGTTACGAGTACTATAAAATTTAGCTGTTTTTACAATTTTTGTCTTTTTTCCTTTGTATTGCATTATATTCATAAGAAATTCTTAAATTTTTAACCTTCGGCTTGTAAACAAAATATTTTAATATATATATATGTATAATTATTAATTTTCCTTATTCTTCTCATTATGTAATATTTAAAATTGGTTTGATATACACACTTAACGCAATTACAATCGTATAGTGTCGCCATCTACAGCGTTCCACTTTCATATCGATATATTTTAAATGGCGCTAATATTTTACGAGAATCACCTTGCGCGCACGTACGTATGCATAAAACTTATATTTACAGGTTAACTTACGTTAGCCAAACAATATCAACAAATACACGTTTGAAAAGCATAAAAAATTTTATTCTCCATTATCAATAGTATCTTTTAAAAATTGCTTTTACTCACAGAAATAACTGGAATCTCCATCGACGCTTCAGTCATTCGGTTGCTTTATCTCACGTCGAAAGAGCTGGATCGAAGGTGCGAAAGCGCCATTAAAAGGATCGAATAATTCGCTCGACCGTTTTACGATCGGATGAGTCCCGTCACGTGAAATGAAAATGCGAAAGACGACCAACTTTACTGAACTTTGAAGATAGTCGTTTCCCGGTCGCGTGTGCAAGCCCATGGCAGGCGGTATATACGGGTGCGAGATTAGTTCGCGGTGTCGCCACGGGTCACGGTGGCGCTGCGCCGCCAGCGCGATCCTCAGTTCGTCACGGGGTCGCGAGGGGTACGCATTGCCTTCGTCGATTGGCCGTACCCACGCTCGTCCGTTGTAACGCGCGAAAACCGTACCAGTCACGATTGAGTCGCTTCGAGGAACATAATTTCGTTGATCGTGAATCGTAAACAGCTTTTTCTTAGTGTTTTCTGTGCGGTGCCATGTCGCGAAGTTACACGTTACGCGCGTGATTCTTTACATCCTTACGACGCAACAAGGAAGACAAGTGTTCCAAGGAACGAGGAAAAGGAAATCAACGATTCTGCGCGTCCTGAGACACAGAACTCGAGGCACACACCGGCTATTGCTCGTTGTCATCAAACGTAAGTGTTTCTCTTCCTTCCTGCTTTATTTATTTTCACCGTTTTCGTTCGGCATCATTCCGAACGTATGCACATACGTGTGAGACACGTCCCACGAAGGAAGCATAGTTCCAATCGTTAGTGACAGTTCGACAGACTTTGGTTCTGACGCGTGGTTTAGAATTCTTGATCGCGTGCTAGACGACGTGCTTCCTTTGCCCCCTGCCAATATTCTTACTCCGATACAGTTGAACTTCCGTTTGAATAGCGCGCGCCGTACATGTGTGTCATTTCGTGTATAATAGGACGTGTAATGTATTGGTATGCCGTGACATACACGGAGTACGGCGTGCGCTCCGTTTGACATTTGTATATGTCCTACACACTCGAGTGCTTCGTAAACTTTTTGTACACAATGTTTTGAAACTTTGATAACACGCTTAAGGGAGCATTACGGTTGAACAACTTTTTGTTGAGTTTTTGTGCGAGTTTCTGAGAAACCTAAACCGTCACGCATTCAACCTTCAACGTCGCCATTATTTGAGCGTCGTGTTCTTTTTGCATAATCGTATATTAAATTATTAATCACGTTTAATGTATTGAATGACGGTTAAAATAGCGTATTGTATAAAATAATTGCTGAACAGTAAAAGAGATGAAAAAACACAATAGAATTTTTTCATTACCTTTTACGTCACATTTCAGTCTCATATTAATAAAAACACCTATCCCTCCTATTAAAAGTTATATATTCGTTTTATGATCATGGGAGTGAAACAATGCACGGGCTCCCCGTTGGAACTTTCAACTAATCTAAAATTATGGCGGAACAGTAATTATTTAAATAGACGAGGTTCGTTTAATTAGCACGAAAAAGTACCTATCCAACTCGGCCATTCTATTCGGGAACATTTACTCCGTTATAATTTTTCCCTTATTCAATGGCACAAAAAACGCGGAGTATTCAAACTTTTTCAACCAAAAACCGAGGGTATAAAATATTAAAACCGTTACCTTAACAATTTTCCGTAAACCAGTCAGAATGGTAACTCCAATCTGAAAACGATTGCGCGATGCTAATCATCGTCAATTCCATTGAAAATAAAAACAAAAAACCGTTCGTTCATACGAATCACGGTACACCACCATCAACAACACCACCGACGCGAAATGAACTAAAATAAATAACGTAAACATACGGTTTGCTTATTCAAGAAGCTCGTAACTCTCTGCGAACACCACCTTCGTACACAATTCCAAACAAAAAGAATTACCTACCGAGGAAAGTTTCGCCCCTGTTTCCCCGTATCTATCTTTCCCCCTTCAGCAACTGTTTCAAGCACTTATCTCGCAACCTGTCGCGGCCAAAGGGCAACGAGGAACGTCCGTGCACCGTTCCCGGGTCCCATGCATATAACGAGGGCCATTCCGTTCGCTTGTAGTACGTCTGGCTGATATTAATCGTTTCGAGACGTATAGCTGTCATAAGGCCACGTGGAAACTGCACACCACTGGTTGCTTCCGCGGCGATAAGCGATTCCGCTCGCGTAACACGGTGTGTACACCGTACACGTCATTCAACTTATAAACTGCTTCATGTCAACGACTCCTTAGGAGGCTCCCGCGATCGGCGATCCATTCACGCGTCCGTCTGTAATCTCGGCTTGTATTATTCTTCTCCCTCGCTTGGACACGCCGCGGCCAGCCCGGACGTGCGATTTTTCCGAGATATAGCAATGGCGGCGCGTTTCTCGCGGCATACGGGTCACGACAAACGTTTCCCAGCGATAATAAAGCGGCCGCCGCATAAATAATTAATCGCGCGCAATCGGCGTATTTACGCTCATATTGCCGGCAATCCGGCGTAAATTGCTTCTCTTTGTCGTCCGTACGTGAACTGCAAGCTGAACGACGAGCTTTCAGTTCGCGTGTACGCGTGCAATATGGAAGAAACAATTTTCACGGTTATACACGAATACGTTACAACCCTGTGACGTTGGTGTTTGCTTTGTTGTAGTCATTTTGTTCCGTTGTACGGGTAATTTTTACCACGATAACTACCAAGACCGGTCAAAATAAGCGATTCGTAATTTTTCATGGAAACTTTGGCAATTTATGATACCTACATCTCTGAAAATTTACTGTGACCTTTACCGCAATCATTATGGGTTTGATTCCCTTGTATTAGGCGTTTTTTTAAATATAATTTTCAATTTTACTTCTTCGTCACGAATAATTATACTGTAACCCGTCAAGTAGTTTTAGCGTTAAAGAGCTCTACTTCGTCTTGTCGTGTAAAAGAAAGGGGATGTATCTGAAGATTGATGTGAGAATCGGTCGTCTTGAAAAATGACAGTTTTTCAGGAAACGCACAAAAAGACTTGCTTCGAACGTTGAAAATGCATTTTTTTGTCTTTAGCTTTTTATTTCACATTTATGCTGTGCCAAACGATAATTCTGTTGTTATTAGTAGGATACGTTAATTTTCTAGCTTAAAAAATTAAAAAGATCAAAGACGACCGATTTTCACGCGAAACTCTGCGTCATCCCCTTCGTCCGCGCATCGAGCAACGTTTCGAGCAGCAACGAGCGAGAGGGAGCTTAAATTATGCTCCGCTGTATATAAATTTTCCTAAACGCAAGTGTATAAATGTAGGAACATCGATCAACGGTCATATGAGCCATTATATTACTTCGGACTGATAACAAATAGCGCCTCCTCCGTGATAATTCCTCTTCCTGTTCGTTCTTGCGTCCCCGGTTCCTCTTCCTTTTTTCCCTTTTCGGCCGTCTCTCGTTTTCCTCGCGCTCGAGCCCTCCTCGTGTTTGCACAGAACAGTGGGCCGAACAGGTGCCTCTTTTCTTACGCTCTCTTGCCACCAGCACACGAAACGTTTATTCGTTATCTCTTTCTTGTGTGCAACGAACCCGTCTCTCCCTTTCCTCGCCGGGAGATCAGCCAAAACCAGAGGAACACGCGTACGAACCAGCCAGCAGAATACTATCCCGCGACTTGCTTGTTTATTGATTAACCATTAGCGAAATTAATGGTGGCTCCGGGCTCCGACACAATGCCGCTCTGTGTACAGCTTATGAAGGTGAATTAGATACGGGACACTTGCGCGAATTATACTTATTCATGCATCGCTATGAGTAATTGTCGTTGCCACGGTGACGGGAATGATTGGTTCGCTTAGGTGGCGATTTTCGTTTGTACATTCTCGTTAATTAACGTTAGAGTTGCTCGTACGTTTCTTGTAGTGGTTATTTTACGTTTTTGAAAGTGGTATATTTTTGTGTGTTCGTTTAATTAAATTGTAGCCAAGGTGAGAATTTCGTCGAAATAGCACGAGTTGCGGATGAATAAACCAAGCACAATTTTGTTATCGATGAATGTAGCAGGAAAATGATAATTGGTGATATTTATTATGGTTACATATTGTGTACGACAGATAATAGGATGATATTGTAATATCTGTGTAATATATCGTCGGTCAAGAAATATATTCGGGAAAAATATATTTCGCGTATAATTAGAACAATGCCGGCGAGCGTTGTAAAACGATCAAACTTTCGGAATTTCATTTGTAACTGAAGGATATCGCTGCCGCGACGGCGTCGTCGTTCATTTTATAATGGCAAGAATGTCAAACAAGCAGGATGACAGTGCTCGGCCGAGAAGAAAGCTACACTTGACTATTTTATGTGCCGCACTCCTCCTCGCTCGGGGCCACGGAACCCTCTTGCATGCGCTAGTTCAGTTTCAAACTTTAATTAAAAAGGTGGAGTCGCAATAAGCTTCCGCCGCCCCCGCGTTCAACCCCTCTCTCACTCTCGCCCTCTCATTCTCCCTTATCTCGCTCCTCTCTCTGTGTTCCCCGCTGTTTCTCTCGCTCTGTTTTCCCTCCCTTACACTGTCGCCGAAACTCCGGGGTCCCGGGAAGTCCAGCTATTTTAATTTCATTTACGGGAAATAAACAGAACAATCAAATTAACGTAGGCAAGTGAATATGCACGTCCGGCTGTGCCTTTGATGCATTCCCGAAGTACGTATTTTCAGAGCAACGCTTCCCTTTCTTTGTATCTCTCTCTTTCTCTCCCCCATCTCTCTCTCTCTCTCTCCCTTTTGTTCGCTTTCTCTCTCGTTTGCTCTTTTTTCGGTCTGCACCAACAGTTGCAACTGTATTTTCACCGGGTGTATTGTAACGCGTGGAAGGATGAAACCGCAAGCAGGATTGGAATTCGCGAGCGACGATTCGGTATTCACTTTGTACGTTTGTGAATTAATTAACGGATTTTACCGATGCAGAACGAGGAACGGAACGGGGCGAGCACCGGCCGCGAGGGTGGATAGAGAGAGAGCGCCGGGCAACGTTCGCGATAACCGTGGGGAACGAGTTACGAATTCGAGTATCGACTTTCGTCCGGTTGCTTCTCGTCGGAAACGCTCGGATTTTCCGAGTTCCCTAGCTCTCGAATTCATAACCCGCGTCGACGGAGAACAATTGGAATCGGTGTTCCCTAGCAGAACGATGATTTAGAACGCGGAGAAACGCGCTCCCGCTGCCAGATACCCGAGTTTTTTTCGCGATCCGTCTCTCTCCCGCTCTCGGATGCGCCCACTTTCCTCTCTTTCCCTCTTTCACTGCTCGTGAAGTGATGCGCGAACCTCTATGACTCAATATATTCGAGGAACTACGGCCCCCGCTCGATTTATAGCCGCGATAATAGTTAATAAGCTTTCATTAAGGATTCGGGGAAAATTGCTCGCATATCTCGTGAAATATTCGCGAACGTTCAATTACGCGCGTTCACGATAATAAATTTTCCAACGCGCGCGCGCGCGCACGCTCGCCGGCAGCGCCGTTGAATGGAGCCCGTTACAAGGCAGAAATTAAATGAAAATTAGCATCCCGTTTTCAACGTTACCTAATTAAAAGCGTAATTATTTAGGAGTTACCAGGACGGGGCGGGGAGGAAGGAGCGGGGGGAGGGGGCAGCGGGAACAACAAACACGGGAACCATGCCGAAATTTCTCTGTCGATCCGCGAAACCGAGGCCCCCGCTATGGCCTCTCTCTGTTAGCACGCCATCACCCGTTTCGATCGAACGTTCACCGACCCGTCCATTGAGCTTTCAGCAACGAATTCACGGTTTTCGCGCAACGAAACATTCCACATCCGGGGGGGATACACAGGCGTTCGTTCAGTTCAGACAGTTTTTCGCCGGTTCTCCGGGACATTGTTGTTCCTACCACTTCAACGCGACAAAGCGACTTTAAATTAACCTAGCAAGCTCGACCAATCTGTACGGTTCAAATGCGAAAAAAGAAGATAGAAGAAAAAACGATTATCAATTTCTTGAAGTTAAGAAGCTTGCAGAATTCGTCGTCCTTCGACGAGAGTATCGATCAGATCCCATAGATTGGTACAATTAACTCTTGGCCAACCAAACGGGGAGATGTTCCATTTTTTCCTCAACAAAGCGTTGCCATTGATTCTATTTACTTTTGTTATTAGTAGGTCCCGAGCTAGCGTTGAATTGATTAAAAATTGTACTTTGGAAAATTTATAAACGGTACATTGTTGTACATTTTTCTGCCTCGCGCTCTCTTTTTCCCCGTCATACATTCTCCAAACACTCGTTTGCTTTTTTTCTAATTATCAACCTTACTCATTCGATACATTCGGTCATGTTCACCCAAAATTCCTCAGTCGCTCAATTTTCTCAAGTACTCATCTTTCGCGCCTTAGAAACGCTCTAGTCCAAACATTCTACGTTCACGCGACTATCGACTCAATTGAAGCACTCGTCAAATTTTCCTAAAATCGTTTCCACTCGATCGCATTCCTACATATATATAACGTCTTCGGATGTAACGAACGATGACACCGAGTCGTCTCGAAGGCATACACTCAAGTCACGATTTACCGCGGCACTCTAACCGAGCGTCGTCGTCGCGACGCGTTTGGTAACATGTGGCATCTCGCGGTGTACCGAAACCTTAATTCCCCCCGAGCATAAAATATTTATCGAGTATCCAGGCGAGAGCCAGAGTAATTGCGTGCACGACACCGTCGCGTTGAAACGGCTCAGGCACGGCACATAATGAATAATCGGCCTGTTCGCCGGGTGATCACGCGCGTGAGATTACGGTCACATTTTGTGCACGGGTACTGTCAGCATCGCGTGCGATTAACACGTCGATTTCAGTCCCCGGCACCGGGGTACCGGGCTTTCTCGTAAACATTTTTATAGGGATTTCGCGATAAACGAGGCTATATCGGTCGCGGGCATCTCCAGCGTCGGCTCGGTTATTACCGTCGTGTAATTCTTGCTTTAATCGTCGGCCCCATTAATATGTCAAACTTCTTTGTTTCGTTTCTCGCATCGAGTGTACGTAGGCGCGGGTATACGTGTACGGTGTTGCGCGCTGAAATCGTGCCGTTTCACACGTAACAGACGCGCATGCACGCGGCAAAGAGTCCATTACCTGGAGTAGATCGCTCGGAATAATTAGAGGTTCGCTTGTTTAGCAGAGAGCGTTCTCTGTGATGGTGCTTCACCCCCGAAAGAAAAAAATGTTATTCACCTGTTACGCAGTATCTATTAGGGTAATTATCACGGCGCAAGCACTTCATTCTACCGCGTTACACCGTGGCTAAATTCGCCCTCCGAACGATCCTTCATCAGGCAGAGATCGAGGCTGTTTAATTTAGGATGCTGCGCGTTCAACAGCACCTGTTCAGTCGGAAGATCGCTTGTCATCGGACGCACGGTGACAGTTGTTTAGGTCAGCCGCGTCTTCGTCGGACAGTTTGTACCTCGGCGGCTTTCCAAATAGTCCCGCGACCGCTTGCCCATCGCGTCCGTCACACTCGTCGCTATTTCGAGTTGTCGTGCTGCGGCACAGGGAAAGCGCGTCATGCTTGCACGGTGAAGTGATCCGGTTCCACCGATAGAGTATGCGGACCACCTAAGATCCGTAATGCCACGGCGTTACATAAAACTGGTACCACCAGCGCACGCTTGGAGTTTAGGCTGGCGGCGCTACTGAAATCTTGCATCTGTGACGCTCTATTCTTGAGCAAATGCGTAATGTAGTCGGGTGTATAATTTTACTGTCTTTAAAACGATTATAAAAGAAAGAAATAGAACTATCAGTGCAGTCAAAATGACCAATTAGTGATTATTCATAGCAACCTTACAAATTCATTGCGATAAAGCTTCCAAAATTTGTTATGATTCTCTGCAGAAGATATGCATAACGATTTGTTTTCTATGTAAACGGTATTTTTTCATGTAATTTTCAATTTCATCTCCTCCATGCATTTGAGTACACTTCAATTGTCGATAGTTCTAGTGTTAATATAGAATTCGTAGCTAGAGAAAATTTTAACGTTTGGCGCTCTTTCTCTCTCTCTCTCTCTCACTCTCTTTTTGAAACTATAAATCGATTTCACATGATTGCATCTCGACGAAACAGACAGCAACTTTGAGGTTCCCTTTCACGTTAAATTTCTTTCAACGCTTAACACAATTCCTACCACAACCGGTCAAATGACCGATTTTAAAATTTCAATTAGAATTTCATAGATACAACGTAATTGAATTGCCTTTAAACTTTAGATGTTTTCTCAAATATACGTATAATACATTTTTCAATATTCACTTCTTTTTTCATTGTTTATTTTTCGAGAAAAATTTGTAGTCTGTCTTACGTGGGAATGTCGTGGTAGGAATACGTATAAGTGAAGTGTCGGTAGTGTTAATACACGCGTCGTATCTCTCACGGTTAATGTATTTCCTGAAGGGCGACGCATCGTTTGTCTTAGAAAGGCGAGAAATATGCTTTCCCACCGATAAATACCGTTCTCGTTCGCAACACGCTTTGGGAACGCGTTACGTTTATCGAGACTGATACCGTTTCCGTGCCATAAACTGCGCGAACCACGGTTAAAAAAAAAAAAAAAGAAGAGAGTACGCTCGAGTACGTTTTTTTTCGTTAAACGGTAACCGGCTACGCGTTATCTCTCGTCCCGCGCGAATATGGGTGCACGTCAAAGTAACAAGAGAACGCTTGTCGTGTGTTATGTATGCGCCTGCATTAACCCATTATGAAAGCGTTCGTTTACCGCGCTCACCTATCGGCATTACGTTACGCAAGCCGCTTAAAAGAGCTGCGTGGAATATTTTAAAAACGTATCGCTGAATATGTATTCGCGATCTTCCTTTTGGAGCACGCTGTCTGATGGAGTTGCTGCTTGCTTTGTACTCGACGCCAGTTTGGATCACGTGAACCGTACCTATATCTTTTTACTCTATTTCTTCAGAATTATTTTTCCCCCATATCCAGATGACACGAAGATATCCGTGGACGGATGATGGTTTACCTGTAGTAGCGGACAAAAGTTTAAAACCAAAGAGTCAGTGAAATTAAACTAATTTACGAGGAACAGCATGATAAACAAAATTTTCATTCTCTGCTAATCAATAAACAGTGTTCTACAAAAATAACAATAAACATGGACGTACAGACAATATTTGCAGACCATAAAACTATGTTCTATATTCTCCTCTCGTCTTGAACTTTCATCCGCAACTGTACTTCGATAACAGTGATTTGAATATTCAAGAACAACGAAACTTCTTTTTCGCAGTGCATGGAGCACATAAGGTTAAATAGAGATTACTAAAACCTAATCTCGATTCCCTTAGCAATTACACTTTAAAGAAAGCGACTCGCCGCTGTTACGGTAAAACTAATTCCGAACAGGGAACGTAGACTATCAGCATTTTACCGCACGAACACCGATATCCCAGCGAACTATAATCAAAGTATCATGAACGTTAAACCCGATACACCGACCGAGGTACAAGTCTATTGACATCAATTGCAGCCGTTCCCTTCGACAACACGGACCAAACGTTAGGCGAGCTGCTTCGAAACGGTGGTTACAACTAAGTGGCAACGCAAACACGTCAACTTCGATCCGACAAGACCGAGAAGCCGACGTTAGAACGCGTGCAACACATCCCCTGGAGATAATGCATTATGAGTGCGCGCAGGTTCGACGCGAGCGCGCCCTGCGCACGAGACGGGAAAAGCCCTTCGGAAGACGTGGCTAGGTGCAAACTTCCGAAAGGCGATAACTCGTTCTAGCCCAAATAGCCTGTTGCAAGAGGGGGATCCTCCAACAGGGGCGATCGTGGCCCTGTTTGTCCTACGTTCGCTCGTTCGTCGCCGTGAATTGGTGTGCGCTTACGCGCATGTTCATACGTGCGCCTCCTGCGGCGGCGCTCGCTCGACGGCAAACAGGAAGCGACTCCTCCGTAAGACCAGGTCCACCGGTTTCAGGCCGCTATCTGTCCGCGGCAGCGCGGCGCAAACATTTGTTCAGGACCGGGGACGAAACCAGGGATGAGACGCGAACTGCTGATATCAGTAATAAGATAACAACTGCCCGGTGAGCCGTGTCCGCCTTTTGTGCCGCCGTTGCTGTTGGCCTGGTTCACCTTCTTCAGCGTTTCGGTTCCTCGAGTAAGCTTCGCTCCGTGCATCCTGTTTCGCGCTGACTAACGTCGAACCCGTTAATCTCGATGTTGAACTATTGGAAGAACCTGGGTTGAGAGTTTGAGCGCTGCATGAATATCAGACGATAAGCTTCTTATGGAAAGATATCGATTTTGTACATCTTGAAGCGTTGATGAATAATTTTCATTCGAAATGGAAAGATGGTGTTGGTTTACTTTGTATTTTCGAATTATTCACTCATGACTCGGGTTTAAGACCGTTGGGACTAGCCGACGCGAGCTTGTTTCTCGTATAACCTCTGCGCACTGACGCGAGCTCGTTTGTTCAAACTTCCTTATCGAGAGTCCTCGAGCAAAGCTGCCGGCTTAACCGGGTGGGTGCTAGCCTTTCAGTCTTCCATTTTATCTCTTTCTCCCTCTCGTTCGCCCTTTGTATCGATCGGCTATCGAGCGAATTTTTGTCAAGCCAAGCTAAGAACCACAAAGTGCTTCCTCATGCAGAAATCTCTCGAGATCGACGTCGCGAAAAATGCCTGCGGAACGTTCCTGCGACGTTCCCCTGCGGTCCTAGCTGCTCGTCTGCGATGTGCCCGACGACGAAAACCGTAACCGTAGGACGAACTATCGCGCCCGGCCAAATATTGATCAATCGTGATAGAAACTCTCCGGTTGATTGAATTAAAGTTGGTGTGTCGAGGCGTCGCGGCACTCTCGTCGCCACGATTATTTCCGTCACCCCACGATATTGAATACCTGATCCCCGACGATTACTCTGTCTCCCCGCGAGATCCTTCCCGTGGAATTGAAATCTTTCAAATGCCTCGGGTAGACCGGGCGTTCTTACCGCCTCATAATGGCGTCCTCCCGTACGAAACTCCCTACATGGATATCTGGATGCACAAGGAGAATATCCCGCTGTATTCCTGGGTCCGGTCGGTCTCTCCCCCCGGTCGCGGTGTCGGCGGACAAAAGGAGAAAAACAAAATATATACATACATGCATGTATGTATGCGTCGTGATACGCTCACCGTGCCACAGAGGATCCCTGTACGTATTATAAGCCGGGCGGGCTCTCGCGCGTGATCCGTCTATAATAAAGAGGGCAAGCAAAGAAAAGGAAGGAAAGAAAGGAGACAGCGATCCTTTCCCGACTTTTTGTAATGGACCGCAGTTACGGGGAACCCACCCTCGGTATTTCGTATCCCTCGCGCGCGTGCTCGTTTCTGTCTACGTTTGCGCTGCTGCGGCAACCCCCCCTGGCACGAGGAAGAACACGTTACTACATACAGCTGTGGGCGAAGATTGGCATTGGGTGTTTGCGGCGGGGCACAGGCGTCGCGGCCACCCAACCCCATTTTCGTACGGTGTGCGTGTGAGAGTCGAGCATGTGGCGATAAACAATTTGTTACGTCGAGGGTCGAGAGCAACCCGCCAGCATACGCTTCGCTCGCGCGCTTCGTTTGCCCCGTATCCATCTTCTTCTGGCGCGCACGCACGACGTTGGTTGCTGCGGAACAACGTCTACCTAGGGTCGCCGACGCTGACAATCGATAGCGACGCGTCACGCTGTTTTCCGCGCGATACCTTCGGCCAAGTCGATCGTTAACCTCTCGATTATCGTCGCGGCGGGTCCCGGCCGATCGACGACGATCCGAGCCAACGCGAATGTTCATTATCTATGCACTTTGCTGTATCGATACCGGTCCGCGGCGTCCGCGCGTCGTTCGCGTTCGATACGTTTTACGACCTTTTAGCGGGAAGGTATCGGCTGTTTCGATTAAGGTTCCGCTTAAGGGCGCGGTTTCATACCGTTGTCAGTGTTTTTCGAAGGAAAATTCAATTAAGAGGTCTCCCGAGCGTCGTTTCGCAGGATAACGAGATTATTAAACCGTGTATGCAAATCGATTCGGTGGCTTTTTAAACGAAATTCAATTTTTATCTCGATTCTGAAATCGCTTCCATCCACGGTGATCGTCTCGTTCGTTTCGTTCTACTGCGCCGTTCGAGCGTTCGTTAAGGAGACAAAGAATTAAAACCCTAGCCACCGTCAAATTGACACACAAGCGACCGAATGTCGGTGAAAGAATGCCGGCGAAAAATCTACTTGAGTTTGGTTTACGCGAAGACGAGGAAGCGTTGAAAGAGGGACGGGCTTCCTTTTGTCGTTTTTTTTTCGCTCTGTCTCTCTCTCTCTCTCCGCTCCCCCCTCGCGGACGCCAGCCAGCGGCGTTATACGAACGCAGACGATAACGGGGAGGCGCAAAATAAAATGAGATCGCATTATGTGCACTGGTGAAAAGGACCCGCAGGGGCCGAGGCTGCTCTCCGCGCATGGATCATATAGCTGCCGATGCAGCCTCGTATAAAAGTGTTTTGTAACACGAACACACGAACACCGGTGCGTACAGCCAGGTTCGCAACTTCCTCTTCTTTTTCCTTTTTTTTTTTTTAAGGGAGACGCGTATATGTGTATGTGTGTGTGTGAGGGCGCGTGTGCATGTGGCTGGTTTCACGGAGGCAGGGTGCAACCTTCGAACGCGCGTCGACGCGTTTATAAGACGATGTTTTGTGAAATCGAGAGGGTTGCGGCGGGCAAACGCTCATCAGCTGCGGTCTCTTCATTAGAAACTGTATCTATTGACACGTAGCGATGAGGTATCTCTGTCTCTCTCTCTCTCTCTCTCGTTCTCTACGCACACACACACACTTTCTCTTTCTCTCTGTCGCACCAAATTCATTCGTCTCTGTCGTTCACGTTTTTGCTCAAAGTCACCGGAGTCGCAAAAACGTGTACGCGTTTACGATTTGCGTGAACTCCCGCACTCTCTCTCTCCTCGCCACCTTTCACACGTTAAACCTTTCCGTTTCCACGCGTTTGTATCGCGCTTCACGGAACTCCTGACTGACGTGGCTGGCTGACGCCGCGATGAAAACCGCGCGGTAACCGAACTCCATTAATCACGCGGCTTTCGTCGCTTAATGAAAGGGCAAAATATCACGGGAGTCGAAAACGCGCGCTCGGATAGAGAGCTGTGCACGGCCTGTGAGGCCACTAAAGTTCGTTGGTTACGTTTGTGCACGGGAGTTGAACGATTTAAGCAGAGATTTTTCGCAGCGTTTCCGCTGGGAACGCGACGCTGCTGCTGCTGCTACCGCTGTGATCGACTTCGCCGTTCGCCCGATAGTTTGTTTCCGCTCGGGGGACGAAAGAAATATTGCGGAAACGGAAAATACTGCGATCCGCTTAAAGAGAGATTGTACGAGCGTACGCGCGTCGCGTCGTGCCCTCGGTCGCTGGTACAAAGGTTGGATCGTTGTTTTTTTTTTTATATTTATTACGTTTCTCCAGCCACCGGTTGTGTATTTATTCGTGCCGTTCTGTTCTTTCGTCCGTTCCTCCCACGGAAACGTTATCGTATATACCTATCGAATCCGGATTATTCTCGTTAAGCAAGAGACAGGGGCAGGATATCGGTAAAAGATCGTGTTGTCTGCAGTAGCCCCCCCGGGGCGGTTCCTGTGCCGCAGGATGCAACCTTCGAGGAGCAACAATACACTAATGGCTACGGAAAAATTACTTCGCCTCCGTGTGTACCCTGTACACTCCGCCTCTTTCTCTCGCTCTCTTTTTTTGCCGACAAAAATTGCACCGGCAGTTATCGCAACGGCGTCTTTTCTTATAACTCAACCTTCGTCGTGAAACGAGTCAAGCTGCTCGCCGGTTTCGTAACGTTACTCAAGAAAAAGAACGAAAAAACTGTGTGCATATACGCGGGGCAAAGGGGTGGGGAGGGGGGAAGGGAGGGGGGGGGGGTTCTATTAAAAAACTTAGGGCAAACTATTCTAATAAAATGCAGCTTGCACGTCGAACGGAATATATACGCGTGCATGTGTATACGTAAGCTCCCTTTGGCGGTTATACATTCAATCTAGGAGATTACAAGTTCGAAACGAAGTTCACCGGTGGAAGAAAAAAAAAAGAAAAAGGGAGAACGGGAAAAATTGGATTACCCCTGGTGGATAGGCAACCCTGCGAGAAACTATCTCTCGTCGTGAATCTCGGGACCAGGTCGCGCCTCCTGGCTAGCTCTCTAACGCGACGACAATGGGAGCACAACGATAATACCTTATTACACCGTAGGTATAGCTGTCGGGGGTACTCAGAGGCCGCTCGCGTTTGCGAGTTCATTAATAACGCGGCGCGATCGAAGATAACGCTAGAGAACGAACACACACTGCTTTCGTACGCGTTTAGCGGTTGCCTTCTGTGTGTGCAACGTGGCTCGTAGTCACGCATGAACCGGGCAAACACTTGTCGTTTGGAATCAGCGGATTCATCGGCGCAGACCAGCCAACGTGGGGAAAACGTCGATCGGTGTATAACACGGGAAGCTACGCGTTTCCGGTAAATTATCGTCCTGATCCGTGGCTGGTATTACGCGACATATTTTAATGGCGATATTGGTAACGATAACGTTTGATTATTATTCGCGTCTCACTCGTACGGAGAGATACACGAGTACACTTTTGATTATGTAAAAGGGTCGTACAAATATGTTTCTGCGAACTTCCCTTTTTTGAGGTATTAACCTTTGGTGAAACACATTGGTGAAAATCTATTTTGCGGGCTATTGGATACCTTTAAAAATTGGCAGATTATTCCAAGTTTAACGAGTGCCCTTATATGTATACGTTGTATTCAAACTAGTTTGAAGGTGTCATGTTAATTTTTATTCCAGGATAATCAGAATCGATATTACTATTTACTACATTGACAAAGTTTCTTGTTGATTTCTTCTACTCGAGGTAGAAAACGTTTATATCATAAAATAGGAGAATCTGGAGACCACATTTGACACTTTAAGATTCCTAAATACGCTACCAAAATTTGGTTATCTACTTTCATGACACCCTATACATATCGTACATTCTGCTTTGTTTTTTTTATCGTGCCTGTTCGGTAGTCGATCCGATCTCTTAAAAATTCGTTTCGAACATCTTGGCTGTCGATAATAAATAAAACAGAAAGTCGTGGTCGGGCGAGAGTCTCATTTGAATTTTAGTTGGCCCCGGCGAACCTCACGAAATCGCCCTTCATATACATAAAACGCATGTCGACCGTGTACATATGCACGCTGCGGCTGATGACGCGTGACACGTGCGCGTCGTCGTCGGGAATCAATTAGCCCGACATGCACCACTGCCCCTGGGATACGTGTAACACCTTCCCTGCCGAGCGACCGAGCACTTTTCGGCATTCGACACGGACGACGTACTCCAGCGCGCCCGTGTACAGGGTGCTCACGAAAGATCGGACGAAAATTTGTTATAACAACTCCATTTTGTAAAATATACTAAACTCTGTAACAGTAATTATAGTAGATTCTGTTAGATTGGGTTGTTGCGGAAATCTTTTAACTCTTTGGGGCACGGTGGGATTAAAAATGTCCCACCTTTTTGATGCACGGTAATGCATGGTGGGACATTTTTAGACCCACCTCGAAATATTATAATAACTGCATGTGCATAGGTTTATATTTAATCTTACTTACGTAAAACGGTTGGTAATACCATAAAAAGATGTTATAAATATGTTCGCTTGTATTGGCAAGTTTCAACATATCAGTACTTTGTTAATAAAAATATACCAATTTTGTTTAATTTAAAACGCAACAAAATTTCTGTGCAACATCGGTCTATTTATTCTTTAAAATCCTGTGCCTCAAAGAGTTAAACTAAATTTACTATCTACTAACTAAATTTACATACTACTCTAGATTCTATTTTATAGGTTATTCTACGGTTATTCACATTTACACTCTATCACGGTCATGATCTCTGTACGTAGCCCAAATCATCTCTTTGTAACGTTCGCTTTTGTTTTTTCCTTTCTTTCGCTACACACTAAAGTCGCCTAAAGTCCTACTAGCAATGTGTTCCACCTATCAGATCCTAACACCGAGGATCAACAATTTGTATGACTGAATTTTGGTTGAAAAGAAGAAAATTGCGAATGGAATGTTAGGTTAATATATGTAATGATAACTTTCGATAGGTTAACCCTAAAACCGCGGGAACGTCAACTTTGAAGTAGGACCCGTTGATGGATCTTTCGATCGCATACCACTATATTCGTCTTAACATCCATTAGCCTCGTAATTTCCATCGATGGGTTCACAACCCTCAATTGTTCATTCATTAATCAGAACAGACTGTTCTCTATGAGCCACTCTATTAGCGGCGTTTTACTCTCAACCTTTCTCACAGCCAGCGCTTCAGATAGACTCGCGATCTTCGTTATTTCTGATAACGAAGCATCGTCACTTTGAGTACCAAACACGGGGGAGTCGTTTTTCACGTTTGTGCTTTCGAATAGTTAATGGTCGCAGGTTCGCGAGTAACTTTCATGGAAACCGTTCGGTACGTAGTATGTAGTCAGCGATAGGTTAGCCGATAGCGATATGAAACGGGCGGAAAGCCATTTTCGGAGTGACGCACGCGAAAATCTTCACCGTTAATCCGTACATTTTTGATGGACAAAATAACTGAAGCCTGATGTCCAGCGACTATCTAGCTGCCGGTTTACGCGCATCTGCACGTGTAATCCCTGAAGGGTTTATAGGCCACCATCGTCGCGTACGCGTGTATACGTATACAACCGGGCTAACATACCTCCGGAGTGATCAGCTATGGTGTGGAACGCAGGGGGATGCATCCAGGTTTCTACGACCCCCCGCGCTCGACCCCGTCCGCCTTCACTCGTTAATTAAAACCTGCCATGTTCGTGTGAGTAAACAGGACTGCAGCGGGTCGTGTCAAATTTCGCTGATCATTTTTGGCGTATAAACTAGAACAGCTTCCGATAACAATGTGCCGTTGTTACCCTTCGTTTACATTATTTCCGTAATAAACGAGTCTGCAAATGAGTTTCGGTGCCGGCCAGAGCTAAAGAGCAAATAGAAAATTATCAAAAGCTCGCGGGAACGTACCGTAATGAAAATATTGTACAATTTTCGAGCGAGAGAGCATCGTAAAACATAGTTTCGTGTTTTTCAAACGCAACAGAACATCAATTATTCGAACTAATAGAGAGATATTGAGAATCGTTTCAACGGTAGGGGGAAGGGGGGGGGTGGAGCGTTCCAAAATGGTGATCACCAATCTTCATTAAATTTCGGTATTCCGTAGTTTCCGAAATGTATTCCATCGGTATTTTTATTTATTTAATTTATATTAAACGACGTCCGAACAATTGACGTCCTACCACACAACGGTCTACACATTCTCCGTTATTATCGATTGGTGCTGGCAATTACTATTATATTACTATTATATTAGATATTACTATTATATTAACAGAACCGCTAATTGCTATTAATCGATCCTCCTTATTATTAATATCACTTATTGATCGACATAAACCGTGAATTCCGTTTATTAGCATAAAGCAATTGACTGGTATACGAGTTAATTAAATTAAATTAAATTAAATTGACCGACCTACCCCTGATTCCTCATAATCTTTCGTCCGTTGCCGCGAGCCCCTCGCCGCCGACACAGGAACGCCGATGTTCCGCGACGAAACGCCATTACACCGCGTTTAGCATACCGGGCCGCCTGATTTTTATCCTATCGCACGGACTGCACTAGATTGCGGTCGCCCGTTATCCGTTTATGCGCCGCAATGAAGTGATATGCGGCAGTAACAGGGGTCAATATTATCCAATAGCAAAATCGATCCATAATTATTAAGCAAACACAATGGAATGGGTTCTAAAGCATGCCTGGACAAATATGATTACATCGTTGATGTGAACATTCCGATCAATATAAACTGCGCGGTGGTATTCTCTATCCAATTACGCTTATGGGGTCCTGTCTGTAGGTCCGTGGAAATCAATCCTCGCTAACCGGTGCATTGATGGTATCGCCTAATTAGTTTGATTATACCGCGACTTCCTGGACCCCCGCCTCGCTCACGGACAAAGAGTGCGTTGTGCTGTGTGTTTTCGGTTGCTACCCCTTTGCACGTTAACATTTGCACGTGTATTAAGTATATAGTAGTCAGTTTCGACCGGGTAATTCGTTCGGTTCATTTGTGCGTTGGATAACTGCTGGTCGGGTTCAACGTGTGCGACCAGTTTTCCCTTTTTCGACGATACAATGTGTTTGCGTCGAGCTTGTCGCGCAGTTGTTCGAACAACGACATAAATACTGTGTACGATTTGCTGTTGAACCATTGCTTTTCAAACTGACGGTTTCGATGTTTCAAAGAGAAAATAGCGATCCCTAGACAATGTCCAGATGATAACGGAAATTAAAATGGCTATAAGATTAGAAGAAAGTACACTTTTGTTACTTTTAGCTGTTTTGTTGGTAATACTGATCGCAAATGAAACAAGGCGAAACGTTTGTCGAAATTGTATCCAGCACAGTGAAAGAAAATTATGCATCGAATTTCGTAATATTTATTCGCTACAATTTCACATTATAACTATCCCACAACAGTATCAACACAATATTTACAGATGCATTTCTTGTGCATCTATTTCTAATACACGAGTACTAAGAAATAGGTATACATCACACAGAATTTGAAGCTTTAAAGCTGCGAGGGAAACAGATTAAGGTATACTCGTATCGGTTCATCGATAAAGGTCAACAAAAATCGTCGGAAATAATGGTAACTGTTTTTGTAAATTTTGCTAACGAAGTCCGAAGCCCGTCAAATTGACGGCTCTCGTAAACACCTAGTGTTAAAGTGCGATCGCTCGGTTCGTCCAAGAATAAACCGAGAGTCATGCAAAGGTCGGCCACGTCCACTGCAATTTCGTTGGATTTTATTGCACTTCCGGCAACGGCACGATGGAAGAAAGGCCCAAGAACGTGCGCGCCTCGACGCGCGGCGATCGCGATGCGTGAACGCGTGCTCGCGCGTGACTTTGGAAAAGATCCGTAAGCGCGATAAATGACGGAAGAGGCAAAATCACGAGGCTGACTTGAAGAGTTTTCGGACGAGTCCAGCGTGTCGTTCGTTGCGCGTCTAATTAACAGAGCCCGGAGGTGTTCTGACCCCCCGCATTGTGCGAGCCAAGCGCAACGTTTCGTCGGCGGGAGCGTGCCCTTTGCGAGCCGCGAGCGGTGAGAATTTAATTAACCTGCTCTGCATTTGATAGCCGGCAAAAACTTCCGGTCGGTGTCTTTTGTGAAGTGGTCGTAATTAATATTCCAACGGCAAAGAGAAAGGGAGAGGGCGAAGAGAGGGCCGTGGCACAGGGTTGGTTCGCCACGGAGCAGGGGCCCGCCGAGAGAGAATTTCAGACGCAACACGCGAGGCTGCCTCTTAAAGGCGGAGCGGAAGAATTTTCGGATGACGAATTCGTTGCTTTCCGAGCGTTCGCCCCGGACCACAGGCCCGGAAACTGTTTAATCGGACGCACGGGGCTCGTCTATCCGGAACAGTTACGAGTGTTTCGCTCGTCGCCGCTTTCACTTTCACTTTTGATTATCGGGGTTTGAAGTAAGTTCGGTTTAGTGGCCCTTTGACGCGGGCCGTCTACGGATTTAAACGGTCTCGAGGAGATCCCCGTTTAGTTGGCAGCTGAAAGAGAATCTCGCTTAGGGTAAATTGTACGTTAAGTAGCTGAGAAGAGAGCCGAGTTCGAAGGAAGCTACCTTTTTCCGCTTAACGGTGTTTAACGATCGACGAGGAGCGATTCAAACGCTTAGGAAGCTATGTCTTGATTTCTTTCTATGCGTGTATCATCGATCGAGTGGATGCGCGTAAATTTTTATGACTGGCTGTACATCCATCGATGTAGCTCCCAGACACTTCGCCTGGTCTTTTACGCTTTCTACAACACCGCGACGCGTCCAATCGATATAACGCGTCGAAGTTCGAGCGACTGGAAGAAAAGTAATCGGCGGGTTTGGTCGATGTAGCCGTGAAATCCGAGAGCTCGAGAGTGGAGTCAACCTCGTCGAAAGTGAAATACACGTTCGCGTTACATTTTCACGCCGAATTCCATTCATGTAGGACCTTGTCGTCGTCGTCGTCGTCGTTCTCGCGGGGAGAAGAAGCGTGGGCAACTGTCTTTGCATACACGCGTGCACGCGCGCGTCTGGGTGACCGAAGGAAGAAAATGGAGAGGAAAAAGTGCAGGGGACAAGGGAGGAGATCGTATACGCGGGCGAAACACGGCAAAGCAATTTCTGTACAACCACGTTTTCTCGTTTCCGCGAAAGGAATCTTCGCAGGAAGAACGCCGGAGAATTTGCATGCGCGGTTTCGCGCGTGTGCGAGCCAGCCGTCTGTCGGTGAAAAAGGATGAACTCTCATGAATGGTCCCGGAGAACGGTTCATGGATTTTGCCTTATTGCGAATTATTCCGTGGCCCCCGGTACAGCTTATCGACGCTCTCCATGAAACCTGACGAGCTCGTGTACACCGAGAAATTGTGAGAACGCAAAGGGAGGAGGAGATAGAGAGAGAGAGAGAGTGAGTGGAAGTGAGAGAGAGAGAAAGAGAGGGAGAGAGACGAAGCGCTATCGATTTCGCTGTCGTTAATGATAATTAAGGCCTGGCACGATGAGATTTCGCTAATGGAAGATAATATACCTACCCGGTCCGCGGTATCATATTATTACTCGATTTTCCGAGCAAAAGGCACCCAGGCTAGGTTCGATCGAACATTTTCCCATGGTCGGGGATGGTCGCGGCGACTTTTGTTTACCACGTTCGACGATACATTGCAATGTGCATATATAATATACGCTTTATTAACACGCTCGCAACGCTCGACGCGTCCGGCGCCGTGCATGTGGATCCACTTTCATCGGGCGCTACGAGCCCGTCAGTTTCCATTAGCTGTAACACGCGTCGTAGAAGCAGAGCGTGATCCATTGAATTCTACGATTTTCACCGCGCGGGAGGACGTGTTATGACAATACGAACACAGGGTATATTGAAAATTGCACGCGTGCGATTGTGTTCGTGATTCGAATGCTGCAATTAATTTTCATGTTGCCAGTCACCGACGACCCCAAGGCATTCAACATATTAATTTCTCCGCTCTCGTTCTGCGTATTATTGTGTCTGGGTATGACTGGAAAGGTCGATGAAAATAGAACGCATTGAAAAGAGTTACAGAAAATTGTTGATACAAACATATATATATGTATGCTTCGAGAGAAAGCCTAAGCTTCAATTTGATGAATGTTACGAGAGTGCAAACGCGTTTCATCCACGGTGCTCGGTTCGATGCCGAGGAATGGTACGCAGCGAAAGAAGCGAGAGCTCATTATCGATTTCTCTGAAACGTCCTTCCCAACATTTGCCATTTATCGTCGAGCGATTGGCGCCAACCGACTTTCCGCGCTTGGTTATCGGTTTTATTAATTGCCTGCTAATCGAGAACCCGAGAACGATCGTAATGTAATCGCGTGTCGTCCGGGGTATAATCGTTTGAAGAACGCGCATCTGCCTCAGCCACTTAACAACCACTCGCTTATCAATGCCCTCTCCCGCATTAACGACGGCCCGATATAAATTAATAACCAGCGTTAAGGTTAACCGCGAATCACTTCCGTGTTTTCAGTCTTATCGTTAGCCATTATATATTATTCGTTTGTTCGTCGACGAAAAATTTGTTCGGTTCCATCGGTGCGAGATTGGAACAGCGTATTGGTCGATAAGAAACGATAGACGTTTGCGTAACAAAGCCGAGTACCAAGCACCTCGACAGTAATATCAATGAAATAAGAGAGGGAGGAAGATAAATAGAGGGAAAGAGAGAAAGGGAGACGGAGAGAGCTGGTCTCGTTTACTTGCCTTCATTTGTTCCATCCCACGGCCGATATCCATTGCGGATCGATCAAATGCTCGATGACATAAAACCGACAAGTCGGGAAATACCTCGTATCAGGTGCAGCGACGAATATTCGCGGGAAAAATAATATATCTAACGAACTTCCATCATTCTTTCGGTAACCAGCGTAACGTGATTGATCGAGAAAGATCTTTCATTATAGATTTTCCATCCATTTTTCAAACGACGCCCTTCACCCCGCCCGCTAAATAATCGCGACACGCTCCCGCCGATTCGATCCGCGTTTTAGGTACAACGCGGTGGCAACGAGTAGCCCAGGCGATGATAAATCACACCCGTAACGGTTACTGCTAATTATTACGAATTACCATATCGCGTGGCCGTGAAACAAGAAACAGAGTTACGTCGCCAGGGAGGGTAGAGAAAAAACACGACGGCGACGTTCCTGCGCGACCAGGATTCTCTCTCTTTCTCTCTCGCATGCATATGCATCTGTGGTGGGCAACAGGAGAGGAAGTTTTCTCGGTAAGGCCAACGACTCGCCACATATTTATTCCCTCGAACTCTCGTCATCTTGACGGCGAAAAGAAGGGAGAGCGGGGCAGGCCTGCGGAGGAGCAGCGTGTGGAAAAAGTGTTTTGCTGGCCGAGCTGACCCAGGAGACAATCTACCAGGAATCTCTAACTAGAGAAATAATACGCGGGGAACGGGTCTCTCTCTCCCTCGGCTGGAGAGGCACCTCGTTTAGACACCACTTCGCCTTTAAACGAGATTCAACGAGGAGCCTTATCTGCGAGGCCGGTCTATTGCGAGATTGCTGATTGCTCCCTTCGTTCCTTTAATTTACGACGAATCGCGCGCGTTGCACTCGTAATAAGCCTCGTCGGTGTCTCGTGCTGAATGGTCGTAAGGCTGCGTCCAAGTAGTAACTAGCTGGTGTCATAATCTTCGCTGCGTGCGCTGCTACTGTCACGCGAGTCACGACGGAGAGCGGCGGGGCCAGCCTCCGCCGGGGACGATCGCAGCCGGGCACAGGCATAAATAAGGAATTCCCCCGCGCGGCCAGTGAGTTATTATCATTTCTTAATTAACTTTAGAAGTTCCTATTAACTTCTTTCCGCCGTCGGTGCTGCTGTCGCGAGCGTTTATTATCCGGCCGACCGAGCGGAAGCAATGAAACACGTATCCGAGATGTGTACCCTCGATAGAATCCTTACGCGGGGTTGTACGTGTAGGTGATAAAGTGGTATTCTCTTTAGGAGGAGAATTGAAAGGCAATAAAGTAATTTAAACGGTGGATTTTTCTTTAAATTCTAACGGGAAGTTTGGAATTCCGTTACATTCGATTTGAAGCTATAAAATGGTCGAAGTCCAGGAAAATCGGGGTTCGATGAAAATTGTACAGTTGCATAATGTCGAATTTCCTGAATTTCCGAATTCACTTCAATTGCACTCTTGAATAGCGGCACGAGGATGAGATTCTTGTAAGGAGTTCTCGATTTTGAGAGTCAGACCGTTAGTCAGACCGCGAGCCTATGAAAAGGCGTCGATGATTCGACGTCCCTGGCTTTCGTCGCGGACCGAAAACGAAGCAGAGGATAAAACAACCGATGAAACGTGACGAAGTCGTCTGTCTGACGCAGTGACACCGAGGGTGTCCATTTACATAACAAGATCATTTCATTTCCCCGCGAATAGAGCCGTAACGCCGTATGTAAATCCGAGACACGTGAAAGGCGTGCGATCCCGATGTTTGAATACAAGGATCTTCTGATCGTGATTACGCACGCCCTTTGTGCGCCCTCGATGGTGCGCGCAACAAAGAGGGGCGTCGTGATTGAAAAATTCAATGACCGGCATAATCTGTCATCTGCGCCCGGTGGTTCGAAACATAGAAAAGGTCACGCAGATATAGTCACGGCAGAGCGGACAATCCGGTTTCTCCTATGACTGGCGAACGGGGTAGGGGTCGGTTTCGCTGTTTACCCCCTTACAGAACGTTCCTCTAATTAAGTTTCATCGGAAAATGACAAAATGGCATCGAATCGTTTGCCTTCCTTCCGTTTCAAGGGACATTGTCTGCGGCACAGCGAACCGTGCCGAGATCAAAGTGGCTGCAGATTGATAAAAAGACAATACGGCCGTTGTTCAGCCGGCTACGAGCGAGCACTTCGGGGTCTCGTCGTGACGATGGATCGTTAATTCATCGCGAATTCGACAATGGAACCCCGCCGACGTCCAGTTGACCGCTTTATTTGGTCGAGTGCGATGTCAAAAGTTATTCGAAAGTAGGCTAACTGGCCCGAGGGTTCGGTTGGAGGGTCTGTAATCGCGTGTAAGCTCCCGTTTTCATCCCCGTCCGTTCGGATTTTCTCTGAAGCGGGTGGACGCGCGCCTGAAAAGGATTTATATATCGCGATACAAGGGATACAAGGGGCACGACCGGTCATGGATAGCAGAAAGCGGAACGGTGGGCAGAGAACAGCGAGACGGGCAGAGGAAGAAAACGAGAGAACGGGTAGAGGAACGGAGAGAAGGGTGAAGGGGAGGAAGATAGAGCCACGGTAGCATCAAATTCAAGTACCGCCCTTTTGTTCAACTCGCTAAATTATTAATGGCTGCCACGTTGTAAGAGCCACGCGAGCCTCGTTCTACGCTCGTGCAGCTTCTGCATATCCAGCGATGTGAAAGGAGTCGGACAACGAGCGTGACATAAATATGTAACGTAACGCGCCGCTATGAAAAATGTACCCGAGATTATAAGCGAACGGAAACCCCTGTTGCTTCGCGGATGCCAGTTTTCAATGCGCCTCTCGACATCGCCCCGCCGGTGCCATCTTTTGTTCCCTCTACTTATTCGCCTTTTTGTCGCATCAGATGCGTCCATTAAGCTCGCGAAAAAAGAATTGATTAGAGGGAAGTTTCTGATGGAAACCGAAGCATGAATTTTTCCTTAAACCTTGGAACGACCGGATACCGTATCTCTGGGGACATCTTGGACTTCGAATTGGTCCCAGGTGGCAAGACCTGGATCTCTTTAAAGATTCGCAGCATATTTTACAAAGTTTCGGTCGCAAAGTATCCGATACGGATGGTTTGATTCACCCCTGTGACTGGCTCAAGCGCGCACCTTCTTTTTGTCGCTTTGCCTTTCCCGGGGTGTAATCGCGTTACCCGATATATCGACGATATTTTCGGTGGATCTAATATTAATTCCATCATAAATCAGGGCGGATACCTCGGTGAAAGGGCTTGCTCGGATTTATTGGTTGGCAGGTATGACGATATGACGGTATAACCCGATAAAGGTCTGGCACGAGACTGAAAGGGGGAGGTCCACCCTTTCCTCTTTTTTTTCTTTCGTTCGACAAGCTCGCGCTCTCCTTCTTCAATCGTTCACGTCTACCCGGCACCTCTTTCTGCGTCACCGTGTCTCCCTCTTACTCCTTTCAACTCTTCTGGCTGGTGGTTGCATCGTGTGTGGATGTCGGATGACGGGGATGAGTGCAGCGTGCAACACAATACACCACGGCAGATGTGCCCTACTCAATGGAATCACGCATAGCCTGGTTTCCCTCTTTTCGACCGGTCGCACTTTCCCTCTTTCTTCCTCTCTTTCTCTATCTCTCTCTTTCTCTCGATAACTCTTCTCAACCCCCTTTCTACCCCACTCTGGTTCGATTCGTTGGTAGCCTCGTCTCGTCTCGTCTCGATTCTATTTACATTATCTTTCAAAACTTTGAAACCACATTTTTCACCGGAATTTCTTTGGCAAATTTTCGTATAAACCAAGAATTGATATCGTATGCATCGACAGCAGTTTGATGTAGTTTCGTAGCTTTTTAAATGGAGAAATTCCATGTAAATCCCTCATTCCTTAGAATTGTTGCGGTGCTTTGAAACTTCTGACTGGTAATGCGCGTTATGATAATTCAGCCTTTCCTCTGCCCGTGTCTCTATTCTTCGTTTTCTCAGGAAGCCTCTCGTGTCTGCACGCCATGCACGCGCACGCGTGCATAAATTAGCGAGCTCTTGATTTCAGTGATTCGAACGTAATGGCCGCGAAACGACAGCAATTTCGAATATGAGAGGCAAAACGGAATCGATGGCATCCGCTTGATTACGCTTTCTTTTTTTTTTTCCTCGCTCGTTTCTTCGATCGCCCGACGATACGCACCTGGTCTCGTTAACCCCGTTCAATTTGCTCAAACATTGGGGAAACGTACCGCGCCGTGCAGTCGCTTTCAATCCGCAGGGTATCGTGACCGGGTAATTTCTTACATTTCAACCCTCGTAATCGGGCACTCGATTGTAGCCGGCTAATTCGCGGATATTAAACGGCTCGTTCCGCCGGTGCGGATAAGTAATTAGTACGAAGTTTTCTCCGTTTTAAGCGGCTATTTCTTCGCCATTTTTAACCCGACAAAGAGTAATTTCCATAAAACTGGTTAAAATCGTAATGTTAATCCTCTCAGCTTCTAAAAGGTATTACCAGTATGCTAATTTAAGATTTTTAAATTTCTTTCTCGCTATTTCCAATCAGCGAAACTATTCAGGAACAATGCCCTCGTATGAACGTTTTCCTGTAACAGTCCTTGTTGTTTAACCCCTTGACGTACAAATAAAACGAAATTTGATGCATTCAAAAAGTGCCCATTTAATTTGGCTCAACCGAACAATTACGTGCAAGCTTAGAAGTAGAACATTTTGTTTTGAAATTTATTCCGAAAGGGGAGAAGGGAGAGTATCTTGAATATTCTAAACAAAACAGAATCGACGCACGAGTGAAATAATTGAATAATCTAATAATATACTGCACGGAGATCGCTGAAAACAGCTTTTGACAAGTCAGACTCGTCAAAATCCACAGTGGCACGTGAACTAAACGACGACCCTAACTCGTCATCGTATGTCAGTTTGTTAAGGAGATAATCCATAAAAATCACAAACCTGCTGTACATCTATACACTTACAGCAGGTAATTTCTCTCTTATTTTACGAATATTTTCGGAATTCGAGGCGGCAGACAACGTTTGTCCCGCAAACAAATCCCTGCGACCGGCAAACAACGACGATCGTCGGTACCCGTAGCCCCGTAAGAATGATCTTTTGTTTAGAAACGGAAGGTGAAATAAATTGAAGGCAACAGAGGGACGAGAGAGAGAGAGAGTGAGCGGGGTGGGAGAGCACCGAAACCCACCACTCCCGATATCAAATACAGGATCGTTGCACGTGTTCCCACTTGTCGTTTGTTCTTCCTTCGGACCCCCGACACTTTTTCCCCCTTTAGAGACAGACGCACGAATTATTACCGGCAATACGAGAGTGCGCGCGCGCCACGAGAGTGGTTCGAGTATAATGGACACGGGGATAGAGGATTCAAAGTGCACGGAGCACTCGTTCCTCGAGTGCTCGCCAGTGTGCCGGTTGTATCGATGCCACCGATCCCACCCCTGGGGTCGCGTTCGGTATGTTCAATTGGAAATACCGTCTGTCGCTTCGGTGCCGCAAATTAAGACGGGAATGCAAGTGCGTGCTCGCCTGTTTTTTTTTTTCGCGCACGTCGTACGACTCGTTATTTACTGACTCACGTATATACGTACATACGTGTTTGTCGATTCGCTTGTAAGTCATGAGAATCGTTCGGTTGTTCTTTTGTACAGCGGGGATGTGTTTGTTGCCTGGAGGAAATTAGCATACCTTGCTCTGTAATGTTTTCAGCGACTATGCATTAACTGTGTTTAACAGAGAGCAGTCGAAATGACCGATTGGTGATTATTCATAGCAGTCTTATAAATTCTAATATTTATGATTTTCTACAAAAGGTATAAATAAAGATTTGTCATCTATCTATTCGGTATTGTTTCATGTAATTTTCTTCTCTTCTATACAAATAAGTACATTTTAATTGTTTTTAGTTCTACTACTAAATGCTTTTCAATAAGCTGACGTTTAATTTAATTTATTTCCCTTACGAGCCCCACTTTGAATAGATTAAAATACAATTGTTATCTTAAACCGAATTACCATACGCGTGCGCTCGAAAAATCGTAATCACTACAGAAACAGCGCAACGTTCACCCGTAGGAGAACTCGTGCACGAATGACGCGTAATCGAAATAATGAACTTCTGCGGCCTACATTTTCGATTCTCCCGGTCGCAATCAATTAAATTTCATCCGAAAGCGTGGACCGTCCGCTTTAATTGCTCTCAGCAATTTTTTTTTTTTTTCTGTTTCAAACGTTCATCGTTACGATCAACCCTGTGTACGGTCGTCGAAAAATCGTTGCATTCCTCAGCGTTAATGTATTCCCGGTGATAATCGTTTGTCGAACGAGTCAAGTGTTGCCGGTGCACGTCGCGCGACGAGCGTGCTCGTGCATCGTGCACGGTTCGAAAGGGGTTACACGCTTGTAAGATCGTAGATTCGCGTCCCGGTGAAAAGCAACGTTCGACCGCTCGAATGTCTCCCCGTCGTAGTGAATGGCGGCCCCCCTCGGAGGAACGCGCTCGGTGCTTTCGGTGAAAGGCTGCCGGACAACGGAATAACTCTTTTTCGCAATTACCTGGCCGCCTTTGGCGCGCTCGAAAACGCCCGTGTTGCACGAAAGCGAGCGCGTCCCTGTCGCGTATTATAGCACGCCGGCACATACGAGCGCGCCCAGAAATTGAATCGGTCATGCGGAATAGAGAGTATTGAAGGTAATTCGATTTCTACGTTCTATCCTCCGCGGATCAAACAGGTTCTGCCTCGAAACAGGCGGTGGAAGCACGGACAGGGGAGAAGAAATTGTAATCAACGGAGTCCAGTGATTGTGAGGAAATAGAATGTTAATGACGAATAGGTAATTTTGGGAAAGGATCTCTGGTGTTTTAGGAGGAAATCGGTTTTAAGGGATAGTCTAATTGCGACCGCTTCAAGATTTTAATCTGAGTTATACTTTGCTGCATGGATTTAATCGTGAAAGAAGCCTCGATTTCGTTGATTTTTATTCGAATAAATGTGGTCCGATGCGAAAGAAAATGATTGTGTTGTTATTTGAACGTTCCATTATTCGATCACTTTTGTCTCCCTATTACTTTAGATGTAAGAGTCTTTACTGTACTTCATTTTGTATACCGACTACAGTGAATTGTTGCAAAGACAGAAATTTTAATTCAACATTGGAGAAAATGTTTATTAAAATTCCTTCATAAGTAAACAATGCAAAATCGATTATAGTCAAAAGCGAAGAAGCATAAAAGTAGTCCATTTCAAAGCTTCTACCTTTGCTAATTGTTAAAATACAATATTGTGGTGGTTTTCGATCGTCATAACAAATCCGGGCAGTCATAGGACACGGCCAGCTCCGTGCTCGCAACATAAATATTCCACGTGTTTGTAAATTCAATCGTGCGCCAGGTAATACCGTCGGGCCAGTGATACAGCCCTAGGCCCCGGCGATATTGTCTCACGCTCGATGTCGCGTTACCGTCTCGCATCTGCGGCCTTTCCATGTCCGAACATCTGGGTCTTCCCGGTTCGCTCGTCGTCGGAACGCCGGCGTAGAGCTTCCCGATTTGATTCGTGCCATTTTATTAGACCGCAGGCTCGATATTTCCGCGATGCCCCGCGACGGGTGCCTCGGATCGTTGCAATCCGCGAAAATAGACTTCCGTTATTTGCGGTTCAAACACGCTATTCCCCGCGATGCTCTCCGCCCCCTGTCCCGTGGTGCCATTGAAATTTGTCCAGGACCGTTTGTTCAGCGCGCAAATTGGCTGGATAAGCGCGGCTCGAACCGCCCGGTATTAGTTTGCGTTTCACAGATATTTCGCCTGGCAAACTGCGCCTAATTATAGGCAACCATGCCCCACCGTGTTCTCTGTTTGCCACCGCCGGAGAACTCTTTTCTCGCGCGCTCGTTTCGCGATTCGTTCCAGCCCCGTTCGATTCCCGGTCGATTTTTCAGCCCACGCTCGTCGGACATCGGTAAAGCGGAGCGGTATGACGGTTACCTCTGTGACCGCCGATATATATCGAGTCCGTAGTCGGCGGTTTTGGGGCAATATCGGTGGCGCGCGGCAGCAGCAGCTTGTTCTCTCTGCCATTCTATCCCTATCCGTATCTTCTCTCCTTTCGAAATGTATGCCCGCGCCTCTGTGCGGGTGCGCGTGTACGCGCGCATACCTTTTCCTTCTTTTATTCATCCACCGATGTTTGCCCAAACTGGATATCCACCGGTACTTTTCCGCGCGCGGTCCTTTGTAACTCGCAATGACTGCTTTTTCGTCCTTTTGTGCGCCGCTAGTTTTCCATTGCCCGTATTTGCTTTCATTGTTTCTGCCGGACGCAGCCGCAGCAGCCGCCCCCCCCCCCGCATTTTCATGCTTTTGATCTGACAGCATGCGTGTACACCCGCCTGGCCCCGCGTGGGCGGACAATAAAAAACAAGCAGCGGGGCCGAAGGAAAGACAGAGAACCGGTGGCCGTCCTGAAAAACTAACCGCGCCCCTGGACACCCTGTATACTCGTATCGACGAGTTTTTACGCGCGCCGTCAACCCTTCCGCGTAACGCTACCACCATCCCCTAGAGTCGTTGCCTCGCGACGACCCGCGGTGCTTGCGAAACTTTTGAGAAATAAATTTCTGGCCAACCAGAAGCTACCAGTCCGTGCAAATTTTACGTTACCTCCGAGGGGGATTAATATCTCCATTCTTGCGCTCGATTCAGAAACGGAGGGGGGGGGGGCGATCAAACAGTGGAGCATAACGGTAACAAGTTTGGCCGGCTGTTCATTACCGGGGGCAAAGGACTTTGAGAAATTAAAAACGTAATAAAACAGATTTTTGATAACATGGCCCGGGCTGTTCGTTCCCTCGTAACCGCCCTTTAAACGTATCGCGGCGTAACGCGCTAAAGGATCGCGTAATTGTACGGAACACAATGGCGCGTTTACGGGAAAACGCGAGGGGAAAAATAGAGAAAGGCGGGGAGAAAGAAAACGTGGCCGCGTCTCCGGGGGGTGAATTAAATTTTCATGAATCTGGTCGGCCGTTTTTTCTGTCGCGTCTGTAACGCGAATTTCAAGGGAAAACGGCGGCAGTCTGGCCACGTTGTATCCCCTTAGGTTCGTGCGCCGCGCACTCGTCGGTGGTGTGACTGCACCCTCCGGCATCCCTTGGTGCACTTAACCGTGGAAGGGCTTGGAAGCACACAGGACACCATCCACTTATGTCGCGGTTTCCCCATTGGCATCATACTAAACTAAGTGAACGGGAGGAACGAGTATCGTCATTAAGCAATTCCGCTTGTAAGCGTGTTGAAGGAGGAAAACGGACCCGGTGAATTCGACACGGGACGCGTCCCCGATGTACCCAGGCGCTGCTCGTCAACCACTAACCGTGCAATTACTTATTATCTCGAGAGAACGTCGCGTTCCTACCTCTTGTTCGCGAAAAATGGAACGCGGGTTCCTTTTCCTTCCACTTTTCGCACGGCCACTCAAGGAATCTCACGCCTTCGTTCGCCAACTCGAAGCTGGTTCGAAATTAATTTCGCGCGATCCTTTCTTAAGAAATCTGACACGCTTATGTTCAACGACGAGAACACTGTGTTCGTGCGTGCACGGTCATTTGTCATCCAGTTGCGGAGGAAAGTACTACTTGACACGGGGGCCAATTACGTTTAATATTACAGAGTCCACCGCGACGGCGCACCATGTTATTTCGATGGACGAGCGAGGAAACCGATCGCGAGAGTTATTCCCTCGCTGCTTGTTCGGTGTCGTTGAATTTTCAACTGGTTTCCCGCTGTCACCAAGTTTCTTTAAGCTTGAAAACAAGTTCGACCGTTTGAGTCCCACGGAACGCGATCGCGTTGTTCTAATTCCATGTCGAAAAGATCCACTATACTTTTGACCGTTATAAATATTCTCCGGAAGTCAACGTGCTCAACTTTACCAATACATGTCAATCGCATTTTTACTTTCATTTTTTCGAACCGTACGAGTGGTACGCTTTATTTCTAGTTGCCGTTTCAAAAATTAAAAAATATCTGTGAACTAATTCTCAATAAAATCCAACGAAACAAACGCTATCGTACCGCGTGGTTCTTCTAGACAAGATTTTTTCAACCACCCTCGGGACTCGAACGGTTAAGCTTGAACACAAGCTTAAAATTCGAGAGGCCCGTCTCTTTCTATTGGAAATGGGGTTTTATATTGCTTAACCCTTTGCACTTGAGAGGTGACCGTTAATCGTTTAATGATACCAACTTCAAAAATTTTCAGATTCGAAATATTTACTATGATTCACGTATATATTAAACTTCATTTAGTGTAGTTAAGTCGTATATTAAAATTTACATATATGACTGTTTAACGTCCGGGTCTGAACTAAAGTCTGAAAATTTGCGAAACTATCATAAGCTAGGATTACGATGTTCCATGAGAGGGGACAGCCGAGTGCAAAGGGTTAAATAAAGTATGCTCTTATTTGAAATATTATAATAATTTATTACATGGCACGAAGAAGGGCAACCGAACCTTGTGAGCTTTGTCATGAGACTAGCAAAACGCAGTGATCAAAATTCCTTCAACCCCTTCGTTCTGTTTCTTAACATTTACGAACTTTTTAAATTGCCACATGTGGCTTGGGTTCTTATAAAAAGCCCTTGAGGATGTACGATAAGAGAAAGCTGTTTTAATTTTTGTTTCGTTGCATTTCTGTATTCAATTTCTAACGCGTTCCCCTTCGGACCATGAATTTTTGCTTGAAGCACCATCCTCGATCAGAACCGCGAAATAATTCCGCTTCGAGTAATTACGTACGGTTTTGGTCGTCGATCATCAACGAAACCTGATTTACGTAGTCCCGACGTAGCTCGCTGGATGGTGGTGGCATGCGAAGAGATTAATTAAAGGGGCAAAGAGATTAAATTCGACGCCGTGGAAACGCGTTGGCGGAAAAATCGGCGCGCACTGCACGAAAGCTCCGTGTAAGGCTCGCGGTTCTCACGGCTTGTCAGTGTTTATGAGCGAGCGAGACCCCTTCGCGGCCGACTCGCGCCGGGCATTACGTTTGAACAATGAGAACCGTTCTATTGAAATGCAACAATGCCGCATTGTGAAACATCGTGCGAGATGAATATTCAAGAACCGGCCGCTCTTACTTGCATCAACGGTCGCGTTTCCTTCGAAACCGTTGACAAATTCGTTCGCGATAATGCACCCCGTCTACTTTGAGGCTTCATTGATCGATCGTTCGAGCTTCGTTTTCACGGCCGTTGAAGTAATGATAGACTATCAGTTTATCAGCACGCGAAATTTATAAAACATTTTACGTTCAATAGCTTTTTCATACGTGACATTCCGAATTGCCGCAGTTTATATCTATTCGGTCATAAGTGGTCTAAGTGGAAACAGTTAAATTACGAAAGTTTAAGACCAAAGGGTCAAAGAAAGGAAATTAATTAACTGCTAAGAAATGACACGATAAATAAAATTCGTATTCTATGCTGATCAATAAATAGTATTCTACCATA
This sequence comes from Tetrapedia diversipes, assembly GCA_033822845.1. Taxonomy (NCBI): domain Eukaryota; kingdom Metazoa; phylum Arthropoda; class Insecta; order Hymenoptera; family Apidae; genus Tetrapedia; species Tetrapedia diversipes. The sequence goes on along the minus strand of JAOPTO010002094.1, from coordinate 4,578 downwards.
ATGACGATAAAAATATTTGCATGCTATAAAACGATGTTTTACAATTTCCTGTCGTCTTAAACTTTTGTCCGCCACTGTAACAAAGGTAGTGTGATCTTTATAAAATAATGGTCTCAATTTCAGGGTTAGCTTTTTATCTTTGTCCAAGGTAGAATGTCGTATTTTATACGCGGACCGAATAAATTATCGCAAAAAGCAGGTTGAACGACCTACGACGTTAAAACGCATAACGATCTCGAGGATGAGTCCCGATTCATTACTCGTCGCCAAGATGAATGCTCAGAAATGACCCAGCGCCACTGAAACTTGCCTACGGCGCGATACTTTTAATCACCTCGTAATTACCTGTAATTTAAACCACCGTATCGTCGAAAGTTGTTGAACTTCGCCGATAAAAAAGGAGGGACGATACAGAATTGCCTCGGTCAGGGGGAGGGGAGGGGGGGTTAGGTCACAGGTCAGCGAACTTGTCTGATAGAAGGAAGTTGCTTCGGGACAAAGACGATCTTCCAAAGTTCCCCGTGCACAAACAGTTTGCCGTATCAATCACCTCCGTAAGAATCAGTTTGCGCTCGAAGTTAGACGCGTTATGAGACGACGGCGCGCCGTGGATGTCGGGTCTCGCAGAAGCGTACGCTTGCCGCGAAATTAGTGGAGCTCATTCTGTCCTATATCCTGTTCGTTAAGCAATTTCTCGTACAACCGCGAGAGATACGCGCGCTTAGACGGGCGGATGTTCAATATCGGCAGGCATTTCCGCGGAAGCGGCGCTGCGCACGGCACAAAGGAAGTACCGGCCTATTTGCGGGGGAAGAATCAGCCGAGTCGGAGGCTGAGTTTATGGGCCAAAATTAAATAAGAAATTCCTTACCTTGTATAATTTAGTAGGGAAATGATAGGACTCAGGTGTGAGTAAAATAAAGCGAATTTCTTAGATAATATAGTACGTGTATTTAAAATAGTTTAATAATAACAATTTAATAGTGTATAATTCAATGGTATAAGCGAATTTTCAACTTTGCAACTTCGACGTTCTTACTTCTTTCACAGTCACACTCTTTCCGTTTCGCATTCAAATTTAAGTCAAAATTAAATAAGAAACTTCCTATTTTTTATTATTTAGTAGGCAAATGATAGGACTCAGGTGTGAGTAAAATAAAGCAAAGTTTTTAGGTAATATAGTACGTGTATTTAAAATAGTTTAATAGTGACAATTTAATAGTATATAATTCAATGGTATAAGCGACTTTTCAACTTAGCAACTTCGACGTTCTTACTTCTTTCACAGTCACACTCTTTCTGCTTCGCACTCGTCATTTTCCCCGTCATATATTCTCCCAAACACACTTTTCCTTTTTTTCTAATTATCAACCTTTTTCACTCAATGCATTCGGTCACGTTCACCCAAAATTCCTCAGTCGCTCAGTTTTCTCAAGTGCTCATCTTTCGCGCCTCAGAAACGCTCTAGTCCAAAAAAAAACTCAACCACTCTTCGCATTTTCTTAAAATCATGCCCACTCGATCGCATTCCTACAATTATGTACAAGGGTAAGAATTCTGCTTAATTATCGATAGCAGCAGCGCCAGCAGCGGAGGGGGTTGGGCCGCTTGTCGCTGATATTGAAATTTCATCGCGACGGGAATTATGAAATTTTTCGCGTTCCTCGGGCGTCGGCCGGTTACATTTTGTCAAACGGCACACGGTCGACCGACGATGTAGGAACGTTAAAATGAAAATTCATATTGATCCTGGCGTTCTTCCTTCTCGCGACACCCGCGCCCCCTCTTTGTTGCGGGGCCGTGTGGACGGTCCCGTGATTAAAAAAGAGGGACGGGATCGTCGTTCGTCCTGATCGACGCGCAACGACGCGGAGCTGGCGTTTTACAAACGCCCCGGCACGGGTTTTAATTGCACGTAATTAGTTGTGTTTCGGTCGGGAATCACGATAAAGCCTTGGACACGGTAATTAATATCTCGAATTAATGGAAAGATCAGCGCCCGGCTCGCGATAATTAAACGTACAATAACGTTTTGCTTTCGCGATTAACGTTCGTTGTGAACGCTGTCACGATCAGAGCTGTGGGACGATACCGGATATTAAATTTTCGGCGGCAACAGGGGGGGGGGGGTCGGGCTGTAACGAATTTCTTCGAACGAAATGTATATACGACGAAGAATAAACGGGTCGACGCGATTGGAAAAATAATGTTTCGGCGATCGTTGCCCGCGCGTAAAAACAGGATTTTCGGAAATTCCACGCTTAACAGCGTTTACCGAAATAATCGTTCGACGCGATTGACTGTGACCGAGGAGGTTAGCACGTGCGAGGGGGATGTTCGTTTGAATTATTGCCAATATTTCCTGGGACGTAATGCACGATGGAGCCTACGGACAACGTTAATCCTGACTGACAATTTTCGTTCTAACGCTATATATGCGTTCCACCGGCACGTGTTTCCGTCTCGTCTGCATACGGTCTTCCCTTAAACTTCGTTTTGCTCGGCATTCGATCGACAACTCGAAATTCATGGACTGTTTTCCATCGGACAGTAGTTGTCGTTCATCGAACCTGTATTGTACATCAATCGATAATAATGTTTCCGTTTTTCGTATCCTGGGTTAATCGATAATGCTTGCTACAGTATTCGATGTAAATATTGTAGTTTTAACTTAACCCTTGTGGCCCCAAGTGTGCCTCTCGAACACCACCAATGTAATTAATAATATAAATATTGTAATCGAAATTATATTACTTCTGAAATGAATAAAGATTGTTTTGAATTACTTTAATACTATTATTTACACGTCATTGTAACGTTTAAAGTCTGACACGTAAAAACTTGCAAGTCAAAATACGACGAGAATAAGTTGGAGTTGCTGGTCGATATTTACACTTAAAAGTAGGAGTGTTAAGGGTTAAAGAAAAATTATATATGAAAAATATTCGACATCCACAATTGTTAAGATCGGTAAATTTACTTATTTATTTTACATTATACGGTAAATAATGTTTCTCAATGCTGGTGTTTCCTTATCTCTCTTCTTTCCACCCTCGAAACCTTTTTAGAACCGCCAAAATGTCCCGCTACATTTGCATAAAAGAAACATTAAAAGCAACTTAATATCCTTGATAAAAGTTTGAGCAACTTTTCATTTGAATTTCCTTCGATCAGCAATTCATTCGTCTTCCACAAACCTTTCGTTATCCTAACAACCCACAATAACCGTCGAACGACAATCGACTCGTTATCATCCCTTCCTCCGTTTCGTATCAACCTTGAGGACGATCTCGCGGCTAAAGGGAGGCGTCTTCTCGCTGCGGCGAGCATAATTTACAATTTAATTAGCCGAGGGACATCGGAAAGTATTTTCAGCGACGAATGAAGATATTCACTCGCAGCCGGACGCCTCAATGAGTCGGTTGTGTGCACGCGACTAACGAATGCCTCGTAACTTGTTAGACATTCATCCGGCGTCGTGACAGCCGCACGTTCCGACTGTCGACGAGGCAACAATCCGTTCGTTAAGCTTTTTCCCGGTATTACGGCAATCAAGTTGAGTCAGGACATTCGATACAGCCGGACGACACACAGTCCGGCGAACAGTCATACCCTGTGAATGCACAGATAAACCGATGAAGGCGTCTTCGAGATTGCTCGTCGCTTCCACGAATGGGGCGGTCAGCCCTGGCTATGATAGTTCCTGTGTAAATATATAGGAAATTATTTAGTTGACCGTAAATGACAGGGGTCAGGTGTGAACAGAATAAAAGTGAAGTGCTTAGAATATTAATAAATGTATATTTAAATTAGTTTAATAATAACAACTTGAACGATTTTACAACTTAGCGACTACTACATTCAGAATCACACTCTTCTGCCTTCAAAGTCAAACTCTTTGCATTTTCTGCGTCATATATTCTTCCGAACACTCATTTCCTTTCTATCTAATTCTAAAGCTTTTTCACTGGATACATTCGGTCACGTTCACCCAAAATTCCTCAGTTAACAAATAATAGGTTAGGTTAACAAGTAATATATGTAGGAAATTTCTTACTTTATTAATTAGTAGAGACATGATAGGGCTCAGGTGTGAATAGAATAAAGTCAAGAGCTTAGAATATTATTAATTTATATTTAATATAGTTTAATAATGACAAATCAATAGTACGTAATTTAATAGTATAAACAACTTTACAACTTAGCAACTTCAACGTTTAGAATCACACTCTTTCTAAGTTCACAGTCAAAACCTTTCTGCCTTCGCAGTCAAACTCTTTCTGCCATGCGCTCGCATTTTTCCCGTCATATATTCTTCCGAACACTCGTTTCCTTTCTTTCTAATTCTAAAGCTTTTTCACTCGATGCATTCGATCACGTTCATCCAAAAATCCTCAGTCGCAACTGATGATGCTCATCTTTCACGTCTTAGAAACACTCGAATCCAAACATTCAACGTTCACACGGCTATCGCTCAACTCAAGCACTCATTACATTTTCCTAAACTCGCGTTCTTACATATACATATCTTATTAAACGGGAAAAGCCCACTTGATACGTTGCAAATAAACATATGCG